>JAFEMH010001544.1:0-457111 GCA_022495995.1 Adenophora triphylla var. japonica
TTTATCCAAGTTAGAACTCTTTGATAAAGGTCTTGGAGAGCATGCACCATCATTGTAACAGCCTCCGGGTGCCGCACTCGAGCCTACATCTCCTCATCTCCGGATATCTCAGGCGCGCTACGGGCCTATAGCCACAATGTCCATCCACATGCTCACATCTGGTGATGCCTCCAATAAATGGGATAATGAAAGGTGGAAAAGACGCTGCAAATACGTAGAGCCGTATATACTAGTATGATTACCGGCCGTCCATTTCCCTCTCCACGAATTCCCTGACCCCGATCCCGTCCTTCCTCGACCTCGCCTCGACCCCGTCTCTCCCACGACCAGAAGCAGCTGAAGTGGTGGACGAGACGTAGTGAGGCACTAGCAAGTGTAGATGGGAGCGGGTTCGAAGCCGATTTCCGTCATTGTGCGTGGACTCCGAACTCGTTTGCCGGACCATGCAATGAATGCGTATCTAGACCCTGAAATAGGGCAAAGAAAAGAGCTGAGAAGCATTCATACTATCAACATGCAAATCAAATACATCAAGAACGTAATCAACAAGCAAGGCGAGCCACAAATGAATGGAAGATCTATACCCTTCGCTAGTCGAAGACTGGTGTAGCGGGACTCGAAAAAGTTGTTAGTATGCTCCCAAATCTTGGACTCTGCCCTTCCTCTGTAACTTCCTGTTCTTCCTGATCGGTTTATTCGCCTTTTGAAATATGATCCTGGGCTTGTAAGCATCTCTTGTATGGGTGATTTAGCCCTTCTTCCATCAAGCTAATAACTTTCTCCTTACCTGTTCTTAGGTGCTTTCTCAAATTTATTCAACATAGCTTGAAAATTGTCTTTATTTATTGAAGGTCTCGGGATGGAGGGCGTTTACTTCAATGTCCAAACTTCTTCCAAAAATCATGAATCGAGGCTACCTCTTAAGTCCGTCCCTCAGCATGTACCCTCTATCCGTGCAACCTCACTATATGGAAGTTCATGTGTTCGCCGCTAGTAACACCCGCAGTGGCCTCGGGCCACTGATGACATTACCCCCATTACTTTAATTCCCCGCTTTGATTTCTCTCAAGTCGACCCCGCTCTTATCTCGCCCATAATGCGCAAGTGCTTCCGTTTACACTTTAGTCAATATGTTGTCAGATACAGACATTACGGGTCCTCCAAATCAATTCGAGTTCTGGTACTTTGATCTTATTCATATCTCCCCGTTTGATATTTTTTATTTGGATATCGAAGATCTTATGAAGCCTTTTTGAAGATTGTGTCAAAAGTAGAAGAAGCACTCCCCAATGTCTTTTTCAACCTGCCATGGCCACCCTCGCCGTTTGTTTGTGGTAATGGTCCCAAAGTGTGGTAACACATCACTGCATGGATTTAATATTCAGAGAGTACGCGAGTAATCCATGTATCGAAGTGCAGGTAATCCACAATACAGTATAAGATCTCGAAACGGTCACAAAGCCCTTGCCAACGTTCGTCCCATTTGCCGGAGCAGTAGGGGCCGAGATTGCATAATTGAAAGTCCCTGCGACGAATGCTTCTGCCAAATCCTCGCTGTACCTGTAATTTAAGCAATTTATATATATATTATAAACAAAGAAAATCAATAAATAAGTAAATAAATAAATCCCTCGCTACCTGTATGACTCAACCCACGCCTTCTACAACATCGGGACTTCGATATGCCTCCGACACAAGAAGTGTGCGTGTCGGGAAAAACTGTACGGAGAGCGCCTGATAAAATTGCATCCAATTCACGATCAAGGACATTAAAATCTGGTGAACCTCGGGAGGTGTAAAAGGCTGCGTGCAAATTGGTCCAATGCCCATTTGTAATCATCCGCACTCTGAGTGATTTCGAGGAATGCATACGCTATCCTGTGAAATTATGCCCGGTGAAGTAAATCCTACAAACCGCAAGAAGTACAACATCCCATGAAGCAGCCTGGTGTTTTGGTAAGTGCAATCACTCTCTGTACAACATATGGAAAACAGCTTAGCATCTTCATGTGCTAATGGGGGCGAGAGAAGAATATATCGCTCGATCATGCCACTTTCAAATAGTCTTCCCCTCACATGGTAGTACTGTATATCTCACATCTTCGAGTAATTTAAGGAATTGTTGTAGCGTGGGTCCTTCCTTTGTCTGTTCTTTTTCTCTATATTTTGTGATGGCATTGCGAACGCTGCATCGGAGTGGTCACGTTCTTTCCTCATCGTACATCTTTAACATCAAGCAAACTCATGTTACTTTGGACGCAATGAACATTCACTTGCGCTACACACAATGTCAGTATTCGCACACGTGTCAATTTCCCCGAGAGGAAAACCTTCCGAACACAAAGGGAAAGCCATGATTATGTATACTCATTCCCTTACAACATAACCCCATAACCCATCATCCCCTCCTTTTCTTTGGCATGTAGTTTAAACCTAGCCCAACCTATCTCTTCACTACTACTCTTCTTTATATTCTTAGATCTTCCGGGCTCTCAAAGGAGATCCACCAAAAATGACATATTATCATCGCATAAGCTAGTTTATTTCCACTTCTATTCTTCGAGTGCCTCTATAACAAGGTGTATATTTCACGACTCGCGATTTCCCCGTACATGTGCAAGAAGCGCATCCCTATATTTGGAAATAATTCCCGATGTCGTGAAATTCATCACTCGATATCCGTAAATGGACCCTCGCAAAATACAAAGCATCGATACATGCTTTAAAGCTCCAAAGAGTATACATTTTCGTGTATAAATACAGCATTGACATAGGTTCTTTACATCTCGTGTGAGGCTGCATACATAGATGTAAGCTAATATGTCGGTGGTATTTGTACACGAAATTATCTCCGTCCGTAATGCAAAAACAAATTTGAAAACTCGGAATTTGCTCCGATATTTGCATTGTTTATTCTCATTACTGTGTATTTGAAGATTGTATAAATAAATCTCATGTGTAGGTCAAGATTGGATTTTTAATTCAAGATGGAATTTTTTTATTTTGATTTTGATCACAATACAAAACAAAACATTAAGAACTTACTTCATAGAAGCCTTGGATCATTGAAACTTGGAGAATGTTGATGCTGGAGGAGAATTTGGTGAGACTTCTTCTTCATCATGGACAAATTCTATCATATCAAGGTCAATACACTCATAAGAATCCATGCTATGATCATTGAAACTTGGAGAATGTTGAGGAGAATTTTGTGAGTGAATCCATGCTAAGAACTTAGGAGATTGATTTTTTGGAATAATAATGGGGATTTACTGGTTTCCGTCTTCGTAATGGGTGTGTTTTAAGGAATTTTAAACGTCAAATTCAACGTTGGTCGTTCTTCTGAAGGGTTTTAACCGGATTTTTAAACCTCTCAGTGTAACGTCTCACACGTAGATACAAGCATACATTTCGTGTAGTTATACACGAGATGTATAAATTATAAATGGCTACCTGATTTATTTTTTTTTTTTTTAATTTTTTTCTAGATTCTAAATGACATTTAAAGTGGTTTTTCATCAAGCATGACTTTCCTCAAAATCCAAATGAAAATTGTGTTAGAAATTTGTGCCATTTTTCAAGGGTTAGGGTTTCAGGGTTTATGGCTACCTCTGTTTATTTTTTTTTAATTTTTTTTCTACATTCTAAATGATATTTAAAGTGTTTTTCATTGCAGTATGACTTTTCCTCAAAATCTAAATGGGAAATTGAGTTACAAATATGTGCCATTATTTAGGGGTTTTAGAGTTTTATGTGTCCCGATCTTGTGAAAATGGTATACGGCTACCTGCTTATTTTTTTAATTTTTTTCTACATTCTAAATGACATTTAAAGTAGTTTTTCAATCTCTATGACTTTCCTCAAAATCCAAATGGAAAATGAGTTACAAACATGTGCCATATTTAGGGTTTTTAGGGTTTTATGTGTCCCGACTTCTTGTGAAAATGGTATACCTGGGCTACCTCGTTTATTTTAAAATTTAAAATTTTCTTTTTCTAACATTCTAAATGACATTTAAAGTGTTTTTCATCAAGATGACTTTCCTCACAAATCCAAATGGAAAGTGAGTTACAAATATGTGCCATTATTTAGTGGTTGTTAAGGAATGTGTCCCGATCTTGTGAAAATGGTATACCGGCTACCTCGTTTATTTTTTTTTAATTTTTTATACATTCTAAATGACATTTAAAGTGTTTTTCATAAGTATGACTTTCCTCAAAATCCAAATGAAAATTGAGTTACAAATATGTGCAATTATTTAGGGTTTTTAGGGTTTTATGTGTCCCGACTCTTTGTGTGAAATTGGTATACGGCAACCTCGTTAATATTTTTTTAAATTTTTTTATACATTCTAAATAACATTTAAAGTGTTTTTCATCTCTATGGACTTTCCTCAAAATCCAAAATGGAAATTGAGTTACAAATATGTGCCATATTTAGATTTTTAGGGTTTTATGTGTCCCGATCTTGTAAAAATGGTATACGGCTACCTCGTTTATTTTTTTTTTATTTTTTATACATTCTAAATGACATTTAAAGTATTTTTCATCGATATGACTTTCCTCAAAATCCAAATGGAAATTTAGTTACAAATATATGTCATTATTTAGGGTTTTAAGGCATGTGCCCGATCTTGTGAAAATGGTATACGGCTACCTCGTTTATTTTTTTTTTATTTTTTTTCTACATTCTAAATAACATTTAAAGAATTTTTCATCTCTATGACTTTTCTCAAAATCCAAATGGAAATTGAGTTACAAATATATGCCATTATTTAGGGTTTTTAGGGTTTTAAGTGTCCCGATCTTGTGAAAATGGTATACGGCTACCTCGTTTATTTTTTTATTTTTTTTCTACATTCTAAATGACATTTAAAGTGTTTTTCATCTCCATGACTTTTCTCAAAATCCAAATGGAAAGTGAGTTACAAATATGTGCCATTATTTAGTGTTTTAAGGAATGTGTCCCGATCTTGTGAAAATGGTATACGGCTACCTCGTTTATATTTTTTTTAAATTTTTTCTACATTCTAAATGACATTTAAAGTGTTTTTCATCTCTATGACTTTCCTCAAAATCCAAATGGAAATTGAGTTACAAATATGTGCCATTATTTAGGGTTTTTAGGGTTTTATGTGTCCCGATCTTGTGAAAATGGTATACGGCTACCTCGTTTATTTTTTTATAAATTTCTTTCTACATTCTAAATGACATTTAAAGTGTTTTTCATCTCTATGACTTTCCTCAATATCCAAATGGAAATAGAGTTACAAATATGTGCCATATTTAGGGTTTTTAAGGTTTTATGTGTCCCGATCTTGTGAAAATGGTATATGTTGTGAAATTGGTGCTCTCCGTTGCAATCAAGATAAAGAAATCAACACACCCACACGTACAAGAAAGAAACAATCACACACACAAGAACACAAGAGTTGTTTACCCGGTTCATTCACCAACCTCGTGAACTACGTCCAGGGCGGAAATTGCCAAGCCAATATGTTATTAGTCTCCTTCTAATACGTTGCTGCAATGTGTTCTAGGCCGAAATTATGCTTATATAGTTATACAAGGAACCCTAAATCTAATTTAATAAGAGTTCTAATCAAATAAGGAAACAAATCAAAGCCCCGAACTCGGCCATGCTCGCAGGCGCCCGCCCCAAGGCCATCCATGCGCCCGCTCGACTTGGCAAGACCTCGGCCACTGCCTCGGCCCTTGAGGCGCCCGCCTCGGCCCCCTCCATGCGGCCGCCTAGCGCTGACCCCAAGCCCCGAACAGACTTCGCCTCTGCTTTGAACTCCTTTTGATCTCGCAAAGCTCCTCCGACTTAGGCCCCTTTTCTTCCTTTGTAGTTTAGGACTCCAATCCCAACAATCTCCCACCGGAGACTAAACTAACAAACATAGAATCACCCATCAACTCCCACCACGGAGTAAAGACCTTCGAACACATTTTCCCCCTCCATATTGGCTCGACACTACCACTCCTCTCCTCAAGTACTAAGGCGAGTTGAAACCAAGCGACGTTTCAACCACTCCGTGTTAGATCGCTCTTGCCTCCCCAAATCAGCTTCTACCTTGATTTCTCCCCGCAAGTCTAACTTCGCCTTCTCCTCCGGACCCACCTTCCTCGCAATGCCTCCCCATGAAACTTGGACACACCTTGTTTCTTGCATCGTCTGTTCTTGGTCTCGAATCCGCTCTGTTAGGGCCCTTGGACATCCACACCGCGTTGATCAACTTTGTGTCCTCCCCAACATACCGTTTCTTGATGTCTCCCCTTTTCACACCAACAGGCTGGTTCTTAAGCCTCTTGCTCCCACCGGAACGAACATCGACATTGTGGGTAGAATACAACATCTTCCCCTTAACCCTATGAGCCAACACCTTAGCCCCTTTTGTGACTTCCCAAGACCCACCAATGAAAGAAACACCATACCCTTCACCGTCAAGTTGTCCCACATAAATCACCCTTCTCCTCAAATCCGAAACATGCATCACATCGTGTAGTTGTAAAAATGACATCCATTAGGTGTCTTCATCATCACATCCCCTTACCTTTGATCTTCAATGGTTGACCATCACCAAGATAGAGAACCCGAAAATCTCCAGCTTTGTACCGCTTCATTGATTCCCTCGCATCCCCGATAGCATGACAAGAAGCTCAGGAATCCAACACCCAATCTTCACTGCATTCCTCCTCCCCTAGGATTAATACATCACCACCATCATCCACCACGTGTGCACCACCCGATCTTTTCCCGGACAAATATAACTGATATGCCCCAATTCACCACAATTGTAGCACTTGACCTTTTTCCCCTTTTTCGGTCCTCCCCTTTTTCTCTCCACCCTAAGTGCAGCCCCATCTACGGAAGATTCTCCCCTTTTCTCTTTCCTTCGCAACTCCTCTTGAAGGATGAGATCTCTAACCTCCGTATACACCAATGCTGTTTTCGACGTACTAATCGTTGTGACAGTAACCTCCCAACTATCAGGCAATGACTTTAGTAGAAAACAAGCTAGCACTTCATCGGAGAAAGTAATATCAACACTTTTCAATTGGTCCACCATACCTTTGAAATTGCCGATATGACTTGCCGCTGTCTGCCCCTCTGACATCTTCGCATTCGCAAACCTCTTTATCAAGTGTACCTTATTGATATTCGACGGCTTCTCATACATGTCCGACAGCGTTTGTAGCAACTCCACCGTTGTCTTGGCCTCCATAGCGTTCCGTGCAACGTCGTCGGTTAGGGCACTCCTCACTGCTCCTAACGCCTTCCGATCCAACGTCTCCCAATCCCCTTGTGACATGTCTTCGGGCTTCGCCTTCAAGGGTCCATGAAGATCCTTACAAAAAAGGTAGTCTTCAATCCTTGTCTTCCAAAACGTGAAATTCACACCGTTGAATTTCTCGATTGAGTTCTTCATCTTGACTGCTCCACCAAAATTCCCCAAGAACGCGATTCAAAGAATCAACTAATGAAACTTTGAATCCTCCGAACCAATGCTTTGATACCAGTTGTTGTGAAATTGGTGCTCTCCATTGCAATCAAGATAAAGAAATCAACACACCCACACGTACAAGAAAGAAACAATCACACACACAAGAACACAAGAGTTGTTTACCCAGTTCATTCACCAACTCGTGAACTACGTCCGGGGGCAATTGCCAAGCCAATATGTTATTAGTCTCCTTCTAATATGTTGCTACAATGTGTTCTAGGCCGAAATTATGCTTATATAGTTATACAAGGAACCCTAAATCTAATTTAAGAAGAGTTCTAATCAAATAAGGAAACAAATCAAAGCCCAGAACTCGACCATGCTTGAGGCGCCCGCCCCAGGCCATCCATGCGCCCGCCTCGACTTGGCAAGACCTCGGCCACTGCCTCGGCCCTTGAGGCGCCCGCCTCGGCCCCCTCCATGCGGCCGCCTGGCGCTGACCCCAAGCCACGAACAGACTTCTCCTCTACTTTGAACTCCTTAGGACTCCAATCCCAACATATACGGCTATCTCATTTATTTTTTTTAATTTATTTCTACATTCTAAATGACATTTAAAGTGTTTTTCATCAGTGTGACTTTCCTCAAAATCCAAATGGAAAGTGAGTTACAAATATGTGTCATTATTTAGGGTTTTAAGGAACGTGTCTCGATCTTGTGAAAATGGTATACGGCTACCTCGTTTATTTTTTTTAATTTTTTCTACATTCTAAATGACATTTAAAGTGTTTTTCATCTCTATGACTTTTCTCAAAATCCAAATGGAAATTGAGTTACAAATATATGCCATTATTTAGAATTTTTAGGGTTTTAAGTGTCCCGATCTTGTGAAAATGGTATACGGCTACCTCGTTTATTTTTTTTTTAATTTTTTTCTACATTATAAATGACATTTAAAGTGTTTTTCATCAGTATGACTTTCCTCAAAATTCAAATGGAAAGTGAGTTACAAATATGTACCATTATTTAGGGTTTTAAGGAATGTGTCCCGATCTTGTGAAAATGGTATACGGCTACCTCATTTATTTATTTTTAATTTTTTTCTACATTCTAAATGACATTTAAAGTGTTTTTCATCTCTATGACTTTCCTCAAAATCCAAATGGAAATTGAGTTACAAATATGTGCCATTATTTAGGGTTTTTAGGGTTTTATGTGTCCCGATCATGTGAAAATGGTATACGGCTACCTCGTTTATTTTTTTTTAATTTTTTTTTCTAGATTCTAAATGACATTTAAAGTGTTTTTCATCTCTATGACTTTCCTCAAAATCCAAATGGAAATTGAGTTACAAATATGTGTCATTATTTAGGGTTTTTAGGGTTTTATGTGTCCCGATCTTGTGAAAATGGTATACAGCTACCTCGTTTATTTTTTTTAATTTTTTTTACATTCTAAATGACATTTAAAGTTTTTTCATCTCTATGACTTTCCTCAAAATCCAAATGGAAAGTGAGTTACAAATATGTGCCATTATTTAGGGTTTTAAGGAATGTGTCTCGATCTTGTGAAAATGGTATACGGATACCTCTTTTATTTTTTTTTAATTTTTTTCTACATTCTAAATGACATTTAAAGTATTTTTCATCTCTATGACTTTTCTCAAAATCCAAATGGAAATTGAGTTACAAATATGTGCCATTATTTAGGGTTTTTAGGGTTTTAAGTGTCCCGATCTTGTGAAAATGGTATACGGCTACCTCGTTTATTTTTTTTAATTTTTTTCTACATTATAAATGACATTTAAAGTGTTTTTCATCTCTATGACTTTTCTCAAAATTCAAATGGAAAGTGAGTTACAAATATGTGCCAATGTGTCCCGATCTTGTGAAAATGGTATATGGCTATCTCGTTTATTTTTTTTTAATTTTTTTCTACATTCTAAATGACATTTAAAGTGTTTTTCATCTCTATGACTTTCCTCAAAATCCAAATTGAAAAATAGTTACAAATATATGGCATTATTTAGGGATTTTAGGGTTTTATGTGTCCCGATCTTTTGAAAATGGTATACGGCTACCTCGTTTATTTTTTTTAAATTTATTTCTACATTCTAAATGAAATTTAAAGTGTTTTTCATCGCTATGACTTTCCTCAAAATCCAAATGGAAATTGAGTTACAAATATGTGCCATTATTTAGGAGTTTTAGGGTTTTATGTGTCCCGATCTTGTGAAAATGGTATACGGCTATATCATTTATTTTTTTTAAATTTATTTCTACATTATAAATGACATTTAAAGTGTTTTTCATATCTATGACTTTCCTCAAAATCCAAATGGAAATTGAGATACAAATATGTGCCATATTTAGGGTTTATAAGATTTTATGTGTCCCGATCTTGTGAAAATGGTATACGTCTACCTCGTTTATTTTTTTTTAATTTTTTTCTACATTATAAATGATATTTAAAGTGTTTTTCATCTCTATGACTTTCCTCAAAATCCAAATGGAAATTGAGTTACAAATATGTGTCATTATTTAGGATTTTTAGGGTTTTATGTGTCCCGATCTTGTAAAAATCGTATACGGCTACCTCGTTTATTTTTTTTTAATTTTTTTATACATTCTAAATGACATTTAAAGTGTTTTTCATCTCTATGACTTTCCTCAAAATCCAAATGGAAATTGAGTTACAAATATGTGCCATATTTAGGGTTTTTAAGGTTTTATGTGTCCCGATCTTGTGAAAATGGTATACGGCTATATCATTTATTTATTTTTTAATTTATTTCTACATTCTAAATGACATTTAAAGTGTTTTTCATCAGTATGACTTTCCTCAAAATCCAAATGAAAAGTGAGTTACAAATATGTGCCATTATTTAGGGTTTTAAGGAATGTGTCTCGATCTTGTGAAAATGGTATACGGCTACCTCGTTTATTTTTTTTAATTTTTTTCTACATTCTAAATGACATTTAAAGTGTTTTTCATCTCTATGACTTTTCTCAAAATTCAAATGGAAATTGAGTTACAAATATGTGCCATTATTTAAGATTTTTAGGGTCTTAAGTGTCCCGATCTTGTGAAAATGGTATACGGCTACCTCATTTATTTTTTTTTAATTTTTTTCTACATTATAAATGACATTTAAAGTGTTTTTCATCAGTATGACTTTATTCAAAATTCAAATGGAAAGTGAGTTACAAATATGTGCCATTATTTAGGGTTTTAAGGAATGTGTGACGATCTTGTGAAAATGGTATACGGCTACCTCGTTTATTTTTTTTTAATTTTTTTCTACATTCTAAATGACATTTAAAGTGTTTTTCATCTCTATGACTTTCCTCAAAATCCAAATGGAAATTGAGTTACAAATATATGCCATTATTTAGGGTTTTTAGGGTTTTATGTGTCCCGATCTTGTGAAAATGGTATACGGCTACCTCGTTTATTTTTTTTAATTTTTTTCTACATTCTAAATGACATTTAAAGTGTTTTTCATCTCTATGACTTTCCTCAAAATCCAAATGGAAATTGAGTTACAAATATGTGCCATTATTTAGGATTTTTAGGATTTTATGTGTCCCGATCTTGTGAAAATGGTATACGGCTACCTCGTTTATTTTTTTTTTAATTTTTTTCTACATTCTTAATGACATTTAAAGTGTTTTTCATCAGTATGACTTTCCTCAAAATCCAAATGGAAAGTGAGTTACAAATATGTGCCATTATTTAAAGTTTTAAGGAATGTGTCCCGATCTTGTGAAAATGGTATACGGCTACCTCGTTTATTTTTTTTTTAATTTTTTTCTACATTCTAAATGACATTTAAAGTGTTTTTCATCTCTATGACTTTCCTCAAAATCCAAATGGAAATTGAGTTACAAATATGTTCCATTATTTAGGGTTTTTAGGATTTTATGTGTCCCGATCTTGTGAAAATGGTATACGGCTACCTCGTTTATTTTTTTTAAATCTATTTCTACATTCTAAATTACATTTAAAGTGTTTTTCATATCTATGACTTTCCTCAAAATTCAAATGGAAATTGAGTTACAAATATGTGCCATATTTAGGGTTTTTAGGGTTTTATGTGTCCCGATCTTGTGAAAATGATATACGGCTACCTCGTTTATTTTTTTTTTAATTTTTTACTACATTCTAAATGACATTTAAAGTGTTTTTCATCAGTATGACTTTCCTCAAAATCCAAATGGAAAGTGAGTTACAAATATGAGCCATTATTTAGGGTTTTAAGAAATGTGTCCCGATCATGTGAAACGGCTACAGCTGGCCACCTTTGTTTATTTTTTTTAATTTTTTTCTACATTCTAAATGACATTTAAAGTGTTTTTCATGAGTATGACTTTCCTCAAAATCCAAATAAAATTAAGTTACAAATATGTGCCATTATTTAGGGTTTTAGGGTTTTATGTGTCCCGATCTTGTGAAAATGGTATACGGCTACCTCGTTTATTTTTTTTTAAATTTTTTATACATTCTAAATAACATTTAAAGTGTTTTTCATCTCTATGACTTTCCTCAAAATCCAAATGGAAATTGAGTTACAAATATGTGCCATATTTAGGATTTTTAGGGTTTTATGTGTCCCGATCTTTTGAAAATGGTATACGGCTACCTCGTTTATTTTTTTATACATTCTAAATGACATTTAAAGTGTTTTTCATCAGTATTACTTTCCTCAAAATCCAAATGGAAAGTGAGTTACAAGTATGTGCCATTATTTAAGGTTTTAAGGAATGTGTGCCGATCTTGTGAAAGTGGTATACGGCTACCTCGTTTATTTTTTTTTAATTTTTTTCTACATTCTAAATGACATTTAAAGTGTTTTTCATCTCTACGTCTTTCCTCAAAATCCAAATGGAAATTGAGTTACAAATATGTGCCATTATTTAGGGTATTTAGGGTTTTAAGTGTCATGATCTTGTGAAAATGGTATACGGCTACCTCGTTTATTTTTTTTTAATTTTTTTCTACATTCTAAACGACATTTAAAGTGTTTTTCATCAGTATGACTTTTCTCAAAATCCAAATGGAAAGTGAGTTACAAATATGTTCCATTATTTAGTGGTTTAAGGAATGTGTCCCGATCTTGTGAAAATGGTATACGGCTACCTCGTTTATTTTTTTTAATTTTTTCCTACATTCTAAATGACATTTAAAGTGTTTTTCATATCTATGACTTTCCTCAAAATCCAAATGGAAATTGAGTTACAAATATGTGCCATTATTTAGGGTTTTTAGGGTTTTATGTTTCTCGATCTTGTGAAAATGGTATACGGCTACCTCGTTTTTTTTTTTAATTTTTTTCTACATTCTAAATGACATTTAAAGTGTTTTTCATCTTTATGACTTTCCTCAAAATCCAAATGGAAATTGAGTTACAAATATGTGCCATATTTAGGGTTAATTTTTAGGGTTTTATGTGTCCCGATCTTGTGAAAATGGTATACGGCTACCTCGTTTATTTTTTTTTAATTTTTTTCTACATTTTAAATGACATTTAAAGTGTTTTTCATCATTATGACTTTCCTCAAAATCCAAATGGAAAGTGAGTTACAAATATGTGTCATTATTTAGGGTTTTAAGGAATGTGTCCCGATCTTGTGAAAACGGTATACGGCTACCTTGTTTATTTTTTTTTAATTTTTTTCTACATTCTAAATGACATTTAAAGTGTTTTTCATGAGTATGACTTTCCTCAAAATCCAAATAAAAATTAAGTTACAAATATGTGCCATTATTTAGGGTTTTTAGGGTTTTATGTGTCCCGATCTTGTGAAAATGGTATACGGCTACCTCGTTTATTTTTTTTTAAATTTTTTATACATTCTAAATAACATTTAAAGTGTTTTTCATCTCTATGACTTTCCTCAAAATCCAAATGGAAATTGAGTTACAAATATGTGCCATATTTAGGATTTTTAGGGTTTTATGTGTCCCGATCTTTTGAAAATGGTATACGGCTACCTCGTTTATTTTTTTATACATTCTAAATGACATTTAAAGTGTTTTTCATCAGTATTACTTTCCTCAAAATCCAAATGGAAAGTGAGTTACAAGTATGTGCCATTATTTAAGGTTTTAAGGAATGTGTGCCGATCTTGTGAAAGTGGTATACGGCTACCTCGTTTATTTTTTTTTAATTTTTTTCTACATTCTAAATGACATTTAAAGTGTTTTTCATCTCTACGTCTTTCCTCAAAATGTGAGGACCCCGACCCGGAACCTACACGTGTCCCGAGCTGGAGCGTCCTCAAACTATTCCAAATTTCCTAAACTTTTAAAACCTTTATTTAACTTTCAAAAATAAATACAATTATTATACCCATTTCATAATAAATCTATACTTTTTCACAAAGGAGAAATAGCTATCCAACTTAGAATATAAGAAACGTTTTTAGTTACGAAACGGCCTTGGTTATAACATAAAATAAAGATTTAGAATTACAATTTCATAAATGAATTATACCAAAGTACACTTTCTATACCAACCTAATCATACCCCGACAAGTCCCACAATATAACTTCCAAACTCCTCACCGCCCTTACTTGACTGGTCCACCCGTCTCGAATCTAAAACAAAGAAAGGGGAGAGGGGTGAGAATAAATCTCAAGAAGCTATTATGGATGCAAAGAAGATGCCATACAAGATGCAACACGTAGCATGGCAACACATCAAAAGATATATTCATATAACCCGAGAGGCTCCTCGCCGCCAACCGTCCCATACCGGTTGGAGACAACGACTACTCAAGATGAATATATCACAACACATAAGTACGATAAAGTAACACTTAGAAGGATACTGAGCCAAGGTTTCATCTCCAAAAGGATATACACATCCGAGCAAAGAAGAATAATCGATGAAGCGGTTCCCGGAACCATGAACAATAACAAGACTGGGACTCGGACACACAGTCGTATCCCCGGTGAAAACTAGACCATCTACCTCAAAAGGAGATGCTAGCCCACAAATCCCACACAAGGGGGACAAACTCGGCAATGTATGAATTATAATGAACTCGGCTCGGTGCCATTATAAATCCATAACATTGCCCAACAAACAATTAAATCAATACCAGCTGGATTTACATAACTAAGCACAGTAATAACATACTTGCTTAACCAAACATTGTATGATCCAAAGTAGGGATACATACTACAACAAAGATATCATGAAGATAGCAATACTATATCAAGTATTCAACATTATCAAGCACATAATAGATACTTGAATAAATTCCACAAAAAGGGATAACAATATATCAACATGGTAAAATATACTCATGTTCAACCAATAATCAGAGTGCAGCATTTATGTAACACGCTAAGCATAATACAATCCATGAATAAATACTCCAGTAAGATAAGGAGATATCATCAACCTATCTTACTTAGTCATTATACAATAATATATGATCTCTATAAGGATCCCAGTTAACTCTACCAAGTTGAAATCATTTCTGTTAAGTTACCAAACTAGGTTAACTAGCATTTTCCAAGTAACATTTAAAGTACTTCCCCAATTCCATTTTGATCACTTAGGATATTAATGTGTAGCCAAAGTATTCTACTTTAATCTAGGTTAAAGAGATTCTATTTCGGTTCGAGTTTGGTTAGGTTTAAACAGCTCTAAATTTGATGTGCAACCAGGCCAGGGCACGACTCGTGCCTCTGGGCACGACTCGTGCTCACTCCCTTAAGTCACTCAGAACGATTGGAACTCCAAAGAACGACTCGTGGTCACGATTCGGGCCAAGGGCACGACTCGTTCCAAGGGGCACGACTCGTGCCTCGGCCTGCAACAGTAACAACAAGAAGAACAATCACAATTCCCCAAGAATCCAAATTTTCCACCAAGTGCATTCTAAGTTATAAACCTAAAGGAAATTTCTAACTTTGTTACTTACTTGCAACTCAATAAATCTCCAAGGTATCAAGTCCCACACCTAGGTCATTTTCACTTGATTTTTCACCCAATCTACTACCAATTTTCAAGATTTCCATTTAATCCATTTAATTCCTTTACTGCTATTAATTTACTACTTTCATGAACAACAACCTTTCTCATGACAAACCCATTTTACTAACACATTTCAAGTTAAATCTTCTAAACTAACTTCACCAATTTCTTACATCCTAAATCCACTTTTATGAACAACAACAATTTCTATAATACTAACACTTTCCTCAAATTTAAGAAGGCTTCCCCAAAGCATCAAATAACCATTAGAACAATCATAACAACATGAAATAGTCATGAACATTTAAAGAAGGGAAGATCATAATAACTCACTTCAAAAATAGGAGATAGATTTAAGACATTCTTAGCTTGATGAACTCCCCTTGGTCTCCCGATTCCAAAAGTGCCCTCGGATCTAAAAAATGGTGAAGAGTTGATCTTGGGAGGGTCTTGAAAGGTGGAGCTCTTTCCATGGCTTCCATGGAGTTGTAAGAGAATTGAATGAAGGAGAAGAAGAAGGAAGAAGATGAAGGAGAAGAGTGGAAATTATTAGAGAGAAGGAGGAAGATGGAGTGTTGAAATGATAAAGGGAGAAAGGGGGGAGGGGGCCGGCCACTAGAGGAGGGTTTTGGGGGATTTTGTCCCCCACTAAAAAAATCCCCTACAACATTTCTTTCATCATTTAATATAATTCTCCCAACCAACAACATTTTATTTGTCCATTTTATTACCACTCCACTTTATTACTTTATTTATTCTACTTATTATTTTTCCTTATCATTCTATCCTAATATAAGAAATTTACAGATATAAAATAAACACCTAAGATTGATATTAATATTACAAGTATATAATGTTATATTAAAATTGTGCCTAGGGTTAGGGTCGTTACACAAAATCCAAATGGAAATTGAGTTACAAATATGTGCCATTATTTAGGGTATTTAGGGTTTTAAGTGTCATGATCTTGTGAAAATGGTATACGGCTACCTCGTTTATTTTTTTTTAATTTTTTTCTACATTCTAAACGACATTTAAAGTGTTTTTCATCAGTATGACTTTTCTCAAAATCCAAATGGAAAGTGAGTTACAAATATGTTCCATTATTTAGTGTTTTAAGGAATGTGTCCCGATCTTGTGAAAATGGTATACGGCTACCTCGTTTATTTTTTTTAATTTTTTCCTACATTCTAAATGACATTTAAAGTGTTTTTCATATCTATGACTTTCCTCAAAATCCAAATGGAAATTGAGTTACAAATATGTGCCATTATTTAGGGTTTTTAGGGTTTTATGTTTCTCGATCTTGTGAAAATGGTATACGGCTACCTCGTTTATTTTTTTTAATTTTTTTCTACATTCTAAATGACATTTAAAGTGTTTTTCATCTTTATGACTTTCCTCAAAATCCAAATGGAAATTGAGTTACAAATATGTGCCATATTTAGGGTTAATTTTTAGGGTTTTATGTGTCCCGATCTTGTGAAAATGGTATACGGCTACCTCGATTATTTTTTTCTATTTTTTTCTATATTCTAAATGACATTTAAAGTGTTTTTCATCAGTATGACTTTCCTCAAAATCCAAATGGAAAGTGAGTTACAAATATGTGCCATTATTTAGGGTTTTAAGGAATGTGTCCCGATCTTGTGAAAATGGTATACGGCTACCTCGTTTATTTTTTTTTTTTAATTTTTTTCTACATTCTAAATGACATTTAAAGTGTTTTTCATATCTATGACTTTCCTCAAAATTCAAATGGAAATTGAGTTACAAATATGTGCCATTATTTAGGGTTTTAAGTGTCCCGATCTTGTGAAAATGGTATACGGCTACCTCGTTTATTTTTTTTTTTTTCTACATTATATATGACATTTAATGTGAGAACCCCAACCCGGGACCTAACGCGTGTCCCGATCTTGAGAAGCTCATACTAAGAAATCCCATCTTAGATTTTTAAAAACATTTTATTTCAAAAGAAAACTACTTCTCCAACTTCCAAAATAAACTCAACTGATAATATCTCCACTTGGAGGAATTTAAATAATATTTCAATAAACCATAACTTGATTAATTACATTGAAAACCCGGATTAACATTGTTTAACAAAAGAGTTTTCCATACAACTTATAAAAGAGTAATACTTAAATAAGACTCCCGACAACCCACTCATATACCTATACTGACAAGTCCCAAAAGCAAGAGTCCAAACTCTTTCTCCGGCCTCACCGGGTTCAGTCACTGTCTCAAAGACAATCTAAAACAAGAAAAGGGAAGGGGTGAGAATAAATCTCAATAAGCTATTATGATCAAAGAAGATGCCAAACAAGATGCAACACATAGCATGGTAGCACGTAACACATTATGAAAGCGGTAAACACCTTACGTTACCTCATTTTACCTTTCCCGTCTGAACAATAAGTCGTACAACATGGGAGTAAAACTCCGCTCTTTGGTGAATTGCCCCCATGCACATTCACCGCTTATAGGACTCATACCCCAGAGATCCATATAAGAAAATAGGATACTTATATGACCCTTATTCGTAGTATCATATAATATCGCCGCTATCTGTAAAGCTTTTGGCTTCATACAGAGCATTCCGCCTAATCACCAAATCGCAGCGGTCCGTAAGGCTTCGGCTCAATACGCCGCTAGCACACCCACTCGTGGCCACGTAGGGGACGGTCCTGTGTATGATGAACCTTCAATCACTTATAGAACAAATCCATAATTGATTGAATTCCATTATACCCCCGAGTATCAACACGTTCAAGCACATACTAGATACTTGAAATAAAATCCACAAAGGGGATAAGAACAACATGGTAATGTATACTCATGTTAAATCAATACTATAGTGCAACATTCATTTAATACACTATGCATAATACCATTAACGAATATAAATTCAAATAAGGTATCCATATACCCACATAATCCACACCGGGATACAATATAATCAACATGCCAGATAATCCACAACTGGGATACAGTACAACCATATATCAAGTAATCCACACTTGGGATACAATATAATCAACATGCCAGATAATCCACAACTGGGATACAATATATCAATGTGCCAAATAATCCACACTGGGAATACCATACAACGATGTAACACATATACATTCCTTACCAACAAAATAGTGTAATTATAGTCTCTACACTATTCAACTAATCACCAAGGTATGGGACAAGTAAGGCCACTATATATCATCAATCATTCCTACATAGTCATTACATAACCTCAATTAGCCTTAATAGAGGTTCAAGATCTACTTCCCAAGTTTGAACTATTTTGGTGAAGTTACTAACCAAGCTTATCAACCATTTTCCGGACAATGTTTAAACTACTTCCCCAAATCCATTTTGACCCAATAAGACATCATGGTGTAGCCAAAGTATTCTACTTTAATCTAGGTTAAAGAGGATTCATTTTGGTTCTAGTTTGATTAGGTTTAAACAGTTCACAAATTGGATCATAGTCACCAGGCCAGGGCACGACTCGTGCCCCTTTGGCCTTTCTCAGATTCATGCGTCCCCTAAAGCACGACTTGTTACCTTCACATGGCACGAGTCGTGCCCTCACATGGCACGACTCGTGCCTGAGGGCACGACTCGTGCCAATTCCCCTTAAGTTACTCAGAACGACTTGGCTATTCCTTCACGATTCGTTATCACGAGTTGGCCATGGGCACGACTCGTGCCTAGGGGCACGACTCGTGCCACGGCCAGAAACAGGTAGATGTAGCACTTTTCCTTAAGAACTCCCAAAAACCAAAACTAGTCCCAAGCTTCTTCTACCTTGTGAACCTAAAAATGATTCCTAACTTTATTAATTCCATTCTAAACCATTTAACCCTAAAGTATCATATCCTAAATATAGATCATTTCACTTGGTTTTTCCACCCATTTTTCTACCACATTTTAAGTTAACCCCTTTTTAATCTAACTCAACCCATTTCTTATACTCTTTATCACTTCCATGAACAACCACTTTATCCTAGTCATTACTCCATTTCTCAACCCAAGAGAGTGTCCTAACACTTCAAATTACAATTATAACCACAATATTAACATCAAATTATTCATGATCATTTAATAGGAGGAAAGTCATAATAATTCACTTTCTAACTCTAGTAACTTGGCCAAACCCACATTAAATACTTACACTTAAACCATTATCATCCCCAATTACTCTATACCACTCTTCTTTCAACTTAGATCATCAATTTACAACTTAAGATCAATTCCAACTCAAATAACATTATTCAAAATGCCAAAAAATCATCTTCTTTAAACAAGAGATTAATTAACACATAAGGTGAGCAATATTTAGAAGGAAGTCATAATAACTTACCTAGTAAATATGAGATGGATTAAGGATCTTCTTTGCTTGATAAACTCCTCTAGATGCACCAAGCACAAAAGTACAATTGGATTAGAAAATTGAGAAGAATTGAATTTATTATAATTTTTTAGAAGGAAATGTCTAGGGAGGTTTCCATGGAGGCTTTCTATGGAGAGAATGGAGGAGGTTGAAGAAGTAAGAATGATTGAATGGGGAGGTTAATAATTGAAGGAGGATAATGGAATGGATGGGGGAAAGTATGGGAGGAGTATGGGAAAAAGCAAGAGCTTTGACTAAGAAGAGGGAGGGGAGGAAAATTGGGGATATGGCCCCCTTCCCTTCCTAATAAAATATTTTCCGTTTATACTTCTCCTACACAAAGAAGCCTAACTATCCACATTTTATTTATTTTATCAATTTCTATTATTATACTTCTCCCAAGATGCATTATTTAATTTCCCAATCATCTCAACCTAATATAAGAAATTAACGATATAAAATGATCTCATAATATTAACAATAATATTAAAAGCATACAATATGATGTTAAAATTGGGGCCTAGGGTTAGGGTCGTTACACTTAAAGTGTTTTTCATCAGTATGACTTTCCTCAAAATCAAAATGGAAAGTGAGTTACAAATATATACCATTATTTAGGGTTTTAAGGAATGTGTTCCGATCTTGTGAAAATGGTATACGGCTACCTCATTTATTTATTTTTAATTTTTTTCTACATTATAAATAACATTTAAAGTATTTTTCATCTCTATGACTTTCCTCAAAATCCAAATGGAAATTGAGTTACAAATATATGCCATTATTTAGAGTTTTTAGTGTTTTATGTGTCCCGATCTTGTGAAAATGGTATACGGCTACCTCGTTTATTTTTTAAAAAATTTTTTCTACATTCTAAATGACATTTAAATTGTTTTTCATATCTATGACTTTCCTCAAAATCCAAATGGAAATTGAGTTACAAATATGTGTCATTATTTAGAGTTTTTAGGGTTTTATGTGTCCCGATATTGTGAAAATGGTATACGGCTACCTCGTTTATTTTTTTTAATTTTTTTCTACATTCTAAATGACATTTAAAGTGTTTTTCATCAGTATGACTTTCCTCAAAATCCAAATGGAAAGTGAGTTACAAATATGTGCCATTATTTAGGGTTTTAAGGAATGTGTCCCGATCTTGTGAAAATGGTATACGGCTACCTCATTTATTTATTTTTAATTTTTTTCTACATTCTAAATGACATTTAAAGTGTTTTTCATCTCTATGACTTTCCTCAAAATCCAAATGGAAATTGAGTTACAAATATGTGCCATTATTTAGGGTTTTTAGGGTTTTATGTGTCCCGATCTTGTGAAAATGGTATACGGCTACCTCGTTTATTTTTTTTAAAAAAATTTCTACATTCTAAATGACATTTAAAGTGTTTTTCATCTCTATGACTTTCCTCAAAATCCAAATGGAAATTGAGTTACAAATATGTGCCATATTTAGGGTTTTTAGGGTTTTATGTGTCCCGATCTTGTGAAAATGGTATACGGCTACCTCGTTTATTTTTTTTTTAATTTTTTTCTACATTCTAAATGACATTTAAAGTGTTTTTCATCAGTATGACTTTTCTCAAAATCCAAATGGAAAGTGAGTTACAAATATGTGCCATTATTTAGGGTTTTAGGGAATGTATCCCGATCTTATGAAAATGGTATACGGCTACCTCGTTAATTTCTTTTTTAATTTTTTTCTACATTTTAAATGACATTTAAAGTGTTTTTCATCTCTATGACTTTCCTCAAAATCCAAATGGAAATTGAGTTACAAATATGTGCCATTATTTGGGGTTTTTAGGGTTTTATGTGTCCCGATCTTGTGAAAATGGTATACGACTACCTCGTTTTTTTTTTAATTTTTTTCTACATTCTAAATGACATTTAAAGTGTTTTTAATCTCTATGACTTTCCTTAAAATCCAAATGGAAAGTGAGTTACAAATATGTGCCATTATTTAGGGTTTTAAGAAATGTGTCCCGATCTTGTGAAAATGGTATACGGCTACCTCGTTTATTTTTTTTTATTTTTTTATACATTATAAATGACATTTAAAGTGTTTTTCATCAGTATGACTTTCCTCAAAATCCAAATGGAAATTGAGTTACAAATATGTGCCATTATTTAAGGTTTTAAGTTATGTGTCTCGTATGAATCCACACGAGACACATCTCGTGTAGATCTACAACCTACGGGAGGCATCAATGGCGTCACTAGCAATCCCTTTGAAATCAGAACCTCCTTTTCCAACAATCAATGCTCCAATTACTTCAAACCCTTTCAACAAAAGTGTCCTCAAATCATCTGCACGAAAAAAATTCAACTAAATCAATCACAAACGCACAGGAAAACAAAGAATCAGATGATTGGGAGTTAGGGTTACCTGATTATCTGACGAAATCGGGTGAAAAGGGGTCGGAGGGGTGGGTGTGAATGTACCTGAAGGTGGATATTACTGTGAGGGGAGAGACGAAGGGAGAACTGATCAACCATTGGAGACCTGCTTCGTTGTTGATGATGACTAGTTTCTGACAGCCACTGACAAGGAAATCTCCTAACTTTATGGACACGAACACGAACGCCAATAGTGCACCACCTTCCAACAAGCCACCAACTCCACTGGACCAAACAAAGAATAAAACGGTCAGTCCCGACAACTAAACCAACTAATGCTACACAGCCAAATGTGTTGCACAGGAACTGAGTTGAACCGCAACAATGGTTGATACTCCAGTTGGTCCTTCTTCTAATGGTTACGTACGTCACCTACACACAAGCACACACGTGAACTAAGCCGGGGGTGGCTCCGGCAAAACCCCTCTAGCGTGAGAATAAGTGACTGGTAACTGAGCTTAAAAACAATGGAACTTAGAGAGAGAAAGAGCTTAGGGAGGGTCAGAGAAACTTACAAATAGTATTTCCTCAAAGAGTTATATACTACCATGCAGCATGTGCCTTGCACATGCTGGACACATATCAATCATCCAAGACAATAGGCCAACCACCCCAAATTTAGTGGAAAATCACTGTTCACCTTGTCAAATCACACTGTTTTGATGGTTGTAGTGGGTACCTACGTGGCAGCACATCAATCACTTACCAGTCACCAGTCATGATTGTCGCCCAGGCGACAATCCTAAGAAAGGGAACAATATTCATATTGTCGCCACTTCCATCCACTATTCGCACTATACTTGTCGCCTAGTGGTTCTACTCATCATGCCGCTAACTGCCACGGGTACTTTTCACATACTGCTTATTCTCACGCTTCGACTTATTCTTGTCGCCAACACACTTCTCGCCAATCATAGTGGGGTTACCTTTACTATTCATTTTGTACGCCCTTGACACACTTGACATACATGGCCCACCCTGGCCCACTTGGCCCACTGAGCCCATTGGGCCTAATGTACTGTTCAGGTCCAAATATATATTTCATAATCACATCAGATTCTCCAAGCATAACTTGGACACAGCCCACTGGCTTTCAGATAATCCTCACATGAAAAATATTTGACGATGAAGACACGAAAAAGTGACGCATTTAGGTTGGAAATAAACGTCCAATCAAGCATAACATGAATTGCAACAAGAACAAATACAAATACACGACAAAGACTCTCAAAATAGATAAAAGACAAAGATTATCGGGTAATTTCACTCTCATGCAAGGTTCATACCCTAGGAATCTGCACACCATAGCAAAGCACACAAGGACCCTACAAGTATTGGCTCCGAGCTGAAGGGGAAGGGCATTGGCACATTCTAAAAACTCATTTATAAAGGGATCAAGAGGCAACCTGAGGCCAGCCACGAATTGACCATAGAAGAAGGCTACCCTAGTGGCATCCTTGGTGAATGACGACCTAAACAATTTCATAAACTCCTTCTGAGTGTAAATGGTCACCCTATAATCTTCCTTACTTACCTCACAGAATTCCCAAATCATGCTATACCTAGAGGGCAGGTTTTTCTTTCCACGTAATGGCCCTTGGGGAACATAACCCCTCTCATTCTTTCCTGGCACGGCCGTATCATCAAACGCATCCACGATTCTGGGACCAGAGGAAGTAGATGCTGTAGCTCCGCCTTGAGTTGCCATATCTGTACAAGAAGAAGGAGAAACAGGGGAGTCAGGCCTATGAATAATTTCAGTCGACCTATTTAAGGGCGACCTAGACTCCCCTGGAAAGCCTATTCTATTCCTAAGGAAAGAGGGTTTGTGGACATCCCTAACATAGAACAAAGTAATATGGTCGAGCAGTTCATGGAATAGATGGAAAGTGACGATATTTGAATCATCGACTACCAGGTTTTCAACGTCCCCTACAATGGGCAAACCTATCTCACTAAAATTCAACTCCCACTTGGTTAAAATGGAAGCACATTCATCCAAGGACAGTTCTCTCCACTCACCGTTCACATTCTTGTATACCCTACGGTTAACAGTGCAGTAACCATACCATGCCCCTGGTTCGCTACTAAAAGTCCTAGCCATGGCGGAAATAAAAGACAGAGCAGAAATTAAAGCCCTAAAGAAAGAAGGGGAGAGAAATACCTTTGCAAAGGTCGGAATAGGAAGCTGTTGCCGAAGACGGAAGCCTAATTTAACTCAACTGCTTCTTCGCTATTTTCGCCGGAGATTCTCGTGAGCTTGAAAACGGTAAAAGTTCTAAACGGAGAAGGATTTTGCAATTTATATTTTCCAAAATTGGAAGGGAAAAAAGAAAATTCAAAAAATAAATTCCATATTAATGGCGGAAACGGTTCCCAAGACGGATTATCAAACGTCTAATTGTAATCATTACAAAATACGGCGCTCCTTCATCTTCGACCGTTCGTTGCCAACGTCCAGGATTGTGCCACGTCATCCAAGGTCGACTATTCCTCAGAACGAGTATGGACCTACGAGTAAAACAATTCTCATCAAAGATCCTCTTAACTTCCAAGTCGACGAAGTCAACTCGTAAGTTGGGGGCCACTGAACATACCAAAAGTGTCGAGTTAGGCCAAGTGGGTAAAGCCCAATCATATACAGCCTTGACTCCCACATTCTCAATGATCCTGGCCCAATCAAAGCAAGGCCCAAAGCCCATCTCAAATATCAGTCGACTAAGTCCATGGACCGACCTAACAGGTCCCGACCTAACTTAGTCCGACCACAGATTCCGTATTACAATTCGGGTACGAACCATGCTCTACCCGACAGTCAGGTCGACCATCCCTCGAATGGCAACCTCGACCTAAATAACAAGTGACGACCTGACACTTGCTGGCGTATTTGGTTGAACAATTCTCATAACCACATCCCTACAAATCAGGGACCGTTATAGGCACGTTCCCATGACCAAGTAACTGCCGCTACAATCTCGGAGCACTTGTCGCCTCCCCAAAAATACATCACTCTTGTCTATAAATACTTCATCACTACCAAACAGTGAAAGGTAACTGCCATTTTGCTATAGGAATTCATTTATTCAATACATTTTGAGCTTTATACAACCGTGTTCTTACTCTCACGCCCGAGCGTCTTCGCCGGAGACACATCCGGCTAGTCGTGGGTTCTGATTTCAGGTCAAGGAGCCAGGTGATTTGTCCTGCCACGTGGAGGAAGATTGATAAGCACAATTCCTGCAGCATCAGTTTGGTTCCATTGCCGGGAATCGTGCTTAAAGCTTGACCTCGAAACTCTTCTCAACCTACAACCATGGTAACCCCAGACGGGCATGTGGAAGATGCTTCTGAAGAATTCATTGAGGTGAACAACAACACAAACACAAACGCTGGAAATCTCAACGTCAATGCTGAAAATATGGATTTACCTCCTCCCCCACCTAATCGTCCTCATGGTAGAGCCACGCGCTCTACCAGTGTTGTTGATGGCTGAGGATTGCCTGACACAAGGAGAGGGAAAAGGCTTATGGAAGGATAAGGAGTCCCACCTCCTCCTAAGCGTCCAACGGGACAGGTGAACATGGGAAACAGGGCAGGTCCCTCAATTAATCCCATGAGCAAGAAGGAAATGATGTTAGAACGAGCTCAAATCTTGGCTGACTTGATAGCCATGGAGGAGGCAGAGCAGGCCGACATACGATCAGAAAGAGTGGCTCCCACTCAGGTCTCTGATAGGCATCAGGCCAGGAGTGCTAGGCCAAATGAGGGTGTAGGACAGAATGGCGAGGACAGGATAGTTCAGCGAGCTCCCACTATTGTTCATGTGCCAAGTAACGACCTAAGGGCTAGCCTCACCAGAAACAGGGAGCAAGAGGCTCAGTCTGATTTGAGGACGCAATTAACCGCCAACAGAAACAGACGCATTTCTCCAGCACGGACACAGAGATCAGGGTCTCATAGAGACAGGAACGGGCGCAGGTCGCCTATAAGAGAGGAGAGGCGCAGGTCGCCACTCGGGGATAATAGGCGCAGTCGCCATCCGGCCGATAGGCGCAGGTCGCCACAAAGAAATGACAGCACGAGATCTCCAGTACGATCAGAGAGGGCTCATTCTCACAGAGACAGGAGGAGTAGGCAGGTAACTCCCCCCAGAAGTGAAGGTCAGAAGTCAAATGCTGTTCCCCCTCCAGGAGATGAAAGACCCGACGCCCGGGAATGGTTGTTGATGAAAAGGAAATTTGAACAATGGGAAGAAGAGAAGAAAAAGGAGACTGGAAAGGTTGAACGAGTTGATTTTGCTCTTCGACCTCTATCCAAGGAGATGAGAGACAGCCGACCTCCTCCAAGTTTCAGACTTCCCCTACTGGAAAAGTACTCTGGAGCCACCAATGCAAGAAGTCACATAGCACACCTGGAAGCCACGATGTGCTTTGTCGCCAATGAAGACGACAATATGTGCAAAGCCCTAATAAGTACCCTCACAGGAGCAGCTTTGACGTGGTTTAATGGGTTGGCAGCTGGCAGCATAACCACCTGGACGTGTTTAAGAACAAAATTCCTGGATCGCTTCTCGACAGCTGGAGCTCGGAAAGTAACAGTGACTGATCTAAACAACTTGGTGCAGGCCAAAAATGAAAGCTCCATGAGCTACTTCACCAAGTTTAAAGAAATGGTTGACAAGATTGAAGAGGATCTCACCGACAGAGAGGTGATCAATTGCTTCCGGAGTGGTATTTCCTCAGAAGCCATGGATTATGAGCTCACAGTTCGTACAGTCACAACTCGACAGGAGTTGTTCGAAAAGGTGTATAACGTTGCTCTGGCCGAGGAAAGGAAAGAGAAGAAGAATGGTAAGAGCCCAAAGGTTGAGGTCGCCGATGATAAGAAAGACCCCAACAAGAATGGAGGAAACAATAAAAATGGGAAGAACAGGACTAGGGCAACAGAGAAGGTGCCCGAGGCTTTCACTCCCCTTACGGTGAGTCGAACAGAAATTATGAATGCCGTCGAGCTGGCTCCTCCTGTCCCAATGAACCCAGGCAACAAGTTTAGGAGAGACAACAGCAAGTATTGTGATTACCACAAGGACACGGGTCATCTAACAGAAGATTGTTTGGGTTTGAAGCGTATTATCCAAAGAATGGTCGACCTGGGGAGGCTCGACGCTTATGTGAAAAGGCCTCAAGCCGGTGGGGGCGAGCAGCCTACAGGTGGACAGCAAGGTCCGAGGCAACCTAGATTGAACCTGGGGGTCATTACTGAACAAGCAAGCAACACAGCCATCAAACACAAGATCTTTCAGCTCAACAAAGCCCCACATGTACCTCCAAGGAGAGATGTAAGAGATGAAGTGATCAGTTTCTACCCTCATGAATTGGCAACTAATATGGCGGCTAGGGAGCAAGTTCTCGTCATCCCAGGTCTCATAGACGGATGTACGACGAGCAGACTCTTAGTCGACACGGGGGCCTGCAAGGATATCTTGTTCTACAAGACTTTCAAAGAGATGGGTCTTAATGACGAGCAGTTGGAAAGGTATGATGGCAGGTTGGAGGGCTTCACCAACCATCGAGTTGATGCTAAAGGCCAAATAGAGCTCGACGTCGGCCTAGGCCATCACCCCCTTAGGGTCGTCTCAAAGGTACAATTTATTGTGATTGATGTAAACAGTGACTATGCCGCCATACTTGGTATTCCTGGTCAGGTCGCTCTTGGAATGGTGGCGTCAATACCTCATCAGCGAGTCAAGTTCCCCACACCTGTTGGAATAGGCTGCGTACAAGGCACAGCTCGAGCTTACCTGGACCATGTTCTTCGGGAAAGAAAGAAGAGAGAGCTTGAGATCGAGACGACAGACGGTTATCTAAAGCTATCTCAATCAGTCACCAAAACTACTCGGCTATCTACAATCACCAATGTGGAGGAGTCGACCTATCGCTCAAATGACGAGGTCATGCTTGAGTCGACACGTCACTCCAACACCACAGAGGTCGATCCAGATGTAGTTATGGTCGACCAAGTCCTCATAGGCAACCTATGCCTCCAGCTCGACAATAACTCGGGGGCCACCACCACCACCAGCGAGGTTGCAGATAAGCTGGATGACATGATAGCTGAGGAAGCTCCACATTTGGGAGCTGAGGAAAGGCAAAGGGTCAGAGAGATAATAATTGAGACTCTACAATTCAGGGATGGACCAGAGCTAGAAGCTGTGGACGAACTAGAGTCAGTAATTACCAACCTTTCCTACCCCGACCAAAAAATTCAGATTGGAAAGCAGCTATCAGTTGAGGAGCGAGCAGAAATCATCGAGCTACTCAAGGAAAGTAATGATGTCTTCGCATGGAGGGTAGAGGACATGAGGGGAATCAAGGAAGAGGTCGCCGTTCACAAACTTGAAGTTAACCCGACCATAAAGCCTAGACCCCAAAAGTTGAGAAGTTTTGCTCGTGACAAGGAAGAGGCTATTAAAACTGAGGTACAAAAACTTTTAAGTGCAGGGATAATCAAAGAGGCCACTCATACAACGTGGTTAGCCAACGTGGTCATGGTGAAGAAATCAAATGACAAATGGAGGATGTGCGTCGACTTCACCACTCTAAACCTTGCTTGCCCAAAGGATAGCTATCCTCTTCCTAGAATTGACAAGCTTGTTGATTCCATCGCTGGCCACTCTACTCTCGCTTCTGGATGCTTACTCGTGGTACCACCGCATAAAGATGCACGAGGATGACATTGTGAAAACGGCATTTCAAGCAGCTGGAGGCATCTACTGCTATAACATGATGCCCTTTGGATTGAAGAATGCAGGGGCGACTTATCAAAGAATGGTGAACAAAGTCTTTGCTTCTCAAATTGGCCGAAACATGGAGGCTTACGTCGACGATATGGTCATCAAAACAAAGACTGGACATCACATGGTCGACCTAAAGGAAACGTTCGCCAATTTAAGAGCAAACGACATGAAGCTCAACCCTAGCAAGTGTGTCTTTGGAGTTGCAGCTGGAAAGTTCCTTGGATTCATGGTGTCCCATAGAGGTATAGAGGCTAACCCGGAAAAGATCAAGGCTCTAGTCGAGATGAAGGAGCCTACAAGTATAAAAAAGAGATGCAATGACTCAATGGCAGGGTGGCAGCCCTAGGTCGCTTTATATCCAAGTCGGCTGAAAGGTCTCTCCCCTTCTTCAAATCATTAAGGGGGACGAAAAACTTTGAGTGGACGGCCGAATGTCATTCGTCGTTCCAACAACTCAAAGAATACATTGCTACTCCTCCACTCCTGAGCAGCCCGACCACTGGTGAGACCTTGTTCGTGTATTTGTCTGTGGGAGACAAGTCGGTTGCAGCAGTCTTGATCAGAGAAGAGGAAGGGCTTCAAAAACCAGTATACTACATCAGCAAGGCCTTATCAGATGTGGAGAGCAGATATTATAATGCTGAGAAGGTCGCTTATGCTCTAGTCGTGGCTTCAAGGAAACTGCGAGCTTATTTCTTGGCTCACCCAATTGTGGTTCTTACTAATGCGCCTTTGAGAAAGATATTGCACAAGCCGGAGAGTTTAGGTCGACTGCTCAATTGGTCAATTGCCCTTACTGAATTTGACATTGAGTATCGACCTCGAAAGGCACTGAAGGCTCAAGCTCTAGCTGACTTCTTGGTCGAGCTTACGTTCACCAAGGAAGACGACGAGCAGCGAGCTCCAAAGGAAAAGGTTAAGGGGAAAGAACACGAGTGCCAACCCGCCATTGCTCTACCAGACGATTGTTGGAAGGTTTATTCAGATGGATCAGCGACCAAAAATGTTAGTGGAGCCGGGATTGTCTTGATCGAGCCGTAGTCTCGGAACCGTATGAGGAATCACCGAGGTTCAAGTTCGATGCTTCCAACAACCAAGCCGAATACGAAGCCTTGATAGCAGCTTATAGAGTACGCCAAGTGTTTTGGAGCGACTAAGATCATGGCTTATTGTGATTCACAATCGATAGTCAACTGTGTCAAAGGTGAGTACGAAGTGCTTAGTTCCACTCTAATCAAATACTGCGACCTGGTAAAGGAGTTGATAAAAGACTTGGAATTCTGGGAGATTCAGAGGATTGGACGGGAAGACAACGAGCTAGCCGACCTTCTCTCGAAATTAGCTACTTCAGATGAGCCACATGATGAGCCCATCTCCTCCCTCGAAAATCCAAATTTTATGAAAGGGTAAAAATTCAATGCATAGATGATCCTCGAGAAATTGGACTCATGAGAAGTGTTGGATCGAGGAAATGAAGGCGTACCTAGAAAGCGGCGAGCTGCCTGATGACGAGAATAAAGCTCGAGCTATCAAAAAGAAAGCTCCAAGATACGTCATTCAAGGAGGCGACCTATTCAGAAGATCATACACTCGACCACCGCTAAAGTGTATCCACCCTCAAGCAGGTCGCCCTATTGATACATGAAGTACACAAGTGGGATTTGTGGCGGACACCGGGGGCCGTGACCCTTGCCGACAAGTTAATTACCTTGGAATACTATCGCCACATATGAGAGCCGACACTCACAACTTTGTTCAAGAATGTGATCAATGCCAAAGGTTTGCTAACTTACCTCATATGCCGACAACCGAGCGTACTCCAAGAATTGCCTTGGCCATTTGATATGTGGGGTGTCGATTTGATTGGACCCTTCCCTCCCGCCCGAGGAAATTGCAAGTATGTGATCGTCGCTATCGATTATTTCACAAAGTGGGTTGAAGCCAAGCCATTAGCTCGAATCACAGAAGAGAATGCCATCAACTTCATTCATGACTTCATTTGGTGTCGGTTTGGTTTTCCTCGAGCCATAGTGTTCGACAACGGACCGCAGCTTCCGTGAGCCTTCGGCGTAGATGAATCGGGTAGGAATCAAGCATTGGCAATCTTCTCGTTGCCTATCCTCAAGGAAATGGGCAAGCCGAGGCAAAGAAATAAACTTGTTCTATCTTCGCTCAAGACAGTCTCGTAGGTCGACGTAACAATTGGTTGGACGAACTCCCCTTGCTCTTTGGGCGGTTCGTGCAGTAACCACTGGGGCCTACTGGGAAACCCCTTTTGCTCTCACATATGGATCAGAGGCCATGGCACCTACTGAGCTCAGATTTCCTACTGCTAGAGTGACTTTCTTCAATCAGGTGCAGAATAACATCAACAGATTGATTGACTTGGATCTGATTGACGAGAAGCGAGATACATGCCTACCTTCGAATGGTCAACTACAAGCAACAACTAAAAGTTACCACGACAAGAGGGTTAAGGCAAGGTCGTTCCAAGTGGGTGACTATGTACTAAGGAAGATCGAGGCAACGAGAAGGAGAACCCAACAGAATAAACTATCTCCTAACTGGGAAGGTCCCTATGTGGTTACTCGAGTCGTCAAGGAAGGAACCTACATGATAGCTCATCCCGGAGGAGACGAGTTGAAACATCCTTGGCATGCTACTCACTTGATCAAGTACTACTTCTAGTTCGGTTTCCTAAATTGGAGCTCAAAAAGTTAGTTCAGTTCGCAACACTTGAAGTTTGTTCTAGTTCTAGTTTCAAATTGATGTAAGCTTGTTCCCTACTTCAATAAAAAGCGCAGTTTATTCGACCAAATGTAGTGTTACACCAACCCCAACAGGCTCGACTCTTAGTCAGCTTCGTTCTAACAAGCTCGATTCTCAATCAGCTTTATTCATTTAACAAGTCCGACTCTTAGTCGACTTCGTCCTAGCAAACTCGACTCTTAGTCAGTTTGTTCTAATTAGCTCGATTCTTAATCAGCTTTGTCTATTTAACAAGTCCGACTCTTAGTCGACTTCGTTCTTACAATCTCGACTCTTAGTCAGTTTGTTCTAATTAGCTCGATTCTTAATCAGCTTTGTCTATTTAACAAGTCCGACTCTTAGTCGACTTCGTTCTTACAAGCTCGACTCTTAGTCAGCTTCGTTCTAACAAGCTCGATTCTCAATCAGCTTTATTCATTTAACAAGTCCGATTACTAATCGACTTCAATCTAATTAGCTCGACCCTGGTTCAGCTTCAATATTGTGAACAGGTTCGACTCATAGTCAATCTCGTTCGAAAAAAGTCAACAAAGTTTGAGGTCGACTAAATCAGTAAAGATCAAGTCGCTTCTAAGCTCAAATTGACTCGTTTATCCTATCTATATCTAGCTCGATACTTACTTCAAAAAAGCATGCTACATGCAATAAAGAGAGGTCGACTACGATTAAATACGAACAAGTCTCCCAAAAACGGGCTAAGACGTGGGAAAATAAATTTGCAAAAGTATCCTGCCTCCCAAAAACTGGGCCCAGGCATTAAAACAATGTTAAAAAGCAAAAAACAAAAATGTTGTTGGGGACTTGTTCATTACAATTCAACTAAACAATTCAGGAGTCTTGGCCGACATCAGTTTGGTCGTCAGTTGCAGCTCGACCCTCCCCATCTTCTTGTTGCTGGGGGTCTAAGGGTTTGCCTGACTCTGAGTATACCCGTTCATCTTCTGTGTCCATAGCCTCAGCATCATCTAGCTCCTGCAAGACAACATCAAAATTCCTATCGGCAACAGGGGGAGCTTCCCACTTCTCACAGCTATCCTCTTCATCCTCTTGAGCAATAAAAGCCAAGTCATTCTCGAGATAGGGAACAAGCGAATGACCCTGGCAAGCTTCCATGTCGTACTGGGACTCAGAAAACCAACGAGCTAATTGCTCGATGGTAACTGTAGCTGTGGGATCCACCAGTGCTCGACGGGCCATGTGCCTCTTGCCGACCTCAAGAAAGTCTTGTGCCTTGGCCACGATGGCATTGTAGTACTCATCCCCTCCTTGAACTTATCAACAAAGCCTCAAGAAGCATCTTTAGCGACGGTAGCGGTGGCGGCAAACCAAGATCTTCTTCCCACTTCACCCGTGCTCGCCGATGATCTTCGTTTAGCTCGATCAAAAAGGTGTCTTTCTCCTTCAAAAGCTTGTTAACTGTTGCCAACTCAGCCTTGGTCTTCTCCAGCTTCTTTCTTCTCAAAGATCCTTCTCTCGCTCCACCTCCTTGAGCTTGGACTCTGCAGCCTTAATGTCGGACAGGGCTTTGGTCTTCACCGCCTCATTGGCTTCGTACGAGTTGTCCAAGTTGTTGTACTTCTCCTTCCATTCCGCAAGCTCCTGAGCCTTTTTGGAATAATCACGAAGGGCTTGCCTCTCCCTCTCAATGGAGGCCCTCCAAGAGCTTTTAGCCTGCTCGATCATAGTAAGATTCTACACACATGGAAAGCAGACAAGGATTAGCTCGAAGATAGATCTAACGAACTAAAGAAACAAGCAACAATGCAAAAAAGGAAAACTAAAGGATTACCTCGCAATGAGCCATCCCAGATCGAGCTGAGAATTCTTCAGGCGTTATTCCCTTATCAGCAAAGTGAGCCAGCAGACCCACATCCACAGCTCTTCTCACTATCACCTGACCCAAGTTCATATCTGGATAGCGGCGACTCAGGCAATTGACCCCTTCAAGAGGAGGGACATCACTTAACCTCCTCATCTGGTCCTCAAGAGACTCTTTGGTGGGGGGAGGAGAGACAGAAGGAGGCGTTTGACTCGAAGAAATCGACTTCCCTTTCTCAGAGCGCAGCCTCTTTCTCGAATTCAAAGGCTGGTCATCTGCATCGACCTCCATGTTGTCATCCTCAACAATCACAACGTTTAAGGGACTAGCCCCTGCCATCTCAAATTTCCCGAGGTCGCAGCATCAACCTCCCGGATTGGGTCGGAGTTTAGACTTGCTCTAGCCGACTGGTGGACTCGTCGCACCCCCATCGCAGCGTCCCAGCACCGGGTACCGCTGCAAAGGGTCATCTTCTTCAATCCCCTCCATTGGCACCATCCCAATGTTATCCTTGGACAAAGAAGCCGGTCCTCAACGTGGCTTCCCTCTGTCTACGAGCTCGAGCATTAGCAGCTCCATGAGCTTTTCTAGCTTTCTTCTTATCAGAGACGCCCACGATGCGACCCATATTTTCTTCTTGGTCGGGTGTTAGAACTGCAACAAAATCAAAACAACAAAGTGTTAGATCGACATACGAAAGTTCTACATACGAGCACAAGTTCTATGTACGAGCAAACTATGTACGACTCAATTATCTTATATGCGAGCTAACAAATGACGAGCTAAGAGAATGACCCAATACAAATGATCTATTATGTTGTCAGATCGACAAGCAGGCAATAGACTAGTAAAGGGTTGCAGAACGAGGAGATCTTACCACCGGCGTGCTCCCATTATCCTTGCGGTAGTTTTCTGTCTTCTTGCAAAGTTGACACATATTTCCAAACCTCCCTGCAGAATGAGTAACCCGGTCGGGATATACTTGTCCTCTCGACACAGAATAAGTGGGCTCTACCACTCCATCTCCACATCATCCCACTGGATGAAATTATACTTGGTGGTGAGCAGACTCTCCCACTGATGGGCCTTCTCTCAACTAATCGACATAAAGCCCTATACAAGTTAAGATGCCAGTCTGGCTCCCAATAGTCCCTCTCATCAATGGTTTCTGTTTCATCGTTGGGCAATGGGAATTCCCATCCTAATCTCGCTTCTCTACCACCACTACATGAGAGTTCCATCCACCGTGCTTGCCGGGAAGGTTGGTAAAAAGTTTGGGAGACTTGGGTTTAGAAGGGTGCCGATGCTCGTGTCATCCCCGCTATACTTAATAACGTAAAAATTCTTTGAACACTCTCTCGTAAGTACCCAAATCCGATCGTCCAAATCCGTCGAAAGTTAACCAAAATCCGTTAACCGGCCCGCCTGTGTTAACCGAACTCGTTAAACTCCCTGCTGCCGTGCTAACGAGACGCCCCGGATCGCCCCTGCATCCCGACGTCAAACCGTACTTAACACGTGTCATCACACGTAAAAGCACGGCTTTCCCCGAAAACGCATTTTCCGGCACTTTCCGGGCGTTTCGGACATTTCCCTGACCGTTATTTTAAAAACGGACAAAACCGGACCGGGAACAAATTCCCATGAAGCCGGTGACTCGGGGGCACGTGGCAGCCATGCCACCTCCCTCTAGTCACCCTTCAATCAAATTCAAAGGGAAAAGACCAAAATACCCCTGGTTTGCAAGCCAAGTCCTACGGACTCACTGTGCACATTTTCTGAAATTGCCAGCAAGTCCTTCAAATTCTCAAAATACCACAAAACCCCCTGGATTCAGGCCAAGTCCGTCCGGACTCCTACTGCAAATTTCACCTATAAATAGAAGTTGCTGTCAAAGGCAAATGGACAGAAAATTTACCCCAAAAATTTCACCACCCCCACGGTCCAAACCGGTTTTCACCCCTCCCGAGCTCCCGTTCTGTCTCGATTCGCGTGAAACCTTCATATTTCGATCAAATACGCACCTTACAACTTCGAAACAACCTTTCGAATCACTTTCTGTGTCCCGTACACACCTCCCGAGCCAAAGGAGTCGACCCTAGCCATAGGTATAACTCCCTCTCTCTAAATCTCCGGTTCCGTCTCGATTTACGCGCCAGTCGCTATAACCGTTTCGAACGTCGTTATCGAAATGTAGACGCCTCCGTCTAACGGGGTCCAATACGTTTTAGCCCCTCGATCCTCTTCTCTTTCCGTAAGAGAAGTAATCACGGGTTAAAACGGCGTTCCGACCCCGTTTCGTTTACTTTTTTATGTCATTTACCATTCCGGATCGATCGATCCGTCGATCGTCATTTACAATTCCGAGCCGTTTGGCCTCGTTGATCGTCATTTACAATTCCGAGCCGTTTGGCCTCATTGATCGTCATTTACAATTCCGAGCCGTTTGGCCTCGTCGATCGTCATTTACGAATCCGGATCGTTTGATTTCGTTGACACTGCTTTAAATACTGTCATTTACAAGTCCGACCCATTTGGATCGTGATAGTATTTACTTTTCAAAGTCCGAGTCGCAACCCGATTCGTTGATCGCATGTCATTTAATACGCATTTTTCCCGTAAAAATCGTTAACAATGTAATGCCCGGTTCAAAACCGGAGTTCGTCCGTCGAACTCTCTTTCAAAACGCGCGAAATGACGTTCGGCCTCCGAACGCTCATCTTCAAACTCAAAGCCGCCATTTGACACTTAAAATCATTTAATACGCATGTTTCCCGTAAAAATCGTTAACAATAACTCGCACGGTTCAAAATCGACGTTTGCCACGCAAACGCTCATTTCAAACTCAAAGTCGACATTTGCCACGCAAACGCTCATTTCAAACTCAAAGTCGACGTTTGCCACGCAAATGCTCATTTCAAACTCAAACCGACGTTTGTCATTCAAACGCTCGTCTTTTCAAAAGTCACCTAATCAACGTTTGTCATTCAAACCAAGATTAAGCTTGTCATTCAAGCCCCCCATTTCAAAAGACACACACACACACACCCACACGATTTCGAGAAAGGTAGAAAGACTCGTCATGCGAGGCGTTTCGGGCGATCTCGTAATACTCTACCCGAAACGTAACTTGACCTCCGAACCTAACAATCTCTGGTACTAAAAGCTTTTTACTCATTTTTGCTGCCAATAAAAATGATCCCCGTTTTCAAAGCCTTTTCCTAAGTTTTTGCTATCAATAAAAACGACACCTTTTCACAATAGCCGTTTCTCAACGTTTGGGCTCAAAATACAAAAACCGCGTGGCGACTCCTCATTTTGTTCCTTCCCATGAAGCGAGGTCTCAGACACCAACCCTCCGCGAAAGACAACCGCCTTTTCCGCGCCCCACGCCCGCGCGCGAAAAAGATCGGGTAATTTCAGTTGGCGACTCCGCTGGGGAAAAGATACTTTTTTCAAAACTGCCGATGTTTTCAAAAAAGCCTTCCGTGGGTCAAACTTTCGTTTATCCTTCCTCGTTTTCGTGTGTGTGTGTTCCTTTAAACCTCGAACGGTTTTTGTTTCAAAGGCATTACATTGTCAACTTTTCAAAATCTTACCATGTTTGTGCATCCCCATTCATGTTTGATTTTCATGTCGTCTTTTGAACCGTGCATCATAAATTCTTTAAGACACATTCTCAAAAAAAATCTCTGTTTTTACTCGTAAAAGAATTTTAGTGACCGCACACTACGCGCACTTGCCGCCTAACACCGCACTTCACGTGCACTTGCCGCCTCGGTACACCGCACACTACAACCCCTAACCCGGATGGCCTTATCGCTGCACTCCGATTGGCTCGCGTATGCCTTTCGGGGCGCACGGGGTCGTCCCAAACATCCCATCCTAGCCCGTGTAAGCCATGCACTCTTTGTGTCACACTTTGTCCAAGACCCCGCTGGTTTTTGGCTTAGCTCGTGTCATAAAGCCTAAGTGTATGTTTTTCACGCCGGGCCCCGCTCCGAGTCAAGCTCGAGAGTTTGAGACCAAAGGTCGTTCCCGACCCGAAGTCTTGAGCTTTTCACCTTGACTTTGACGCGAGCTCGCCGAAAAATATACCCGAAGGTTCAATGTGACGCCGTGTCACCAAACCTCGCCGTATGTATCGTACTCACCACAACTTGGCCAACGCTAAAAAGCTAAGGTCTCTCGCACAAGCGAGTCAGGAGAGGTCATGCCCAAATTTTGGCACGATCCCCGCCTTAACTTAAGAACGTTGACTTCGACCGTGGCCTGTACGTCACACACGTTGAAAGTTTGCGTGATCGCCTAGCCTTAAGTTCACTTTTTTCCTTTGTCGGTGGAACTCGCTTGCCTTATCGACCTCGCTCGGGATAGTCCGTCCCGAGAAAGATGATCTACAATGGAAACGAGGGGCTTATAAGCGTAGTGACGAGATCCACTGATTAGAGCTCTAGGATTAGTTGCAAAAAATAAGACACGCTCTTTTCCAACCAATTAGGACTCTGAGAAAACGCGCTTTAAGTAAACTTTAATCGGTAACTGCACATTGCACAAGCCCAAAAACATTGAGCCAAATCCCCTTTTTCGAAGCCTAAACCCTTCCTTTCGTTCCCCGCGAGCGTAAAGTGGTTCGCATTTCCGGCCGCCTTGCCAGATCACAAGAACGGCAGCCAGACAGCTTCTTCGGTTCCTCGCCTCACCAGAATTTCCGACATGTCTAGCTCACCGAGAAATCGTGACTGGGAAGGACCCCGCCACCGGTAATGTATATGACATTGGAAGAAGCCATCCGGGCTTGTGAGGTTCACAAGAGGCGTAAAGAAGATCGCAGAATTTCGTGGTACGGCTTTTCGAATGAGCGTGGTATAGCAAATATCCCCGCCGACGGTACTTTTGTCCCGGGTCGACGATGACGATTCCCCGAAACCAGCTTCACCAAACCTTCAATCGTGTTCCTCCCCGCCAACTTACTTCGGATGCCTTCCAACCAAGGAAACAAATGACCTAGGCTCCATGTTGCCACCTCTCGTGGCAACCCCGTCAATTTTGGTCGCCCCAAAGGCTACGCCCATCACTCAATATCACCAGCGCACCGCTGACCATCTCAGGATGCCAATATCCCTCAATACCCTCCCCGGGTTCGTCCCTGCCTATACACGAATCCCTAAACACCGGGACAAACCCCGATACAGCTTCGTAAAAGGCTCCCGTATATTCTCATATACCAAGCCTTCCACCTCCAATCACTACCGCTCACGTGGTAGCACCCGGCGCCGAGCCTCACAAACCCACCACCGGACCCAACCTTAGCCTCGGATGGTCGAGCAGATGAAAGACCCGAAAGCCACCATGAGCGCTCAAAGCAGAAACGCTCAAATCCACGTATCCGGAATGGTCACGCCTCTCCCGCCAAGTTCGAATGCCGGAGATGGACCGATTCGATGGAACCGAATGTCCTCAAACGCACGTCGATACCTACGTTTCTCGGCATGAGAGCAAAAGGAGCAACCCTCCAAAGAAATGGCCGACCACTTCCAAAGATACGCTTAAAAGTTCAGCGTTACGATGGTTTCGAGGGTCAAGCTCGCGGATCGCCACACTGGGAACAAATTAGTAACATCTTCCCGGAACGGCATGCATCCAACTTAGAGTGGGAAACAAGTCGCGAGGACTTAATCACCACCGAGCGTAAAGCGGATGAAAGTGTTGGGGAATTCTACAAGAGATGGAGCCGGAAACTCTCCGAGATCATGGAGCCACTCTCCAAAGACGAATGTATGCGGATCTTCAAGTCCCGCTTAAGACCGTCCATCGAACTCTCATCAGCCACAATTTCTTCCTGCATCTTCCGGCCATGGTCAATGCCGGCTCACAGCTCGAGAAGGATCTCAAGGAAAAGTTGGCTACCGCACGCCCATACGTATACCGCTCAACAGCTTGCATTCAATCCCGCACCGGCCCCCGGCAAAGTGGAAAGATACGTCCGTCAACTACGTCCATCGTGGACAACAATCGGGTAACAAAACCCGGGCCCCACAAAGCAACAGCTTCTACTCGTGGCCGCCTGTCGTACACTTCGACAAGTTGGACATGCCACCGAGCAAGATGCGGAAGGGTTAATCAAGGAGGGTCTCCTTAAGCCCGTTGCCAATTACAAACCCAAAATTCCCGTAGCCAATGCGGACAAGAGCAAATACTGCGCCTTCCATCAAAAGATCACGGCCATACCACCGACAATTGTTTGGGGTTACGATACGAAATCCGTAACTTGATAGAAGAAGGCAAGTTAGACGCCCCCGTGGGCCCAATACATGGATCGGGAACCCCTTTCCGAACAATAACAAGTGAATTCCATTGAGTGGGTGCCCAAGAAGAGTGCCACGAACTAGTTTCTCCGCCTCTTTCACCCGGATCTTCCTCTAATGTCCACATCGCCTACGATGTTTGCGATCGCTCCGCCTCGCCTCGGGAGTACGAGTCCCGAGAAACCGTCCGTGAGCAATCCTCCGAGAAAACAAAAGAAGAAATCCTCTCAACAAGAATCGAGAGAAAGATACGAAGCCGGAGATACCAAAGGTAGGTACACTGGGAGAACCCTCCGGAGGTTCGACTACTACGTCTTGTACTCAGGCCTCCTCTTTGCTCTGTGCCATGCAGCTTTAGAGCGAACGGGGGTGGGAAAGCCGAAAAGTCCCGCCGAAACCAGAATTCGAGTGCCCCGGGACACCGGAATACCTCGGATCTTGGTAATCTTATCGCGCCGAAGCCTAACCCTCCGCGGGATCAACCAAGATTCAATTTGTCCACTTTCCGAGCTCGGACCGGTAAAGGAAGATCAAGGTCGCCTTGGCAATCGCACTCGATCAATGTGCTAACCAAGGGCGGCAACCGCCACAGTGCAACCTCAACACACTCCCCGAGGTTCCAAGAAAGGCTTTACCTCGCAAGAGGAAGACAGAAACGGATGGCCGGATGTCTCTCCTTCTACGAATAGAGACGAGATCTACGACTCCCATTTGTATGGCAAAGATGATCACGTTCGTGACGAAGACTTACCGAGAGATGCCTCGGGGCATAACGAAGCTCGTACATCACTCTCAAACTCAACACCATATCACTCCCCGGAGTATTGGTAGATAACGGGTCAGCCCGTTAATGTCCTCCCTCTCAAGATGATGCGAGCTCTCCGCATCCATGAAAGCCACCTGATTCCGTCGGCCCGGACTATCAAGGCCTACGACAACTCGTCTCATCCCATCCCTGGGGACGGTGACTCGGAACTGCTGGTTCGAAACCCAAATGGTGCCAAAGCAAAATTCCACGTGATGGACATTCCATCCGAGTTCACAGCCTCTTTGGGACGCCCTTGGCTACACCACATGAAAGCCATAGCTTCCACTCTCCATCAATGCGTCAAGTTTATTAACCTAAGCAGGAGATCTTGAAGTCATCCGAGGGGATAGTTTCCTCATAGGAAACGAAGCCGAGACAAGAGCCAAGCGTGTCCGCACTCGTGCACCGGGTTACCTCCTTCGAATCAACCAAGGGACTACCGGGGCAAATCTCATCGAATCCCTCGTAGTCCGAGATGCCAACTATGTAAACGTACTCGAGCAGTGCGGACTCACAAAGCGTCCGATACATCAAGTTCAACTGCTGCTTTCCAACATTTGGAGGCGATTGGAAGGAAACGCCGAACATCGCCATGATAAGGGCACATAAACCCCGGCCCCCGCTCCGAGATTCATCAAGATTCTTCAAACTCATTCTCTCGGCCCCCGCTGTGCGAGGAGATCTTTGTAATAAAGGTCGACAAGTATCGTCATACTCATCTCGACTGTATGACCGTCGTATGGAAGGTCCTATACGAGGGTTTCCCCTCTAAGCCTTTCCTCTCAAGCATGGGGTACGAGATTTTCCTAGCTGCTCCAATAACGCAACCGGACGCAATACGTCCCTACACCTGGATTGAGCGATCAGATGACGATGAATCCGACTCTCCGGAGTCGAAGACGCGGCACCCGCAGCGCACCTCTCGCATTCACATGCTCGCTGAGGACGGAACTCCTTCCGATCGTGTCACCTACGACCAAGGTTCCAATACCATGGAAATTGTCAAGCTCAACGTCCAAGACATGCAAACTATCCGATAATTGGAAGCACGTGATTCACGCAACGAGGAATCCTCTCGATCAAGTGAATGACGACGACTTCGTCAATATCATCTATTCCGTATATCCCGATGAAGCCAAGGATCCCGTCCTTGTTATCGATTCTCGCAACACCAAGGTCACCCTCGATGACCGCTCGCTCATGGTAAACGAGGCCCTAGCAAAGCGAGCTCAGAGCTCATCACTACTTCCGAGTACCAGCCCCAGCGGCAACCGGCCCGTGCCGTCGCCAAGCTTATACCCTCAAGCGCCGCGCCAAGGCCAAGTGGCAACAGCCGAAGGAGAACAAGCTCCTCACCCCGCTACAAGTTAGATCAACCTCGGGAATGCTTCCGGCCCACCCCGAAAACATCTCGTGGAAAGTCTTCCCCGCAAGGCGTAGTCGCCTTTCGACATAGGAAATGACCACCTCAAGCATCAACATGCTCCAGCTCCATTCTGCTCCCACCGTCGCTGGCCCCGGATTCGAGACATCCCGCCGCCGATCGCTAGCTTTGATAGACTTGGCGATCGAGCGAGATCACGAGACCGTCAACATTGCAGAATTCAATACCCCGGGTCAATCAAGCGTATATGGGCAAACTTCTTGGTGATCGAGATTAAGGAAGGCCGCATGGAATGTCCCTACCCGACTTCCTTCGTCAATGTAATCCAAGTGTTCCCGCCATTTAGCGATTTGAATGTAATCACGGTTCGGACACTAGCCGGACGATGCGCACCTACGGAGACTTCCTAGGTCTCGCAAGGAAAGCTCTCATGGAACTAGCCGCTCAAGAAAGTCGTCTTTGGGACGAAGACCAAGCTCGAAAGACCTACAGGACCAAGCCCTTAAAGTGTCACAGTGCAAATTTCGTACGTAAAGCTAGAGGCCACTCTAGACCAGCTTCGACCTCAAGAGTTTTGCTCATGGCAACTTCCCCGACTACCGTCTGTTCTCATCCAACCCCTCTCGCAGTGCAAGGGTGGTCAACGGTCCCAATGACCTAGGAGATGGAACGACACAGCGAATGAATCCCGCCGCTTACCTTCCCGAGGAAAGCAAGTTCTCTCGTGAAAGAGACGATGAAGACGATGAAACCATTCTTTCCAAGCCGGGCATGAAGTCAACAAAACCGGACTCCCAAGGGTCCCGGGAGGATGGGAACGGATCATTTCCGCACTCAAATTGAAAGGCCAACTCAGTGGAGGAAGGTCTATTTAAAAACAGGAGGAGGATGGAAATTCGCCTCGAGCAACTACTCGTGGAAATTCCACAGCCTACACATTCGTTTACGTAAACGATCAACTGGGACAAAGAACTACCACATGGGCCGATGTTCGGGAAGCCGTGTACTCACCTTCCGACATACCCGCCACTCGAGATAAAGTGTAGGAGAAAACTCTCCCCGATGGAGGTTTACCTAGACCGCCGCACGCAGCTCAAAGAAGCACCGGCTATTCTCACATGGGAAGAAACGCAGCACTCACTCTCGACGCAAGCTCCGCCGCAAGAAGGTTGATCCGGGGTCCAGAGTGGAGGAAAACTAGCAAATCACGAGTATCGCTGCACCCAACTCTGAATGCCCCGAGTATGCTCAGCAAGAAGGAAAGGCACGCGATATACCGTGAAGAGATCAAGGAGACCGTTTGCTTGAGCCGAGAACTCTCCAACCTCCCCGAGGGTCAGCAACGCACGCTCGCCAGAAACCACTGTTGTGCACCGACATTCGAACAATCAAGGCCAAACCGTAGGCTACTCTCCCCGCAGAGGCATCCAAGCCGCATCCCGGGACAGTAATCCGCTGCCGCCGGCTCCCGGGAATTCATCCACAATCAATGAGTTGAGGGAAGACATATGGCCCTATGCTACGAGGAATCCTCCTCTAACTATGGCTCAACTCAGAGCACTGCTCGAAGGGACCAAACCCGATGTCGCGTTCTAACCCGATCGGGTCAAATCCATGCATTACCACCTATGGCCACCAAAAGCCGACGGAGCCGCACTGCAATCCGGCCAGCCCGAAGACGCAAATTCCTTGAAAGAGGACCCGATCCTCACTACCAAGCGCACTCAGCGAACATTTCCCTTTGGTCTCTGCTCACCTCCTCTTATCCTCACAAGCTCAAGCTAGAGGAAAGCCTGGCCCGTACCATGGTGTTAGTACCCGGTCCGAAAAAAGGTATTTTAAATATCTGGCCCGGTTATTTAAGTAAAACCCTAAAAAACCTACTCATCATTCTGTCCCCTCCGCCGTCATCCACATTCGTGGAAAGTACGCTAAGGGATAGTGCCGATCGGCCCTTTCCTTGGTGAATGGCCGATCGACCCTTTATTATTGTGCCGATCGACCCTTATATTTAGGGCCGATCGACCCTTCATCTGGCCCAGCCCAGGTACCAAAGCATTATAAATACGTGCAGCCGGTTACAGTTTTCAACACACAATTTACTCGGGAGAAACGAGACTACTCTTTTTTTACCCACAGTTCTTCTTACTCTCTTCGAATCGCCCTAGGTTCGACCCCAAAGTCTTGCTACAATTGGTAAGACTCTTTTTAATATTTTTGTTCCCTATTATTATTGTCTTATTATATTTGCATGTTTATTATATTTTAATTGTTCCTTTATGCTAGATTTAGGACTGTTTTAATATATTTAAATATGCAATAGCCGAGGATGATCTAAGGTTTCGCCCAAGAAAACCCAATGGATCTAGGAACTATTTCTTACCTTCCACCTTAGCTATAATTGTCCCATGATCAACAATCCCCCAAGGATGAACGTTGATTAGTGCACCTTCCGAGGGCCTAACTCAAAGGTTCTAGGGTGTGATCATCAATTAATTCTTTCTCTCCCCTCCTCCTTATGCATGATCCCGTTTCTTCTATCTATTCCTGTAAACACCGCACACAACCAACACCCCACATGCTAGAAAGACCGATTCGTCGGGCAATAGGAGTGATAACGTTTCTTCTTCTGTTGTAACTTGACCCCCGAACCCAATTAACTGTTTAGCCTTTTTTCAAAGCTTTGGGCTATATCAAAGTGGCGTGGCGACTCTCAAAATTAAACTAATATTTTAATATGGTTTAAAGCGAGTGTCACTAAATGAATATCCCATTTCGATTCGACATTATATGATTAATTTATTTTAAACCTCCGAATGCGCGTTGCATCGGGACGGGGTATTCACAGTGGCGACTCTGCTGGGGACTGTTTTGAAACTTTTTCAAACTAAGTGGGTCAGACTTTCATTTTCTTGTATGGTGTTGTATCTTTCGCCTTCTGTTTATTTTCTTTATTCTTAACTGTTGCATTGCATGCATGCATCTCATGTAAATAAAAATAAATCCTTTTTTCCTTAAAAAGAATTAGACTTTTTACCTCACACTACCACTAGAGTCCGTGTCACACTGCACAGACACCCTTTAACCCATCGGAGAAGCCAAAGTGCGGGAAGTGTGGTGATCATGTTGCCTCCCTTCCGAGTCTCACTTGGCCATCCACTCATCAGTGCGCTTCGGCTGCACGGTGGGAGCCTGAAATCTAACCCTTGTGTCACCCACTTTGCTAAGAATACACTCCTTGTGACCGGTTGGTTTGACTAGCTTTTTCATGTAGACAATTAATAAGGTCTTTATGTTGAGTCACTACGAATCAGTGATAAGTCAAGATCTATAGAGAGAAAAGAGCACAAAAAATTTGATTTCCTTTTAAAGGATGTGCCATGTAAGGTCGAGTGCTTGTTAAAAGATCTTGTCTTATCATAGGTCTGTAGTACTTCCCATAAATATCATCTTAAATGTCTATATGAGACGATTAGTCGTTAGGATCCACCACCTTAGGACCTTTAGTTAGTTGCGAAAAAGGGGTATCCCTTCCAACCAAGAGTAGGTTCTATAAAATAGAGGGCTTTTTTGTAAATAAAGTGCTTAACTATCCCTCATTTCTAGGACCCTCCGAGGTCCGCTCTTCATTTCTAGGACCCTCCGAGGTCCGCTCATTTCTAGGACCCTCCGAGGTCCGCTCTCTCTCTCATTTCTAGGACCCTCCGAGGTCCGCTCTTCATTTCTAGGACCCTCCGAGGTCCGCTCTTCATTTCTAGGACCCTCCGAGGTCCGCTCCTCATTTCTAGGACCCTCCGAGGTCCGCTCCTCATTTCTAGGACCCTCCGAGGTCCGCTCCTCATTTCTAGGACCCTCCGAGGTCCGCTCCTCATTTCTAGGACCCTTCGAGGTCCGCTCCTCATTTCTAGGACCCTCCGAGGTCCGCTCCTTATTTCTAGGACCCTCCGAGGTCCGCTCCTCATTTCTAGGACCCTCCGAGGTCCGCTCCTCATTTCTAGGACCCTCCGAGGTCCGCTCTTCATTTCTAGGACCCTCCGAGGTCCGCTCCTCATTTCTAGGACCCTTCGAGGTCCGCTCCTCATTTCTAGGACCCTCCGAGGTCTGTTCCTTATTTCTAGGACCCTCCGAGGTCCACTCCTCATTTCTAGGACCCTCCGAGGTCCACTCTCCATTTCTAGGACCCTCCGAGGTCCGCTCTTTACTTCTTGGACCCTTCAAGGTCCACACCCTCTACTGCGGACCGCCCTAGGATCAGTCTCTCTATCTTGGACCGTTCAAGGTCCACTCTTTGACCCTTCGTGGTGCTCTTCCTATACTATGTCCACTCTCCCAATCTTGGACCATTCAAGGTCCACTTCTCATATCTTGGACCGTTCAAGGTCCACTCCTCATATCTTGGGCCGTTCAAGGTCCGCTCCTCATATCTTGGACCGTTCAAGGTCCGCTCTTCTTCTCTTGGACCCTTCAAGGTCCGCTCCTCTTTTCTTGGACCCTTCAAGGTTCACTCCTCTTCTCTTGGACCCTTTAAGGTCCACTCCTCTTCTCTTGGACCCTTTAAGGTCCACTCCTCTTCTCTTGGACCCTTTAAGGTCCACTCTCATCTCTTGGACCCTTCAAGGTCCACACTCCTCATATCTTGGACCGTTCAAGGTCCGCTCTTCTTCTCTTGGACCCTTCAAGGTCCACTCCTCAATTTAGGACCCTTCGAGGTCCACTCTCTATCTAGGACCATTAAAGGTCCACCTTTCCACTCGAGACTCTTCGAGGTCCACCCTCGTCTCTTGGACCATCCATGGTCCATTCCTCTACCTTTGACCACCCACAGCCTACATCCTTCAAGTTAGGACCCTTCAAAGTTCTACCTCTTATCTCTTGAACCATCCGCAGCTTGCTCCCTTAGCCTTAAAACCATCCATAGTTTAGATCCTTTATCTCTAGCACCCTTCACCAAAGACCCACCTAGATCAAACCTCTCTCGACCCATATAGATCAAACCACCATCTAGGGCCTACCTAAGCCAACTTACCAAGTCCGATTAGCTCGCCTAGATCACCCTCACTTATATTTGACCAAGGATCGAGTCATCTTCCTCTCCTTTTTTTCACCAAACGGACTCTTTTACATTCATCCTCTCTCTTTCTCTAAACTTAACCCCGGTTGTATCATCAATCGGGCCCTCGAACTACGGTGACCTGAGACTCATACCTTAAATGGTAAGGGTTACGTAGGCAACTTCAGCCCTGGCCAAACTCTCAAATTGTGGAGATCAACTATTTTCTCGGAGATGCCTTAAGATTAATTGTGAGTCTAATTCAACTCATTGGTTTGACTCGCCGTATGTTCTGGCTGCACTCGCATCATGTCTATGGAGAAAAGCATTGGAGCCCTTAAAGAAGTCTCGTACATGAGGTTGGGAGCGATCAACCTCCTCAAAGACATGCATGAAATTGAGCAATACCATTTGTCTTGCATTCACGAGTGCTTCGAGAAGAGATCCTCCTCCCGTGCAATTCCGTAGTCCCTATTATCCACATGCTTATGGTCCCACTTATGGTCCAACACATCGTAATGTCTCATTCAGATGCCCGCCAGGCCACCAACCAACGAAAGGCACCAATACCCGAGAAGGAGATCAACAAGGAACATTTTGATGACTTAGGAATGCCTCGGGTGAGTTCTTCGACATTTTGGTGGAAAAGAGTTTGATCAAGCCGCTCGAGAATTACAAGCCTATTAACCCGAGATCTAACTTGGATACATCCAAGTTTTGCGTATACCACAAGTACATTGGGCATACCATCGACAACCGTAAGCGGCCGAAACGCTTGATTCAAAATTTGATCAACCAAGGCCTCATTAATGAAGAAGCCTCGTACTTCAAGGAAGGATTTAGATTCATTCAATCTTGTAGGTTCTAGTGTGTCTTTCTTACTTCCACTTTGGGCATTGATATGTAATGACCACTTTAGATTAGTTGCTTCAATAATAAAAGAGTCTTTCTTTCTTTTCTCTCTAGACTTGAGACATAATCTCGCATTACTTTCAAGAAGAATTGTTTTATTTATAATTATCACTTGATTGCTAATCTCACTGATTAACCCACCGGCTAATAAAGTAAACAATGAATGAATGCTTTGATTGGAGTAAACAACTCACCGTCCCTTCCTTATATACACCATCTCTATACATCCCTCTCTCATACACTCTTCCCATACTCCACCATATACTTTCCATACACTATCGCTGCATCTCTCCTTGTACACTCCCCCTATGCTCCCTCGAGCCTACACTTCCCTAAATACACTCTCCCCCACTAGACTTCCTTTCCATATGGTCAAGACAAGCACAAAGACCGTTGTTGCTCATCATCGTAAAATAGCCGCTCACGCCACCGCAATTTAAAGAAGATGCAAGGAGTTGTTCCTATCCTTCACAAGTGCCGCATGAATATCAACTTGGGGCTCACCAACCCCCAATCTCGCGTCTCTCTCGATTTTCCATTCGATCGATAAGCTTTCATTGAATATGCTCACATATCTTTCTTATGGTCCGAATATATTCTCGCCTTACTTAATAAGTCGGTTAATTGAGTTTGCATTTATTTTAAATACTCTTTTGAGAATGCTATCCAAGTAGCAATTGAAGTTTAAACCTCTCACCATAGGAAGCCATAACCTTATCCTCACTAAATAATACCCTTTCATTTCAAGATCGACAAGTTTTGAGACCCTAAGGAAGAAGCCCATACTAGGGCTCCCTCGACTCACAAAGGAAGTAATCACCTCCAAGCTCAAGAAAGGCGGAATGCAAAAGAAACTCATACAAGGGGCTCCCTCGAAGGGACCACCTCCAAACCCAAGAGGGAAAAGGTAAAACCATCCTAAGGCATACACTAGGCTATCGCGAGCAAACAACCAAGGCTTTTCTCGATAAGAGGGTGTTTAAAAAAAAAAAAAAAAAAAAAAAAAAAAAAACAACCTCCATCACTCCGAAGTGAACCTCCCATCTCAAAGGTTGTGAAAATGAGACGTCGAGTGAAGATCCTATCATGATCAAGTTACTCGCCGAAACCACAACAAACTCGCGAGAAGAAGCAACAAAGATTCCCTCTTGGACAAACCCCATAAACCCATTCCAAAGTCCATCCTCTCACTTTTAGAGGATTCCATCACCACCTCGACCTTGCCAAAATCAAAGTTAACCTCACTCTTAGAGGTCCCGAAGAGGCAACAACAAGAAAATCCCTTCACCTTAGAAATCCCAAACACTCAAAGAAAGGCCCAAAACCTCTCACTTTAAGAGGTCATGTTAATCATCACCTAATGATCGATCGCAATCCAAAGCCCAGCTGCAACCGCTACCGGATGGCATTCTCAAAAGATTATTTAAAAGAAATGCATATTCAGATTTTTGAGTCACTTGTTATCCTACGTGAGCATATTACATATTCTCTCAAAAGTTTGGGAACTTGTCCTATTCTTGAAATTCGCTCATTCGACTCCTCAAACACCTGTCTCGCAAAGTCTCACTGGGCTTCGCATCCGTGCCTCTCGCCGGCACTCCGGTAAAAGCAAGGAGACACGCGCTGTGACTACTCCTCGGCTTGCGAGAACAAAGGAACAAAGAATCTTCACTTGAAGGAATGAAAAAATCTTTGGGTTATAATCACTCAATTCCCACCTTTTCTTCCACCCAAATCTTTTTCTATTTTTCATTCTTTCCCATGAAGGAGATCAATGCAACGGCAGCCCGCACCACAATTACCACCGAACAGAGCAAAGAAGCAACAACGGAACATCCTTCTCCTTCTAAAGACAAGCCGCATTTCACCTTCAAATCAAAACATTCATTTGTTTACCTATATAATTGGAATTTGATAAACCAATCGGTGAGGTCCATTCACGAGCAATCAAGATATAATTACAATAAAATAATTCTTCAAATGTCTCGACAAGTCTTCTTTTTCTACATCATAGGAAAATAGAGCCAAACACTCAGTCTTTCTCTCAGGGGCTTCCATACACTTTTCCACACCTTGTGATGCTTATACTCTCCCAAAAGAGTCAAACCCAAAAGCGAAAGTGTCATACACGAACTCGGGATCCATTCCCACCTTCGAAAAATGCGCCTTCACATATACATTTCCGAGTCTTGTCCAATGATCGATTGACCATTGTTCGAAACGAGGGGTCGCCCGTGGCCACAAGATGACTCTCGTCTCGCAAATAGGGATGCATTGAATCTCTCCAAGCCGGGGCTTTTGTTAAGCCGTTCTCTCAGCTCTCTTCGTGTTTGCTCGCATCATCAATCGGGCTTCGCCATTCCCTTCGTGTTTGCTTTGCATCATCAACCTGGGCTTCGCCATTCATCATCAATCAACTTCGCCAAGGTCACTTCATTGGGGCTCCTCAACAAAAATGGGTCGACTATGTGCTCTAACAAAAATCGGAGCTCCAATGAAGTCATATCTAGCATGAAGGGCATCCCTTGTCATCAAGATCAAGCATGTGGCAAACTCTTTGAGTTAGTTAGAAACATGATTAATCATAAGGCCTCTTTATCAAATAAACATGCTTTCAAAATACTGTCCTCCTTGGTACCTTGTTTACAAAAATCACTCTTTGGTCTCCACAAATTTTCAAACTCTTCAAATCTATCAAAAACGTATCTCTGTGACTCTCAAGATGACTCGGCCCTTATCTCTGGACATCAAACCTACCTAATCCCACCTTCTATCATCGACACTTACTCGGCCTCGCCTAGTTTAAACCAATAACCTTTCTCGCTCAAACCGCCTTGTTTAGACTTACCGCAAATGTAAAACCCTAGCCTCAAACCTAGGTGACAAATACCTCTCTAAACCCTAGCCTCAAGCCTAGGTGACAAATACCCTTCTAAACCCTAGCCTCAAACCTAGGTGACAAATACCTCTCTAAACCCTTGCTCAAGCCTAGGTGACAAATACCCTTCTAAACCCTAGCCTCAAGCCTAGGTGACAAATACCTCTCTAAACCCTAGCCTCATGTCTAGGTGACAAATACCTCTCTAAACCCTAGCCTCATGTCTAGGTGACAAATACCTCTCTAAACCCTAGCCTTAAGCCTAGGTGACAAATGCCTCTCTAAAACCCTAGCATTAAGCCTAGGAGACAAGACTCCTCTCTAAGCCTTAGCAATGATTATCCCAATCTTTTAATCGCTTGGTTCTTCGGCTCGGGAAGCCATAATAATCCCAATCAATTCACACAACTATTCTTCATCGCAAATGCTTGAGCCTAAGTCCTTTGGCAGCTACAGTTTCCCGCATTTTAGAGGTCTATCCTCCATTTCAAGGGTCCGTCCCGCATCTTCAAAAGGTCCGTCCCGTACCTTCAAAGGGTCCGTCCCGCATATCAAAGGGTCCGTCCCGCATTTCAGAGGTCTATCCTCCATTTCAAGGGTCCGTCCCGCATCTTCAAAGGGTCCGTCCCGTACTTTCAAAGGGTCCGTCCCGCATATCAAAGGGTCCGTCCCGCATTTCGTAGGTCTATCCTCCATTTCAAAGGGTCCGTCCCGCATCTTCAAAGGGTCCGTCCCGTACTTTCAAAGGGTCCGTCCCGCATTTCAAAGGGTCCGTCCCGTACTTTTAAAGGGTCCGTCCCGCATCTTCAAAGGGTCCGTCCCGCACCTTCAAAGGGTCCGTCCCGCATTTCAGAGGTCTATCCTCCATTTCAAAAGGGTCCGTCCCGCATCTTCAAAGTGGTCCGTCCCGTACTTTCAAAGGGTCCGTCCCGCATCTTCAAAGGGTCCGTCCCGCATTTCGCAGGTCTATCCTCCATTTCAAAAGGTCCGTCTCAGATCTCGGAGGGTCCGTCCCGCACCTTCAAAGGGTCCGTCCAGAGCACCTTCAAAGGGTCCGTCCCGCATATCAAAGGGTCCGTCCCACATTTCAGAGGTCTATCCTCCATTTCAAAGGGTCCGTCCCGCATCTTCAAAGGGTCCGTCCCGTACTTTCAAAGGGTCCGTCCCGCATCTTCAAAGGGTCCGTCCCGCATTTCAAAGGGTCCGTCCCGCATTTCAGAGGTCTATCCTCCATTTCAAAGGGTCCGTCCCGCATCTTCAAAGGGTCCGTCCCGTACTTTCAAAGGGTCCGTCCCGCATCTTCAAAGGTTCCGTCCCGCACCTTCAAAGGGTCCGTCCCGCATTTCAGAGGTCTATCCTCCATTTTAAGGGTCCGTCCCGCATCTTCAAAGGGTCCGTCCCGTACCTTCAAAGGGTCCGTCCCGCATCTTCAAAGGGTCCGTCCCGCACCTTCAAAGGGTCCGTCCCGCATTTCAGAGGTCTATCCTCCATTTCAAGGGTCCGTCCCGCATCTTCAAAGGGTCCGTCCCGTACCTTCAAAAGGTCCGTCCTGTATCTCAGAGGGTCCGTCCCGCACATTCAAAGGGTCCATCCCGCATTTCAAAGGGTCCGCCCCGCACCTCCTTTGAGTCCGTCTCACATATACCTTCTTTGGGTACGTCTTGCACGTTCTCACTTTTTCGAACTACGACTTGGCTTGATTCCTCTTGGGATACGTAGGTAGCCCGACGTGGGTTCAGCCGCTTGACCTACCTGGTCATCTTTTTTGTGACTCAGTTCGAGTCCAACCCTTGCATCCGCAAAATCATTCTCTTACCTCCTGAAATCCCTTTTTTCAGGACGGATCCTATCTTTTCTATCGTCGACCCCACTTGTCTTACAAGAAGCGTCGCCGAGGGGCTACTGTTAGTACCCGGTCCGAAAAAAGGTATTTTAAATATCTGGCCCGGTTATTTAAGTAAAACCCTAAAAAACCTACTCATCATTCTGTCCCCTCCGCCGTCATCCACATTCGTGGAAAGTACGCTAAGGGATAGTGCCGATCGGCCCTTTCCTTGGTGAATGGCCGATCGACCCTTTATTATTGTGCCGATCGACCCTTATATTTAGGGCCGATCGACCCTTCATCTGGCCCAGCCCAGGTACCAAAGCATTATAAATACGTGCAGCCGGTTACAGTTTTCAACACACAATTTACTCGGGAGAAATGAGACTACTCTTGTTTTACCCACAGTTCTTCTTACTCTCTTCGAATCGCCCTAGGTTCGACCCCAAAGTCTTGCTACAATTGGTAAGACTCTTTTTAATATTTTTGTTCCCTATTATTATTGTCTTATTATATTTGCATGTTTATTATATTTTAATTGTTCCTTTATGCTAGATTTAGGACTGTTTTAATATATTTAAATATGCAATAGCCGAGGATGATCTAAGGTTTCGCCCAAGAAAACCCAATGGATCTAGGAACTATTTCTTACCTTCCACCTTAGTTATAATTGTCCCATGATCAACAATCCCCCAAGGATGAACGTTGATTAGTGCACCTTCCGAGGGCCTAACTCAAAGGTTCTAGGGTGTGATCATCAATTAATTCTTTCTCTCCCCTCCTCCTTATGCATGATCCCGTTTCTTCTATCTATTCCTGTAAACACCGCACACAACCAACACCCCACATGCTAGAAAGACCGATTCGTCGGGCAATAGGAGTGATAACGTTTCTTCTTCTGTTGTAATCTCTGACCCCCGAACCCAATTAAGCTGTTTAGCCTTTTTTTCAAAGCTTTGGGCTATATCAGTGGCGTGGCGACTCTCAAAATTAAACTAATATTTTAATATGGTTTAAAGTGAGTGTCACTAAATGAATATCCCATTTCGATTCGACATTATATGATTAATTTATTTTAAACCTCCGAATGCGCGTTGCATCGGGACGGGGTATTCACACATGGTCCCCGTGGACGCAACCCCAGATGAAGTCATTCAGATGATTGGCAACATCCACTATGGCAACATTATCACCTTCACAGATTTGGACCTTCCAAAATTTGGGGCTGATCACAACGAGCCGCTCTACATCACGGTCAGTGGACGAGCGTCGCCTTCCCCGCGTGTTGGTAGACGGAGGTTCCGAATGAATGTCTTGCCCGCCAAGATGATGGACCCGCTTGACATCAAGCCCACGTATCTTAAGCCTTCACCCACACCTGTCGAAGGCTCTATGACTCTACTTCCTGCGTACGCTTCTGGGTTGCTACTCTCAACATCCGGTTCGGCAAGCGGGTGATCCCCACCGAATTCCAAGTGTTGGACATTCCAATCACTTTCACAGCCCATCCCGGGCGTCCCCGGCCGCATCAAATCAATGGCGTGGCATCCACCCCTTCACCGCCTCAAGTTCATGCAAGGCAACGAAGCTAACCACGCCTACGGCGACGGTGTCACCACCTAGGGGACCAAAGACCAACGACATTCCAAAAGATTGGAAATCAAGCATAATGACGACATGCCGTTAACTCGGATTCACTCGAAACCTCCAAGATCCAAATATGCAACGTGGACCTTTCCACTGTCTCACGATCGTATTCCTCCCGCCATGAGGATGATGAAACTCATGAACTTCATCCAGATCGGGGCTCGGCAAAAGGCTACAAGGCCAATACCAAGTTATTGAAGTCAAGGACCACACCACGGTCCAGGGCTTGGCTACGTGCCAACACCGGCCGACATCAAGGAAGACAAAAGGCTCGCCCGCACCAAGGCAAGCAGCCTCGCAAAAGGGGAACCTCCGAAGGCACACCCAACCTCCGACCTTACAGCCTGACCTCGCTCATTACTTCACCAAGGGAACCGACAGCAGAACCGAGGGACCAACAAGGGAACCGACAAAGAGGGACCGAGGGGACCGACAAATGGAACCGAGGGACCGACAGCAGAACCGAGGGGACCGACAGCTGAACCGACAGCCAGAATCGAGGGGACCGACAAAGCTGAACTGGCGAAGATGAGAAAGAAGCAGGAATAGTCGCACCAAGACTACAGAAGAATGGAACAGCCTAGCACGGGACCTCAAGCGTTTAAGAGGACTCAAAGCTAATCCGATAAGGGGAGCGTTCCTCGACATCACACTCTACCTGGACCAACCGCCACCACACACCCAAAGATGAGTACACATTCAAGGGAATCCTGCACTTGGAGGAGTAACTCAAGGTACTCTCCGTGGGAAACAAGTTGTTCGGATCGCCCGCCGAGGCCACATTCGAGACAAAGTAAGTCCAAAGCGTAAGGAACCGTAATTCATAGAAGACGCCTCAGCTGACCAAACTCTCTACGTAGTCCGTTTGAAGAAGTCATGGAGTTGCCCAACTTGATCGATCGGGCTCCGACAACAAAGATGATCGCCATGATAGGGACAAACAGGAGCCAAGCCTCTCGATCCCCGCACCCTCATCAAGCATCCAAGAATGCCACCGAAGAATTGGGTAACTTTCACCGACCAAGGGCAAGCCAAAGTGCACTGGAAGACAAGCCGGGCCCGCACCCACATCTCCCTAAACCCGGTCTCAAACCCTCTCGAGCCGCCCTTGTCGAGTCCAGCCCTTCGAGTCATCCAACGGCCTTACGCCGAGAGGACTATAATGTTGTAGCTAATCATGTATTCCCGTTCTTGTTTAATGAAAAGTCCGACCTTTCTGAGTATCCTCTCATTGCCACTTTAACAACCGATAAGTTAACAAACAACTTAAAAGACGTTAATAATTCAATTGATAAAGAAGCATACATTAAACGAACAATACATTAAAGAAGTTCTCGAGCGTGTAGTTGACCAAGAGGACAACCGGGCCCAAGTCGCCGAAGAGGTTATGACCAAAGTTGAACCCGGGGGTCGCCGTGCAAGAGCCTAAAGAGACACAAGCGGCGCTTCTTCGCCGATGCAGTAAAAGAAGCCCCGATAAGCCTCTCCGGAGTATGTTGACGTGTTCGCCTCGGTCATATCAGACATGCCAGACTCGATCCTCAATCGTGGAGCATGTAATTCCCCTGGATCCCGAATCCAAGCCTGTCAAATGTAAGCCGCGCAAGATCAAGCCAGAATGGTCCTTGCAAGTTAAAGAAGAAATTGAGAAAATGCTCCGAGTTGGTTTCATCGAGTGATTGAGTACCCGACTTGGCTCTCCAACATCGTGACGGTCACCAAGGCCAACGGAAAGGTCGATGTCGCGTAGATTTCTGTGGATCTCAACAAGGCCACCCTAAAGATGATTTCCCATCGCCTAACATCGACATGCCGGTCGATACCACGGCAAATTTCAAGTAAAGTCCTTCGTGGACGGGTTCGCCGGATACAACCGCATCAAGATGTCCGAGGAGGATCGTGCCAAGATCGCCTTCACCACTCCATGGGGACATATCTACACGGCCATGCCGTTCGGTCTCGAAGAACGCTGGGCTACTTACTACGGCCGCAATGTACTCTCTTCCATGACATGATTCACAAAGAAATCGAAGTATATGTCGACGACATTGATCATCCACTCCAAGGGATCGACATGCAAAGACATGACAGATTCGAGGAAGTTCTTCAATGTACTCAAAACACTCCATGAGGTTGAACTCCGACAAAGTGCACCTTCGGCGTCAAGCGCGGCAAGGTACTCGGGGTACATGGTTACGTAAAAGAGGTATCAAGCCGATCCCAGAAAATCAAGGCCATCATCGACATGAAGCCGCCTCAAACCCCCGATGTAAGTAAAGAGCTTCATGGGAAGACTTCAAGACATCGGCCGCTTCATCAACCAGCTTGACATCTTCTCGCGAGCCCATATTCAAACCGATGAAAAAGAATGCCGACATCAAATGGGACTCCGAGTGCCAAACAAATTTTTGAAAAGATCAAGACCTACTTGGTTAATCCCCCACCCTATGCCCGCCACATGAAGACAAGCCACTACTCCCGTATCCGACGAATGTACACGTCAATCGGAGCAATGCCGGCACAAGAACAGTAAAGATTCCAAGGTTGAGCATGCAATCTACTTCGTAGCCGAAAGCTTCAAGGAAGTGAACTCACTACTCAAAGATCGTAGAAAACTTGTACCGCCTTGGTATGGGTAGTAGGAAACCGAAACACTACATGCAAGCCGCATTCAAGCACTTCCGGTCTCCAAAGTGGACCCCGTCCGATATCTCTTGACAAGCCATCCCCTCGCTAATGCGGCTAGCCAAGTGGTCATTCTTCCCGGGCCGAAGTTCGACATCAAGTACATGGTCGAAAATCAACAAAGGGCAGAGTAATGGCGCATCGCCTGCCGACTTCCCGAGCAAAGGAACCTAAGGGTCCCGATCCGCAATTTCCTGACGACGGAATCTTTTCACTTGACAAAGCAAACCGCCGGCAACTCTTCTTCGATGGGGCAGCCAACAAGAAGGGGAATGGTATTGGAATGCTCCTTGTCGATCCCAAGGACGAGCATACTCCCATAGCCATCAAGCCGAATTTTGAAGCAACCAACAATGCAAAGAATATGAAGCCTCGTGCAGCAGTTTGGAAGCCGCCTCGAGCGCAACATCTTAGAGCCGGATGTATATGGAGACTTAGCATTGATCATCAATCAAGTATCCAACAAATGGAAGACGGTAGATTCTCGCCTTCGAAGTACCACGCGCATACATGGAGGAACTCATTGCTCGCCCAAGGACATCTCTTTTCACTATTTGCCAAGAGACAGAACCGCCGCGCACGCCCGGCAACCTCGCCTCTTATCGAAATTCCCGAAGGGAAAGCAAGTAAACCCTCGTAATAGGCAGACGGGAAACACCCGCCTATTGCCGTGAGATCGAAAAAGAAAAAGAAACGATCGACGAACCCCGGTACAATCAAATTTACCAAGACTCTCCAAAGCGGAGAAGCTTCCTTCACAAATGAAGATGGAAAATACAAAGAAGGGATCAAAGCCAAAACATGATGGCATTAAAACGCCCGGCATCCCATTTCGTCATTCTCGGGGGTATGTTGTACAAGAAGCGCCACCAAGGGCCACTCCTTCGGTGTGTAAACAAAGAAAAGCCAAATGCGAAGCACGAACGAAGTTCACAACGGAACCTCGCGGTCCGCATACGAACGCCCGAGCATTGACACGTATCATTCTCCGTATGGGATACTATTGGATATCAATGGAAACAGATCGCATCCAGCTTCGTCCGAAGCCGCGACAAATGTCAACGGTTCTCCAACCTCAATCACATCCCTCCTCACGAACTCTATCGCATGACTACGCCACGGCCTTTCGCCACATGGGAATCGACGTCATCGGCAAGATCACTCCTCCAGGAGCAATGGTCACGAGTTCATTTTAGTCGCAGCCAACTACTTCACCAAATGGGTAGAAGCCGATCGTACAAGGTACCGAATTCTAAGAAGGTGGCCGAGTTCATCCGAGAGAACATCATGCGCCGATACGGAGTGCCCAACGAGATCATCTCCGACAATGGGACTCACTTCAAGGAGATTGTGACCAACTACCGACCGAATCTCGTAGTCACACGTCACAAGTCTTCTCCTTGGCTGCACCACAAACCAATGGTGCAAGAGAGGCACCAACAAGACTCTCGCCATGATAATCGAAAGATGACCACCGCAGGCCTCGGACCGGCCCGAAAAGCTACATCTAGCCCTCTCGGGGATACCGAACATCGCCGTAACCGCCACAGGGAGACTCCGTTCGCACTTACCTACGGAATGGAAGCGATGTTACCCGTGGAATTGGAAATTCCATCCCTCCGAGTCCTCTTGGAAAACGGGATCAATGAAGTCGAATGGCTACAGAGCCGTCACGACGAACTTGCTCTACTCGACGAGCGCAGATTGAAAGCCTACGGAACACACTCGAGCCTACCAGAGCGTAATGGCACGAGCATTCGACAAGAAAGTCAAGATCCGAGACATCGAGAAGGCGACTTGGTGCTAAAGGAAAAGCCTCCTACGCGCACTCAATCCCCTGAAAGTGGGAGCCTACCTGGATAGGACCGCTCGTGGTACAAAGAATCTTCTCCGAGGAGCCATGAAGCTAGCAGATTTGGACGGAAACCCTTTCGTTAACCCCGTGAACGGAAGCAAGCTCCGCAGATACTTCATTTGAGGAAGAGCACGAGTCAACTCTCCTTCCCCATACACCGTCCCCTCGCAAATTAAAGTGCTAAAAGAGTAATACCCAACCGGATACATTCCCGCTAATGATCCAGTAAAAAACAGTGGTCGCACTTCTTTTGTCTTTGTTTTTCTCAAATTCACCTAAAGTGTCGAACTACGGTGACCCGAGCCCCTTAGTCCAATTGTAAAAGGGGAACGTAGGCACCATCTTTGGTTCGGTCTAAAAACAAAAAAATACAATAAGCATCAATTGCTTGTGTTTCGAAAAACTCTTTTCATTTAACCTACAAATTCATAACGGTTAAAACATTCTTTGATGAGTTCAAGCACGGCCAACTCTTGACTCGCTACACGCTAGCAAAACTACAATAAAACATTAATCAATTAATGTGTCTCGCAATGACAATGGATGGATACTCGGACAAAGAAGGTCAACCTAGTTTCCCGTACTAGGTCCTTCATCCTTCTTCCCTTTCCCTTTTCCCCGCGAGTGTTCTTCACCTTCGCAGAAATATTCCGTAGGCCTTCTACCCGGCTCAGTGGACTCTTCCCGACGCCTCCGTCAAGCTCGCGGCCGTCAACGCAGCCTCTTTCTCTAGCTCGTCTCGAGCCGCCTCGCTTCGAGCCATCATCATAGTGCTTTGATTGGCCTCCCGATCAAGCACTTGCCACATAATCGCCCACGGCATCGCCAAGCACGATTCCTGTGGTTAGCCCTCGCTTCGTCCTCCTCAAGGTCGAGCCGTCTGTGTGATCGCGCACTCAACACTCACTCCGTCTCCACAAGATAGCCATCTCGTGTCTCCCCATACACTCTTCGTACTGGGCCGTATATCAAGGCCGATGCAACAGTTGCTCTCTCTCCGCGAAAGAGAACCCCGGGCAGAAAGGACGTGTATTGCCACCACCGGTGATCGCATAGCGTCGAAGGATCCTCCATCCGCAGAGATCCCACCTCAAAGGTAGCAACATAACTCAGATCGGGCCATGGCACTCGCTCCACTCGCATCGCCGCGTAACCAATGATGGAATATAGAAAGACGCCCGAGACAGCCCCGCACTCGACGATCAATGCACCCTCCCGAGCGGTCCTACAAGTCTCAGAACTTCCAATGGGGAACCCACCATCGCAAGTGATGCGTGCAAAGTCCGGCCATCCAGAGCTCCACCACTCGATTGCCCCTATCACCAGAGGACGTCGCGAGAAAGACCAAGCGTCACAGACATTGGCACCTCGTGCATCATCTCAGCCTCTCCTCAACCACACGGTCGCATAGCGGGACTCCTCCCCACATGTATCGGCCACGGCCGCCATCCGGCCTATGCCCAGAACGTCTCGCCCAAGACCAATGGCACGATGTCTCCCCACTCCGGCATCGCTCACCAGTCCAAGACATCGTGATGGCACACACCTGCAGACGTGAATGTGAACAAAGTAGCAATCGCGCATAGTAGCAAACGCGCCCCACGCAAAGACGCTCCCTCGCCTCCGGAAAATCTTTCTGCAGCCCCGAAATGTCAACGTAATCAGATCCTCAGACGCATCCCGTATGCTTCTCCAAATGAGATACCCAACAAAGACACTAGCTTCTCAACAGTGGCCATGCCACCAAAGATACGGAAGAACTAGCCGTTCCGCCTCAGTCCTCCTGCACGGCCCGGAAATCTTCAAACGTAGGAGTGATTTCGTTGTACGAAAAGCCGTACACATTCCTCCGTACGTCCTGTAACCGAGACGCGGCTCTCAAAAGATCCCAATCCGCATGAGCTCCTTCAAAGCCCAAACAGATTTAATCCCGTAATGCCTTCGAAAACCTCTTGTTCTCGCCTCGTGTGGTTCCGTACCCACGATCGAAAGTTGTCCAAATATCGCTCTTGCATCCGAGACGATAACTTGGGAAAGGGAGCCATGTCGAAGGTGAAGAAAACCTTAAGAAAGGGAAAAGAATTCAGCCAGATGAACAAAGCAATGCGCAGCTTTTCTCACCAATTGCAAAGCCGAAACCGCAATTTAAAGAATCTGAAATTCGCTTCTAGTCCTGGCCGATTCTCTCGTAGCTTGACTTGTCAACTCTGCAGCCTACCGCTTAAAATTGGAAACATTTCCAAACCATGCCTGTTTCACTCCTATGAAATCTCGCGTGCTCGCCCCGATTTCATTCAACCAATGTCAATATCCCTTCCGCCCCGGCTCGTGCAACAAGGTAAATAATTAAAAATTAGTGCATACATGCTTAATTTTTGACCCGTTCAATTTTTAATGCATTTCTTTTTTATTTATTTTTGATTAACCTATTTGCTTATTTGCCGAAAATAATGTAAGGTGATCATAGAATAAATATGCTGGCATGTGTTCCGCCCCACGGCGCCTTTTTGCAAATACAGCTTCAAATCAAAATTTGTTCCCGACAAATACATGCATTTTGTCTAAACAAAGCAAGAAAGAAAGAAAGCAAGAAAAGGGGACTACTCGAGTCCCGCTCGTCATCCGTACACTCGACGTACCGCTCCGCCGCCGCCGGATCCGTCGCAAACAGAACTCGCCGAACTCCTCCACTGAATAGGCAAAGTGGCCTCCTGAGTACGCGAACTCGAGGACTCCTCTCTCGCGCCCCCGGAGTGCGCAGTAAGAAGGAGCTCCAAATCCAGCCTGCTCCGCCCGCGAACCGGCCAAACCCCGTGTAAAGTCCTCCCCACCGCCCGTGGGAGCAAAGCGACCTCTCGGCCTAGACGGCCCCCGATCGCGGACGTCCACGCTCCTTCCGGAACCGCACCGCATGAACTCCACGAGCCTCCTAGCGTAGGCGACCACTCCGTCCACCACCCCTACGGCTTCATTATACGTACGGCCGTATACCGCGAACCAGAAAATCATCGTAAAGCAAGCGTAAAGTACAGATGCATCATGTGCGTAATGCTACTATCAAATGCGTAAAATCAAAAAGGTGCTCACCGAAGCATTGGGGTCCGCCCCGTATCGTGGTCTCGGCCGCCCGGAAGCGGGATCACAAGTCGCCTACGCGAACCATCCAGCCCCTCGTACGCTAGCCTAGCTCGCGGACCGGAAAATCTCGAGGACCTCCAGTGGACCTCGCCTCTCTATGCCGTACTGCGGGCTCTCACCTCATCTCAAGAAAACATCATAGGCGGCCCCCGCTATGATGTACTCAGAGAAGTATACGCCCTGTAGGTACCCCTCCAGCTCATCAATCGACATCTCCCGAGGATGCTGCATGTACAAAGGAGGATCCACCGGCACCAAGGGAAGAGACCCCGCCTATGCCGACGAGTCACCCTCTCCCCAAATACATGGCGTCACTGAAGTCCCACCAGAGCTTCCGCCGTGTAGTCTCGCCTGCACCGCACCGCGACATGATCAAACCTACTCCACCAGTCACTGGATCCTCTCGTAGAACTCTGTGTTCCGCCAGAGATATCTCCTCGTATGACACTCGAGTGCCAACTCTCGAAGAGACCGCCCTCTTCGCCTTCTTCTCGCCAAACCAAGCATGGCAGTGGAACAGGGACGGTACGGCTCCTTGATGTCCCAAGCTCGCGGATCAACACCTCGTAGCACTGCACTCGCCAAGAGAATGGAAAGTTATGTCGCCTACAAAGCGTATACATACGAGTACATAAAAGAGGCAAGGAAGAGAAAAAGCACGTAAACTTACATCCAAGACAAAGTGAAGGCCTAAATGAGTGCTCCTCTCCCCGCGAGAACTCCGTCTGTGGAATGGTAGAGCTCGCCACCCAGCCTCCCCCACGCGAACCCCTCACGGCATCCAAGTCTACCAGCCGACCCGAGCAAAGGGAAGTGACAAGACGTGTCGGGTCGGGAACAAAGTCGCCGACAGTAAACTAAAGGAACCCTCGAGCCAGACGCGCTCCGCGGTCATCCTCAAGGACCCACTGTAATCGGCAACACCTTCCCTCAAATGATTCTCCATCGGCCCGTACCGAATGCCTAAGCCTCGGCATCGGTAATATCAAAACCCAAAGCAGCCTGCATAACCGCTCCGGGTGTAACCATCAACCCACACCCGCCGTGTTGCCATAAGTCGGCAACCTAGCTGATAGCGGCAAAATCCGTGGGAGTCACCGTCGCTCCCCATCTCGAAATGGAAAGTGTGGGTCGTATCCCACCGCATTTCGCTCGCCGCGACATACATGGACTCGCCCTCTACAGATCACTGTCATAGCCTACCGCACCGATGAACCCAAACCAACCCGAGTCAATCACCTAGCCGTCGTGGACTCCTCTCTCCTCTCGAGCTACGTCCGGATAATGCCCCACAATGCCTCGCACCGCCTCAAAGGCACCCCGACTCTTCTCGTTATGAGTACTAACCGTCCCTCGTCCCTCGTGCATAAACAAGACAAGCAACGTCAACAAATGCACCAACGCATGTCAAAAGGATGCAATGCAGATACGGTTCTCATTCATTTCCTACGTATATTCAAATCATTTCGAAAACTCCGTCGAATCCGGAACTTTCAAAATCTTTCGAAAACTCCGTCGAATCCGGAACTTTCAAAATCTTTCGAAAACTCCGTCGAATCCGGAACTTTCAAATTCTTTCGAATTTTTCGAAAATTTCGCTCCGTCCCGAATTAAAGCTACTTTAATTTTGGAAAATGCATCTAGACATGGAATTTTGCAACCAAAATTTTTATGTCATCTACCCATGATGTCAATTGAACTACATCCTAGTCAATTTCGACAACGATTCATAGCAAAGTCAAAAGCCCCAAAATCGGGCACCAAAATCCCTAAGTTCATTCCTAACAAATTTCTAACATTTAAAGAATGCACATTCTTAAAATTAATGGAATTTGTAGGAAGCTTACTTGTCTTTCGATCCCTCCCTTAGAGTTGTGTCTATCCCTCGCCGGATAAAACTCCGCCGGATTCAATGGAAGAGTAGTGGTTCGAATGGTCCGAACCAATCGAGTTCTTTCGTCATCGGTCCTTCCGTGGCGAGCCATTGGTCCTCCTTCACCTTCCATAGCGAATTCTCACAAATTCGAGCAAACCTTGCAATTTGGGGTGGAAAATTTTCTCTCCTCTCTCTCTCTCGGCAACAATGGAAGAAATGGCTTCTTCTTCCCCAAATTTCTACGGCATTAAAAAGGATTCTGAAATTCAAGAAAGTCCGAACCTGACTCTTACCGCACTGTGAAAAATTTTGCCCCTTTTGCCCCTCGCCTTGGCAATTCCACTTTACCACTTTTGGCCCCCAAAAGTGTAAAATTTCCCCGCTAGACATTTCTAACACCCTATCCCCGAGGATAAATCAAAGTTAGTTCTCACTAACGCCGTCTCCCGACGTTAAATTCAAACCCAGCTTGACATTTGACATTCCAACGTTCAACCATGTCTCCGGACATTCCAAGTTACTATTCCGTCTCCCGACGTTAAAATTTAATAATGGTCTTCACCATTAAATCCTCAATCGCGACCTTTCACGGTCCGATTCCAAGTCTCAATCGCGACCTTTCACGGTCCGATTTCAATTCTCAATCGCGACCTTTCACGGTCCGATTCCAATTCTCAATAGCGACCTTTCACGGTCCGATTCCAAATCCCTAATCGCGACCTTTCACGGTCCGATTTCAATCCTCAATCGCGACCTTTCACGGTCCGATTCCAATTCTCAATCGCGACCTTTCACGATCCGATCTCAATCCTCAATCGCGACCTTTCACGGTCCGATTCCAAGTCTCAATCGCGACCTTTCACGGTCCGATCTCAATTCTCAATCGCGACCTTTCACGGTCCGATCTCAATTCTCAATCGCGACCTTTCACGGTCCGATTCCAATTCTCAATAGCGACCTTTCACGGTCCGATCTCAATCCTCAATCGCGACCTTTCACGGTCCGATTCCAAGTCTCAATCGCGACCTTTCACGGTCCGATTTCACTCTCACCGCGACCTTTCACTGGCCCGATTCCAAGTCTCAACCGCGACCTTTCACGGTCCGATTCCAATTCAATCGCGACCTTTCACGGTCCGATCTCAATCCTCAATCGCGACCTTTCACGGTCCGATTTCAATTCTCAATCGCGACCTTTCACGGTCCGATTTCAATTCTCAATCGCGACCTTTCACGGTCCGATTTCAATCCTCAATCGCGATCTTTCACGGTCCGATTTCAAAGTCTCAATCGCGACCTTTCACGGTCCGATTTCAATTCTCAATCGCGACCTTTCACGGTCCGATTCCAAGTCTCAATCGCGACCTTTCACGGTCCGATTCCAAATCCCTAATCGCGACCTTTCACGGTCCGATTTCAATTCTCAATCGCGACCTTTCACGGTCCGATTCCAATTCTCAATCGCGACCTTTCACGGTCCGATCTCAATCCTCAATCGCGACCTTTCACGGTCCGATTCCAAGTCTCAATCGCGACCTTTCACGGTCCGATTCCAATTCTCAATCGCGACCTTTCACGGTCCGATTCTCAATCTCAATCGCGACCTTTCACGGTCCGATTTCAATTCTCTTCAATCGCGACCTTCACGGTCCGATTCCAATTCTCAATCGCGACCTTTCACGGTCCGATCTCAATCCTCAATCGCGACCTTTCACGGTCCGATTCCAAGTCTCAATCGCGACCTTTCACGGTCCGATTCCAATTCTCAATCGCGACCTTTCACGGTCCGATCTCAATCCTCAATCGCGACCTTTCACGGTCCGATTCCAATTCTCAATCGCGACCTTTCACGGTCCGATATCAATCCTCAATCGCGACCTTTCACGGTCCGATTCCAAGTCTCAATCGCGACCTTTCACGGTCCGATTTCAATCCTTAATCGCAACCTTTCACGGTCCGATTCCAAGTCTTAACCGCGACCTTTCACGGTCCGATTCAATCCCCCATCTTGACCTTTCACGGTCCCATCTCAAACAGTCAATCCCGACCTTCGCGGTCCGACCTCCACTCTCCTATCGAGACCTTCGCTGCTCGTCTTCCCGGCAAATGTCAAAGAATAAGCCCGAACCCCAAGGCACGAACGCCTTGCAACAATCCCTCTTCGGCCATCCTCGTAAGCCCGAACACCTTTTCACTTCAAAGAAGTGAACATTCATCTCCCCGGCCACCGCCGTAAGCCCGATCGCCATCCCTGCCAGGATAAAACCGGCAACGCAATAAGCCCGGCACCCAAGGCACGAACGCCCTCGTCGGCATCGCAACTCCGGTTTGAGGCGCCACACGCCCTCGAAGGTTTCGAAGTCCTGTGTTCGACGCCTCCCAACTTCCATTCGTGCAGTGTACCTCGCGAATGGTCTCATCCAGTTTAGACGCTCCTAACCCTCTCGCTCGGTGTCAAGGTCCCTACGCGCGGCCTCGCTCCCTTTTCGAACTACGATCGGCTTGATTCCCGCTCGGGATACGTAGGAATCTTTTCGCTAAGGGTCCAACTGACCGCCTGTGTCTCTTTCAAAGTAAGGCATCCCGATTTGGATCCTTATCTTTTTCAACGACCCCACCTCCTTCGGAGGAGACGTTGCCGAGGGCTAAGCTGTAAGTACCCAAATCCGGATCGTCCAAATCCGTGCGAAAGTTAACCAAAATCCGTTAACCGGCCCGCTCCAGTTAACCGGAACTCGTTAAACTCCCGTTCTTTGTGCCAACGAGACGCCCCGGGATCGCCCCGCATCCCGACGTCAAACCGTACTTAACACGTGTCATCACACGTAAAAGCACGGCTTTCCCTGAAAAATGCATTTTCTGGCACTTTCCGAGGGCGTTTCGGACATTTCTCGGACTGTTATTTTAAAAAACGGACAAAACCGGGACCGGGGAACAAATTCCCATGAAGCTGGTGACTCAGAGGGGCACGTGGCAGCCATGCCAACTCCCTCTAGTCACCCTTCAATCAAATTCAAAGGGAAAAGACCAAAATGCCCCTGGTTTGCAAGCCAAGTCCGGCCGGACTCACTGTGCACATTTTCTCGAAATTGCCAAGTCCTTCAAATTCTCAAAATACCACAAAACCCCCTGGATTCAGGCCAAGTCCGTCCGGACTCCTACTGCAAATTTCACCTATAAATAGAAGTTGCTGTCAAAGGCAAATGGACAGAAAATTTACCCCAAAATTTCACCACCCCCACGGTCCAAACTGGTTTTCACCCCTCCCGAGCTCTCGTTCTGTCTCGATTCGCGTGAAACCTTCGTATTTCGATCAAATACGCACCTTAAAACTTCGAAACAACCTTTCGAATCACTTTCCGTGTCCCGTACACACCTCCCGAGCCAAAGGAGTCGACCCTAGCCATAGGTATAACTCCCTCTCTCTAAATCTCCTGCTCTGCCTCGATTTACGCGCTGCCGCTATAACCATTTCGAACGTCGTTATCGAAATGTAGACGCCTCCGTCTAACGGGGTCCGATACGTTTTAGCCCCTCGATCCTCTTCTCTTTCCGTAAGAGAAGTAATCACGGGTTAAAACGGCGTTCCGACCCCGTTCCGTTTACTTTTTTATGTCATTTACCATTCCGGATCGATCGATCCGTTGATCGTCATTTACAATTCCGAGCCGTTTGGCCTCGTTGATCGTCATTTACAATTCCGAGCCGTTTGGCCTCGTCGATCGTCATTTACGAATCCGGATCGTTTGATTCCGTTGATACCGCACCTTAAATACTGTCATTTACAAGTCCGACCCGTTTGGATCGTGATAGTATTTACTTTTCAAAGTCCGAGTCGCAACCCGATTCGTTGATCGCATGTCATTTAATACGCATTTTTCCCCGTAAAAATCGTTAACAATGTAATGCCCGGTTCAAAATCGGAGTTCGTCCATCGAACTCTCTTTCAAAACGCGCGAAATGACGTTCGGCCTCCGAACGCTCATCTTCAAACTCAAAGCCGCCATTTGACACTTAAAATCATTTAATACGCATTTTTCCCGTAAAAATCGTTAACAATGACTCGCACGGTTCAAAATCGACGTTTGCCACGCAAACGCTCATTTCAAACTCAAAGTCGACATTTGCCACGCAAACGCTCATTTCAAACTCAAAGTCGACGTTTGCCACGCAAACGCTCATTTCAAACTCAAACCGACGTTTGTCATTCAAACGCTCGTCTTTTCAAAAGTCACCTAATCAACGTTTGTCATTCAAACCAAGATTAAGCTTGTCATTCAAGCCCCCATTTCAAAAGACACACACACACACACACACACGATTTCGAGAAAGGTAGAAAGACTCGTTATGCGAGGCGTTTCGGGCGATCTCGTAATACTCTACCCGAAACGTAACTTGACCTCCGAACCTAACAATCTCTGGTACTAAAAGCTTTTTACTCGTTTTTGCTGCCAATAAAAATGATCCCCGTTTTCAAAGCCTTTTCCTAAGTTTTTGCTACCAATAAAAACGACACCTTTTCACAATAGCCGTTTCTCAACGTTTGGGCTCAAAATACAAAAACCGCGTGGCGACTCCTCATTTTGTTCCTTCCCAAGAAGCGAGGTCTCAGACACCAACCCTCCGCGAAAGACAACCGCCTTTTCCGCGCCCCCCGCCCGCGCGCGAAATAGATCGGGTAATTTCACTCTCATGCAAGGTTCATACCCTAGGAATCTGCACACCATAGCAAAGCACACAAGGACCCTACAAGTATTGGCTCCGAGCTGAAGGGGAAGGGCATTGGCACATTCTAAAAACTCATTTATAAAGGGATCAAGAGGCAACCTGAGGCCAGCCACGAATTGACCATAGAAGAAGGCTACCCTAGTGGCATCCTTGGTGAATGACGACCTAAACAATTTCATAAACTCCTTCTGAGTGTAAATAGTCACCCTATAATCTTCCTTACTTACCTCACAGAATTCCCAAATCATGCTATACCTAGAGGGCAGGTTTTTCTTTCCACGTAATGGCCCTTGGGGAACATAACCCCTCTCATTCTTTCACAGGCACGGCCAGATCATCAAACGCATCCACGATTCTGGGACCAGAGGAAGTAGATGCTGTAGCTCCGCCTTGAGTTGCCATATCTGTACAAGAAGAAGGAGAAACAGGGGAGTCAGGCCTATGAATAATTTCAGTCGAAATATTTAAGGGCGACCTAGACTCCCCTGGAAAGCCTATTCTATTCCTAAGGAAAGAGGGTTTGTGGACATCCCTAACATAGAACAAAGTAATATGGTCGAGCAGTTCATGGAATAGATGGAAAGTGACGATATTTGAATCATCGACTACCCGGTTTTCAACGTCCCCTACAATGGGCAAACCTATCTCACTAAAATTCAACTCCCACTTGGTTAAAATGGAAGCACATTCATCCAAGGACAGTTCTCTCCACTCACCGTTCACATTCTTGTATACCCTACGGTTAACGGTGCACAGAACCATACCATGCCCCCGGTTCGCTACTAAAAGTCCTAGCCATGGCGGAAATAAAAGACAGAAAGCAGTAAATTAAAGCCCTAAAGAAAGAAGGGGAGAGAAATACCTTTGCAAAGGTCGGAATAGGAAGCTGTTGCCGAAGACGGAAGCCTAATTTAACTCAACTGCTTCTTCGCTATTTTCGCCGGAGATTCTCAGAGCTTGAAAACGGTAAAAGTTCTAAACGGAGAAGGATTTTGCAATTTAAATTTTCCAAAATTGGAAGGGAAAAAAGAAAATTCAAAAAATAAATTCCATATTAATGGCGGAAACGGTTCCCAAGACGGATTATCAAACGTCTAATTGTAATTATTACAAAATACGGCGCTCCTTCATCTTCGACCGTTCGTTGCCAACGTCCAGGATTGTGCCACGTCATCCAAGGTCGACTATTCCTCAGAACGAGTATGGACCTACGAGTAAAACAATTTTCATCAAAGATCCTCTTAACTTCCAAGTCGGCGAAGTCAACTCGTAAATTGGGGGCCACTGAACATACCAAAAGTGTCGAGTTAGGCCAAGTGGGTAAAGCCCAATCATATACAGCCTTGACTCCCACATTCTCAATGATCCTGGCCCAATCAAAGCAAGGCCCAAGGCCCATCTCAAATATCAGTCGACTAAGTCCATGGACCGACCTAACAGGTCCCGACCTAACTTAGTCCGACCACAGATTCCGTATTACAATTCGGATACGAACCATGCTCTACCCGACAGTCAGGTCGACCATCCCTCGAATGGGACCTAAATAACAAGTGACGACCTGACACTTGCTGGCGTATTTGGTTGAACAATTCTCATAACCACATCCCTACAAATCAGGGACCGTTATAGGCACGTTCCCATGACCAAGTAACTGCCGCTACAATCTCGGAGCACTTGTCGCCTCCCCAAAAATACATCACTCTTGTCTATAAATACTTCATCACTACCAAACGGTGAAAGGTAACTGCCATTTTGCTATTGGAATTCATTTATTCAATACATTTTGAGCTTTATACAACCGTGTTCTTACTCTCACGCCCGAGCGTCTTCGCCGGAGACACATCCGGCTAGTCGTGGGTTCTGATTTCAGGTCAAGGAGCCAGGTGATTCGTCCTGCCACGTGGAGGAAGATTGATAAGCACAATTCCTGCAGCATCAGTATCCAAACTTTTATATATTCTCAGTTTCCTTAAAATAATGTAGAGGTTTTTATTGATCTAACAGTAATATTAATAAATATACGAAAATATTAAATAAGATACAAAACGAGAGATATAATTAGTTTATGTAATGTTTGTTGGTCTCACGGTTCGGTTTGATGGTTTGGTCTCGCGGTTCATTTGGTGGTTTAGTCTCGCGGTCTCAAATCGCGGTTTAGTTTGGTTCAATTCGGTTTGAGAGTGTCAGACCACAAATCAAACCAAATCATATGGTTTACTAATATATGAGATCGAACCAAACCATTTATAATTGAAAACAAAATCAAACCGCATAATTTAATTCAGTTAGATCTCAAATCGCGATTTGAACTGAACTACTTACGCCCCTAATTTCATACTCCACTAACAATCCTACCACAATTTTCATATTTAAAACATCTAATCCACTAACATTATTATACACTTTTCCTTTTAAAAAATTAAAAAAAAAAAACCTTTGGGTCTCTCTTAGGGGCCTCCAAGAGAATTCCATTTTGTTTACTTTTCTCATTAATAGTTTAATTTTAAAAGTGTGAATACATTTTTGGGTCAAATATCACAAGTATTTAATCGTATTGACTACCCCTAGATCTTCAATGAGCAATGAGATAATATTTAGGACTTAGGACCAAATTGAGCATGTTGGCACGTAACTACAAATTAAAAATAAATAAATAAATAAATAAATAAATAAATAAATAAATAAACAAATAAAGAAAGTGATGACGCCAAGCTGTTCAGGGTCAGGAGCGGTTCAAGGATATCTGGCTAGGATATTTTGGTGGTTTGTTTGTACCTAGATCACAACACAAAGAAGCACCGTTAAGGTCAAAGTTGGATGTTACTCCAACTCAGGCCCTCGGGTGTGAGAGTAAGAATACTGAGATAATAAGGCTTTGAATACCTTGGAGTGTGTGTGTGGGTTTAAGAGTAATAGGGCTTACTCAATATATTTTGGAACTTACCTTGCCCAAGGGGGTAAAGGCCTTCTATTTATAGGCAATGCAATGGTGCTTGTTGAGGTAAGCAATGAGATCACCTCAGGGGGCACTTCTTTGGTATTTGACCGCCTACACGTGTCCGCATCTAATTGGTCCCGTCGTGGAGGGAACATTGACTCAGTCTGGGGACATGGCTGAAAGGGACATGAGCCGTGTAGCCGGCTTGTAGCATTAAATGGAATAGTAGGCGCCTGACTGAGCCGCATTGAATGCGTGATGGGGGAGCCGGCAAGTGGCCTGTCAGAGCCAGTAAGCTAACTTGCTCAGTAAGGCTTGACATTAACCGGGAAGCAGACATGTGCCCGCGGTCAACATTGTGGCCGCAGTCAAAGGTATATGACGCGAGCACAGTTGACGCGGTCATGACTCCTGCGGGCACCAATCTAGCGGACATACGATCTGCGGGCACGGACCCAATGGTCACAGGTCGTGCGGGCACGAATATAGCGGTCAGTATCCTTCCGGTCTTTGATAGGATTAATGCGGGGAGGGACGCGGTCTTGACCTCGAAGGGCCTATCTCGTCCGCGGTCTTCCCCCGGCCGGTCTAGGAACCGCCACGTCACCGGTTCCCGGGACCCGAGACCGAGCGCGGGCCCGATCCAGTAGATCCGGGCTCATCAATGGCCCCTAGCTCCGAGTGTGATTATTTATGGTCTGAGCGAGAAGGTACTAGAAGCTCGGTTGGATTGGATCGCCGCTTTGGCGAGCACCAGTGTTAGCGTTTTTGTTGGTTGTTGCTTGGCCCCATAGGCCTATGGGAACGTTCGGGAGGCACCAGTGAGTGACACGTGGCCCCTTACATGTTGTGCCTCCCGGTTAACAGGTGGGCCCCTTGGCAGATGAAAAGACGGGTTAGTGGTACGTACAGGGGTACGTGTCGCTCATCCAAGGGGGGTAATAAATTCTAAATGTCTTTAATTTTCGAATTTTCAAACGTTGGAGACGGTTCAGGTTCCGAGGCATGGTTTGTGGGCTAATTAATACGGGTTAACGGGTTAACCCGTATAGGTAGGCCTTATAAATACCAAACCCTTAAACCTCAAACCCTTTTTACCGTTTCCAAACCATCAAAGAGCTTTAGAGAGAAAGATTTCTTGCTGCGAACTTCGTGCTACCGTTTTCCGACTCCCATTTCCAAGCTTTCCTTCGTAAGTATTTTTAGGGTGTTTCTCTTCTTCATCCCCCTCTGTTTTTATTTTTCTGGGTTTTGAAAGATGACCACCCGTGAATTTGGACCCCGCCGTCCCATAGAATTAGGAGAGGGAGCCACCCCTGACATCTTTGCCGTCTGTAAACGGACTGGGGGGATTTTTAGGAAAGTAGGTTTGGGGTGGCTAAGGTTGCCCCTTCATTGTTTTTTGTATTTTTGTGAGAAGTCTCGATCTGGGGCCGTTCGTCCCACCCCTTGTGGAAGGCCAAGAGGAAATATATATTTAACCGTGACGTATTGGTGTTGGGGGATCACCGTAGGCTAAGAAACTTTGTAATGGGGGTTTTGCGTGTGTTTCCCCGCGAGAGATCAGCTCGAACGCCGTTGAACTAGTGAGGAGAGCGATTCGTGTCCCCGAACAAATAACTGACTGGGAGAAGTGTGAGCTAATGGATCCCCATCAAACCAATGCTCCGCGGGCACCGGCACGGACTCCGAATGACCCTTGGATGTTCTTCCCCTGAGGACGGTATTTCCCAATGTGGTGCCCGCGGCCCCTGTGCTAACCCCATTGAACTGAGTAGTAGTGAGGAGCTGGAGCCTCTGAACTTTGAGACTACTGGAGGCGGGGAGGATGAGGATGAAGTGACCTCTGCCCGCGGTGATGCCACCGATCTCTTTGGCTCGTTGAGCTCGGAGACCGAGGAGGATGACCGCGAGGTTGAGGATAGGAGGACCGCGGGGACCTCTAAGAGGGCGAATGAGACGACGAACATAGTCGATGCCTTTTCTGACCCTGACTCCGAGGAGGAAGAGATAGTGGTGGCCCCTGCTCGGAATAAAGGCAAGAGGCCAGCAGCTGAGGTGAACCCTGGTCCTGGTCGTGGCCGCGGAAATAAGAAAGCCAAGGAGGTGGCTACTATTGATTGGGAGGAGGATATTTACGAAGTATACAATGTTGACCGCAATGCCTTCCGTGTCCGCACCCTTGGGCACGTTCATTTAAAAGACAAGGACAAGCTGCGGCCAGAAACAGTAGCAGATGTCCGCGAGGACAATAGGGCATGTATTTTTTACGGTGCCCAATTTGAGAATGGCCTGAGATTGCCCCTGGACCCCTTCTTCTATTTTTTCTTGGAGTTCAACAGCTGCCTCCCCATGCACCTGACTCCTAATGCCATTAGGGCTATAGTTTCCTTCATCGCGGTTTGCAGATTCCATGGTTATGAACCTACCCTGGCCGGGCTTTATGCTTACTATCAGAACCAGATCAGCCGTAGTATTTTGGGTTTGAAGGCTAGGAATTACTCTACCCGGACCTTCTCTCCTCCCTCAAACAAATTTGACCAATGGAACCAGAGGAATATCTTGGTCATCGAGTCTAGGTTTGGCTGGCCCTTCTCCAAACCCTCAAATCCAGTCCCGATGAAGGTGGCCGCTAGTAGCTATCCAAACCCCTCCTCTGCTGATGCCATGCGCTGTGCCTTAGAGAAATATATGGCCAATTATCTAGACAGCGGGGAGGAGCCCGTGTATGATGTGGGCGCCATAGTTGAGGATGAGCCACTCTTGATCTACTCGGGGGTGGCTCCTCGCAGGGAGGGCGCCCCATATGCCCCCAGAGTAGAGATAGAGCCTTTGCCCCGTGACCCTGATTGGAGGGTGCACGAGCACTACCAATTCGAGGCGGATTGTAGAACCTGTATGCTGGGCGCAGAATGCGATCCCCCCGAACTTATCGGTCTCTGATTTTTTCATATCACTGTTGCCCATTTTTTTGCTTTTGAATTTTTAAACTGCATTCTAACCATTTCTCTTTCCCTCCAGAGTAGATCCAGAAGAATATAATTTTTGATGTCCCCTATGACTGCCGCTCAGTTGAAGGCCAAAAATATGAAGGCCAATAGGGATGCTGCTGCGAGGAGGCAGGCTGAATTGGGGGGAGCCCCCACCAAGGATAAGACTGTTCCTGTGGTTAGCAGGAAAACCGGGGAGCCTCTGACCAGCTCCAAAACTATCCCTACCACAGGGAATCTGCCTCCACCTCCCCGGGGTCCTCCTCCGGCGACAGCTCTCCGAGCTACCTCCCCGGGCCGCACCATTCCTTCCGGCCACCAAGTGGATTCTCGGAAGAGGAGTGACAGAGAGGGAGATTTGGGGCAAGGACACAGAAAGCTCCAGAAAATCGGGGACGCTCCTCCCCGGACCATGACTGCTCCTGCTGCGGTCTCATCCTCTTCCCCCATTGGGGGGTCAATCTGTTCTGCGGCTTATCCGGTGGCCCCTCTGACCACCCGCGAGGAGACGCTGGCCGTCAGAAAGAAGCTCGCTGATGTGCCCGCTGTAACTGGGGTGGACATCTATGCCCGGAGCTCAGCCAACGCCTCCGTGGGTATCGGGCTGGTGAACCGTCTATATTCCCCCGACTTCTATAAGAATATAGTTGTCGAGGAGAATGCCTCTGCCATGGTGGGGGATATTGGCCTTGCTCTGACCGAGGTAGATAATCGTCTGTCCCCTTTGGTTTCACAATTTCACCCTTCCAATGTGTCTAACTCTTGCTCTCTGTCCTCGTAGGTGAGCAATAAAGTACTGCGGCTGCGGGAAAGCTGCGATACCTTGACCGCTGAAGTGGAGAACAAGACCTCCATTTTGGCGGCCAAACTCCGTGAGCTGGATGAGGCTCAAGCGAGGATTGGGACCTTGAACTCCCTCATGGAGGACAAGGACAAGGCCTTTGCTCAGAAGGAGTCTGATCTGAAGGACTTCTCCGACCGACTGGCCGTGGTGGAGAAGGACCTTGAAAGAGTTAGGGGTCAGCGGGATGAGCTCCGCGGGCACAAGGCCGAATGGGAGCCTAGAAATAAGGAGCTCGCGGCCAAGCTGGAGGCCACCAAGGTTGATCTGGAGGCCTTGGAGAAAAAGGTGGACGAGCTGTCCGAGCAGCTGCTCCCCTACAAAAGGTTGGAGGCGGAGGGGAAATCCGCCCTTGATGATGTCCGCAAGGAAGCGGTGGAGGAGTACAAAAACTCCCAAGAATTCAAGGATTGGCTCCTCGCTGAGAATCTGGCTCAGTATGAGGCTGGGGTCCGGACGCAGATTCGGAACTTCGCGGCCACTGTGTTTCTCGTACAAGAGTTGGCCGTTATTGGCTCTGTTGTAGCTACGCATGAAGAATGCTTGCCCGGGCATGCGTTCATTCCCTTGTCCGAGGATGAGGTCAAAGGCTTGGAGCCGTCCGCCGCGGCCTCCTTGCCTCCCGTGGCGTAAGTGATCGCTCTTAGCCTCATCGCAGATCCGGATGAGCCGAGGTTTGGGAAGAACCCTATCTCTCTCGGGGATGCCCTTGCCCGCGTTCTACCAGATGGGCCTGCCATAGGAGATCTCTTTCCTCATCGGGCAGCTCCTGCTCCAGTCTCAACCGAGGCCGTCCTTGATCCTATCACGTACCTCCTCGTGAATGCCCCGCCCTCTCCAACTCCTCAATCTGAAGATCCCAAGGGGCAAGCTCCACTAGCTTAGGTTTTTTGTTTCTTCTTTTTGTAATAGATTAGGACCTTTTGTAATAGAGTAGGACTTTGTAAATGTTTTTTCAGTATTAATAGAAGAATTTTTCCATAACTATTCTCTTAATTACTAGTCTCGTAGGCTATTATGAGTGTTTGCAATTTTTGAGTACCTTGATACTTGCGTTCTTGCTCTTTCTCTAGCTTCTTTGACTTGCATTTAAACTTTATACTCTCCTTCTGCGGTCGAAAGCTTAGTAGGCCCTTTGCCCGCATTTTTTGAGTTTTCCTAACTCTTTATTCAAAATCACTTGGATTTTTCGTGAGATTCACTTTATTCATCTCGTGATCGCGTTTGTTTGGCCTTGTGGCAAACTTTGGGGCCTCAACCCCTTTGTCTGTTTGGCTTTGTAAAAACTCTTTTGATCACTGTCATTCGTTTACACTTATTCCCAGCCTTGCGAGCCGTGGTGTAAGTCAAAAGCAGCCAAGGCAAGCTACCTTCCTAGGGCATGCAGAGTGTGGCCGTGAAGATATAGTCCGCGCAACAGTAGGTAGGGGCATATTTAGCATAGCGGCCCTTTAACCTACTGGCATCTGTATCCACTACCGGTGGTTCACGCTTTTGACCCTTTATTCAAAACCCCTTGGAGTTTTGTGTGAGGGTCTTCTGGCGATCTGGTAACGGGCTTATATGTAGGCCTTTGTCACATACAGGCATACGAGTAACGGCCCTAACGAGGACCTTCGCGCACTGACCGGGGACAAGGGCCTTGGCCTTTGTCCTCGCTGGCATCTATATCCACTTATTCTTGGTGGTGTCACGCGGGCAGGACAGGGTATCCTCCCCGCGATCGGAGTACGGATCGTAATGGATCTTTGTACTCATATAGGCTTGCGGACCGAAAGATCGTTGCGCATCAGTAGGTAGGAGCTCATATGTTTGCTCTTTAACCTACTGGCATCCGCTTGCGGGCATCCACTTTAGCTTTTGAGGCTGGTGGGAATAGGTTTTTGCATCAAAATATGAGGATAACTTCTCCTTTATATATACATATAGTCTATACTCCTTCCAAAAAATTACAAAGATTTTAAAAGAAGTATCTTTTAAGGTGGTCGCTATTCCAAGCGTGCTTAAGCTCTTCTCCCTCTTTTGGTCGCAATATGTAGGTGCCCTCTTTGACTATTTTTGTGACCTCATATGGATCTTCCCATTTCGGGGACAGTTTGTTGAAACTGTGCTGGGTCCCTTCGACCTCTACGCTTCGAGTACCCGCCTCCAACCGAAAACTCCTCTTATTTACTCTTTTGTCGTGGTGCTTCTTCGCTTCGCTTGTAGTTCACCATTTTTTGATATGCCCGCATTCTCTTTCCTTCGAGATCGTCCAGTCACACCTTCGTTTGCCTCGCTTTTGAGACTCGTCAAAGTACGTGACTCTGTACGAGGGTAGGGCAACCTCAACTGGAGTCATTGCCTCTGACCCATACGTGAGCGAGAAAGGAGTTTCTCCCGTAGAATTCCTTGTAGTTGTGCGGACAACCCATAATGCGGTCTGGAGCTCGTCCAACCATCGTCCTCCTCGCCCCTCCAAATTTTTCTTTAGGGCGGTCCGAACTAACTTGTTCGCGGCCTCGCCAGCCGTTTCCCGAGGATAGGCAAGCTGCGGACTTACGGTGTTGCACCTTCATTCTCACACATTCGGTGAATTTCGCAGAATTGGGTGCCATTGTTCAAATAATTGCTCGGGGAACCCCAAATCGACAATAGATGTGATCGTGGACAAAATTTATTGTATTCTCCTCGGAGATAGTGGCTAAGCCCTTCGCTTCGTCCACTTGGTAAAATAATCCACGGCCACCACAAGATACTTGACGTTTCCTCTAGCAATCGGGAATGGTCCAATGAGATCAATCCCCACGTATCAAACGGCCACGATGGTACGACCAAAGTTTGCTCTGTTGATGGTAGTCTGGGATATCTCGCAAATCTCTCGGCACTTATCACACTTTCTCACATACTCCCGTGCATCCCTTCTCATTGTGGGCCAAAAGAATTCTTGGAATTTGATCTTGTCTCGAGAGGGTGCGAGCACTGGATGTCCGCCAAAAACTCCTTCATGGACCTCATAGAGTAAGTTGGTGACCATGTGAGTTTTGACACATCTCAAGCAAAGGCTTGGTGAATGATCGCCGAAAAGTACCCCATCGAGGACGAGGTATTTCGCGGACACCGCTTCCGATGGCTCTAGCCTTTACCGGGTCCTCGGGAGTGGTTTGCTTCTCGATGTAATCCTTCATCTCATCCACCCAGTCCTTACTTGATCCTCAATATTATTTATCCGAATCCGATCTATAGCAGTCTCTCTCGTGAATTCAATCCTGCACCGCTTCTAATTCCCCAATTTCCTGATCGGTTATTCGGAGAGGAGGTCGCCTTCCACATTATCCTCTCTCATGACTTGGTTCAAATTTCATAGTAGGTGAAATTTTTGATGAGGGTTTTTGCAAGGCCGCAAGATGCGAGTTAGTACCGGGTTGATAGTATCATACTCCCCCTAATTTGATTAACTATGAGCCGAGAGTCACTATTGATCTCTATATTCTCGAACTCCCAAGTCTCTTGCCAATTCCATGCCTCGCTATAATCACCTCATACTCACTCGATTGTTTGATGCTTCGAACTTGAACCTCAAGGCTCTCTTAAATTTCTCCCGCAGGTGAGATCGAAGTATGCCCGCTCCACTAATTAACTTGCTCGGCCGAGCCGTCCACGTATAGAATCCATATCTCCTCCGGACGCTCCTCGGCCGTATGATTTACGTGCTCGGGCTACTTGGGATTTCTTCGTATTCTCGCCCGCTTTCTTTTTCCCGTGTCAGCTGCTCCGCCATTTTGAATGATGATTCTACCACAAAATCAGCTAAGGCCTGCGCTTTGATTGTCTTTCTCGGGGAGTAGGTGATCTGGAACTCAGTGAGTTCGATAGACCAAGCTAGCATTCTCCCCGAAGACTCTGGTTTGTGTAAAGCCTTTCTAAGCGGAGCCTCAGTCAGTACAGTTATAGGGTGTGCAGAAAAGTAAGCTCTTAATTTTCGAGCAGATACAAGCAAGGCGTAAGCTAACTTCTCTATATTAAGATAACGCCCTTCTACGGCGGACAGTGCCTTAGATACATAATAAACTGGTTTTTGGGAGTTATTCTCCTCCCTTATAAGAACAAGAAGCTACGCGTATCGAGAATCGCTAAAAAAAAAAAGTTCTTCCCTGCACCGGGCCGCCGAGCAGAGGTGGCTGCCCGAGGTATGTTTTGACTTCTTCAAAAGCTTGATGGCACTCAGTGCTCCATGTAAATTCATCAGCTCTCTTCCACCCTTTGAGAGTTTTGAAGAAAGGGAGGCATCTCTCTGCTGACCGCGAGAAGAAGCGGCCAAGTGCGGTGATACGGCCATTGAGCTTTTGGACATCTTTCACGCAAGCAGGAGGTTTCATGTCCAATAGGGCTTGGATTTTCTCTGGATTGGCCTCTATCCCTCTTTGATTGACCATGAATCCGAGGAACTTGCCCGCCTTGACCCCAAAAGCGCACTTAAGGGGGTTTAGCTTCATGTTATTGCGGCGCAAGTTTTTGAAGGTTTCCTCCACGTCGAGCTCGTGGGAGTTTTCCTTAGTCTTTATGACCATGTCGTCAATGTAGGCCTCAAGATTTCTGCCTAGTTGGTCTTTGAAGACCAGATTGACCATGCGCTAATAGGTGGCTCCTGCGTTTTTCAGCCCGAAGGGCATCATTTTGTAGCAGTAAGTCTTCCCCGCAGCGATGAAAGCTACAGAGCGGACATCTTCAGGAGCCATTTGGATCTGATGGTAGCCGGAGTATGCATCAATGAAGCTTAATACTACGTGGCCTGGCTATAGAATCCACCAATCACAATGCGAGGAAGAGGGAAACAATCCTTGGGACATGCCTTGTTGAGATCGGTGAAATCAACACACATCCTCCATTTGCCGTTGGATTTTTTGACCATTACCACATTGGCCAGCCATTTGGGGTAGGAAATCTCCTTAATTATCCCCGCTTTTAACAATTTTTCCACCTCTTCCTTGATCGCAATTTCTTTTTCCGGGGAGAAGTATCTTGATTTCTGGTGAATGTTCTTGAAGGATGGGTCATCGTTGATTTTGTGGAGGATCACGTCCTCGCTGATTCCCAGCATATCTTCCACCCTCCAAGCGAACACATCACAATTTGCCCTTAAGAATTCGATCAGGATTCTTCTCTCCTCGCTGTGAATTTCCAGGCCGACCTTAACTGTTTGCTCGGGGAAGTGGAGATTGATTACCACCTCCTCGAGCTCGTCGTTAGGTTGGAGGTCGCTGATTTCACGGTTGTGCAAGGAGTCAATGATTATGGTTGAGGGGTTGACCTGAGCTCCAGTCAGTGTTGCCATAGAGTATATGATATCGCGGTCAATCTTCCCCTCTATTCCCCGATCAATATAACCTCCCTCAATAGGGGCCAATTGCTTCGATTTTCTGCTCGTCTTGAGCTCCACCTTCGTGGAATGGAAAGAAAGCATGCCAATCGGTATGGGTGCCGGCGGGAGAGCAAGGGTTTTTCCCTTTTTTGATTTGTCCTCGCCTTTTCCCTCTTTCAATTTGTCCTCGCCCTCTATCGGCGGGCAGGATGCCTGGCCTTTCTGTTCTTTCCTTTTTCCTCAAGTGCTCTGAGGAATCTCCCGGCTAGTTCTTGATGGTAGCAACCCCGCCCGGGTGTTAAATTTCACCCTTTGGTGGGGAACGGACGCAACTATTCCCAATTCGGCTCGAGCGATACGCCGAGAATGGCATTATCTTGGAAAGGAAGATCGACCACCATGAAAGTTATCTTGGCCGTCTTCTCGTACGGGCTTTTCCCCAATAGTTACGTCAAACACAATCGTCCCCTTTACCCTTACGGCGTGATTTGTGAAGCCCTCAAGCATGCCCGCATATGGAAAAAGATGTGCTTCAGTCATTCTCATTCCTACCAACGTATGGTAATAGAGTATATCGCGGGCAGCTCCAGTATCTATCAACACTCGGCCTATGTTTGCCCGGTTGATTCTCATTCTGAGGGTGAGAGGCTGAGTGGAATGAAAAAGGGTGGAGGCAAGTTCACTCCTTTTGAACCCAATTTCTTGCTCTTCTTCCGGAGCCATTGCGGGGACGGAGAAAATCTTCTCTAATGTCCGGATTTGGAGGGAGAGCTGTTTGTTGGAGGGAGGTTCTTCTCCGATGAAGTTTATATTGTAGTCTCCGTCGTCATCCTCAAAATTGTCTCTTTCCACCCTCTCGGGACCACGAGGGTTTCGTGCCCGCTGTTGGTTATTATTGGGGGCCTGGTTGTTTCCCTTGATCCATCTGGTTAGTTCCCCATCATTGATTCTCTGCTGAATTATTCTCTTTAGCTGGAAGCAGTCTTCAGTTCCGTGCCCGTGATCATTATGATACTCGCAGAACTTTGTCCTACTCCTCTCACTTGATTTTCTGAGCATGGGGGGAGGAGGAGGATGTTGTGAAAATCACGCCCACGCAGCGGAAACGGACCGAGCTAGGAAGAAAAATAAGAGCAACACACACGAAAAGTAAATCACACACAAAGGAACACACAAGAATTGTTAACCCGGTTCGTTGCAACAACAACTACGTCCGGGGGCGCTACCAAGCCAAAATATTCTCTCTAATATTTTCCGATGTTACAATTTGTCTCTAGGCTATCACATGTATTTATAGGAAACAAGAAATCAAATCCTAGTAATAAAAGGATTCCTAACTAAAGAAAGTATTCTTCTTTCTTCACAAGTCTTCAAATATTCTTTGTCACACAAGGAAACATCAATCAAGAGGAAATCGATCAAATTAGGAAACGAGAATCGTCCAGAATTCTTCCTTCCCGTCTACTGCCGCGGCCACCCTCCATGCCAAGCGCGCCCGCGCAACTGACCCGAGACTTCAAGCGCCCTCGTCCATTCTCCAGTAGCGGTCGCGCAGAGCCCAGCGCGGTCGCGCACATGACCGAACCGCTCCTGCGATTTTCCTTCATGGTTTTGACTCCAATCCCAACAATCTCCCACCGAGACAAACCATCCATGATACCTTTTCTTGAAACAAACAAATCTCGGTGGCCAGCTATTGCGTTGGTAGCGCCCTCCTCTTGTCTAGTTATCCAAGTGAGTTGAAGCTGAGCTACGCTTCAACATAACTGTCGGTTCTACCATGCTCCGAGTCTTCATTCCGAATGATCCTCCCTGCACATCCCCGCTCACTTGCTTGCTAACTATCGATCCTGAACAACGCGAATCCACGTGCCCCACACAATCACAAGCTTGGAACCTTTGTGTGTTCTTTGCAACCCATCGCATCACCGATCTAGATCCCGCTCCCATGTTGACCAAATTGGCTCCGCGTCGGCCGACTTCATCACCCAATTTTCTATCAACATACCGTTTAGTGAAATTTCTCCCACCATGGCGATCTCGGCCACCACCATTCATCGTTGGGATGCGCCTTCGTTTCCCCCAACGACTCATGTTGCATGTGGTATACAACATATCTTCCACGCTGCCACGAGCCACCAAGCTAGCTCCGCGGTTTACCTTCCACGTCCCACAACCGAAGGTCACCACACAACCCTCCTTATCAAGTTGCCTTATGGAAATCAAGTTCCTCTTCAAATCTGGAATATGTCGCACATCACGTAGCCGTAAAACAGTCCCATCCGTTGCTTTGACCCGAACTACCCCCTTTCCAATGACCTTGACAGGATAATCGTTTCCCAAACGAACAACCCCAAAATCACCCTAACGTCTTGCTCCATTCTTTCGCACCGGTGCATGAATGAAAGCGTCGAGCCCGAATCCAAAACCCACGAATCGGTTGAATCAAGCTCCCACCCAAGATTAATACGTCCGCCATCTCTTCAAGAACATTCAATTCCTTCGCTCTGCCTGACCGCCGGACAACTTCTCCTAAAGTGCCCCTTCTCCCCACAATCGTCGCAAGTAATCACCTTCTTGCCACCCTTACTCTTTTCACCGACATTTAGTGCTAGCCCCGATGTCCCACCCTTGCTCTTCCTACGAATTTCTTCGCCAATAATCACATCAACGACATCCGCAAACTTCAACTTCACTTTTCCTGTTGAGACGTTAAGCCGCTATCGCAGCCGTATCCCAACTTTCCGGTAAAGAAGAAAGTAAAATCAATGCTAGTACCTCATCATCAAGAGTAACAAACCACGGAAGACAGGTTGGGTCGCAAAGATTTGAATTCACTTATATGCTTTGTTGCCGACATGCCCTCCACCATCCTTACGTTCAACAGCTTCCTCATTAGATGAGCTTTATTCGCCGCCGATGGTGCCTCGTACATGCTCGCCAACATCTGTAACATCTCCATGGTAGTCTTCGCCTCCAAAACATTCTTCGCCATATCCTTGGTCAACGTTTGCCTAACAAGCCCTAACGCTTTCCGATCCAAGATTTCGAATTTTGCTTCCTCTATGTCCGCCGGCTTTTCTTTTAATGGTAGATACAAATCCTTGTTCCACAGAACATCCTCGATTTGTGTCTTCCAAAAATTGAAATCCATCCCATCAAACTTTTCGATCAACACCTTATTACCATCCTCCAAAGCTCCCAAGAAATCCATAGCAAAAGACCAGCCAACCAATGATTCGACAAAAAACCAAAGGCTCTGATACCAGTTGTTGTGAAAATCACGCCCACGCAGCGGAAACGGACCGAGCTAGGAAGAAAAATAAGAGCAACACACACGAAAAGTAAATCACACACAAAGGAACACACAAGAATTGTTAACCCGGTTCGTTGCAACAACAACTACGTCCGGGGGCGCTACCAAGCCAAAATATTATCTCTAATATTTTCCGATGTTACAATTTGTCTCTAGGCTATCACATGTATTTATAGGAAACAAGAAATCAAATCCTAGTAATAAAAGGATTCCTAACTAAAGAAAGTATTCTTCTTTCTTCACAAGTCTTCCAAATATTGCTGTCACAAGGAAACATCAATCAAGAGGAAATCTGATCAAATTAGGAAACAGAATCAGTCCAGAATTCTTCCTTCCCGTCTACAGCGCGGCCGCCCTCCATGCCAAGCGCGCCCGCGCAACTGACCCGAGACTTCAAGCGCCCTCGTCCATTCTCCAGCGCAGTCGCGCAGAGCCCAGCGCGGTCGCGCACATGACCAGAAACTGCTCCTGCGATTTTCCTTCATGGTTTTGACTCCAATCCCAACAGAGGAAAATCTGATGCCCTCATGATCACTGCTCTTGGCTCGGTGAGCTCGGTGTAGACTGTTTCCGCAACTTTTTTCCGGAGCTTGTCCGACCCACGGCCTCTGTTCTTGCCCTGGTTGTTAACTTGGGCAGCCTTCGGTGGTCTCCGAACTTGGCTTATTCTTTCCTTGGGTGAAGCTCGGGGAACGGGCATATCGCTCTCTTCGGCGAGGCAATGGCGTAAGCCCTTTCATACATTTCCTCCACTGTTTTTGGTTGGCCGGGAGGCGAAATTCAATTTCGGGAAGGAGGAGGTGAGGCCTCCTCAAAGCAAAGTCTAATATCCCCCTCTTCCGCATCCACTATCTCCTCGCTCACCTTCTCAAGCGAGCAATGTAATCTTTTGTGGATTCGGTGGGGGCCTGCTTGACACGGACAAGATCTGTTTTGGTCTAGCGGGCACCCGGCTCCAAAGAAAGGCATTAAGGAAAATGTTCCTGAAGTGGCCGAAAGAGTTGATGGAGCGGGGTTTGAGAGCCGGCATCCGGGATAGGGTCTTGCCGTGAAAGTAGCAGCTAGAGCTTTGCACATTACGGATTCGTCCGCGGAGAATAATGCCATTTGGCCCTCAAATCGACCCATGTGGCTCCTCGCGTTCTTGGAACCATCATATGTATCCATCTGGGGAGGCTTCCCCTTCTGGATAGGTGCCCGCGCGATCTTGTCGCTGAAGGCATCCATTGTGCGACCACATTTTTGGGCTGCCTTCTGATGGGTTTCCCACATTTTCTGCATGAAATCAACGAACTCAGGGCTCTGGCTATCAATCTTCTGTTTTTTATTACGTGGAGCCACGGCCTTCCCCTTGGCCGGAGCCAGGGTTAGTGCTTGGGGCCTCACACGTTGGTTTGACTGCGCCTCTTCCCCAATCTCCTTGCTATCATCTACGTGCACCACACTGCGCTTGGCCAGCTGTCCGCGCTCAAGGGTTGGTTCAACCCGGTTTGCCCCCGCAGCTTGACTAGCAAGTGATTTAACGGGAGCTCGTTGGGAGAACCTTTGGGACCCTTGTGGAAACTGTAGCCCTCTATTGGCCTCTATTTCGAACATTTCCAATTGTTGGTCGGCAATTACCATGGCCTCAGCGACCAGCTTGGATTTGGAGTCCAGAATTTCTTGTCTCCTCAGGATTTGCTCCGGGGAGAGAGGAGTGTTCATGGTGGTGTTTCTGGGGGGAGCTTGTGGAGTTTTGGGACTTTTGTTTAGGAGGGCTTGTGCCTTTTCAGCACGTATTTGGTCTGTCAGCTTGTGCATGGCTTTCTGACCGGGGGAAAGGGTGTGAGCAGACTGGGAACGGGCCCCCATTCTGTTGAAGACAGAGTTAGTTTGCTTACCCTTATTGATAGTGGAGGGTGAGGCTTGGTTTTCATCCTCCAAGGTCAAATGACCAGCGTTTTCCAGTATCTTAGACATATTCTGTAAAAAGATGATGGAAAAAGAAGAGCCTTTCGGCATTTGTTTTGTTTAGGACACGAGAGGTGCCTTGAAAACAAAATACACGGGAAGTAAATAAAGAAAATATTCTAGGTTTCCCGGCAATGGAACCACTGATGACGCCAAGCTGTTCAGGGTCAGGAGCGGTTCAAGGATATCTGGCTAGGATATTTTGGTGGTTTGTTTGTACCTAGATGACAACACAAAGAAGCACCGTTAAGGTCAAAGTTGGATGTTACTCCAACTCAGGCCCTCAGGTGTGAGAGTAAGAATACTGAGATAATAAGGCTTTGAATACCTTGGAGTGTGTGTGTGGGTTTAAGAGTAATAGGGCTTACTCAATATATTTTGGAACTTACCTTGCCCAAGGGGGTAAAGGCCTTCTACTTATAGGCAATGCAATGGTGCTTGTTGAGGTAAGCAATGAGATCAGCCCTAGGGGGCACTTTGGTATTTGACCAGCTACACGTGTCCGCATCTAATTGGTCCCGTCGTGAGGGAACATCATGACCGTCCAGGGACATGGTGAAAGGGACATGAGCCGTGTAGCCGGCTTGGAGCATTAAATGGAATAGTAGGCGCTCGACCGAGCCGCATTGAATGCGTGATGGGGGAGCCGGCAAGTGGCCTGTCAGAGCCAGTAAGCTAACTTGCTCAGTAAGGCTTGACATTAACCGGGAAGCAGACATGTGCTCGCGGTCAACATTGTGGCCGCAGTCAAAGGTATATGACGCGAGCACAGTTGACGCGGTCATGACTCCTGCGGGCACCAATCCAGCGGACATACGATCTGCGGGCACGGACCCAATGGTCACAGGTCGTGCGGGCACGAATATAGCGGTCAGGATCCTTCCGGTCTTTGATAGGATTAATGCGGGGAGGGACGCGGTCTTGACCTCGAGGGCCTATCTGTCCGCGATCTTCCCCCCCAGCGGTCTAGGAACTGCCACGTCACTGGTTCCTTGAACCAGATCGAGTGCGGGCCCGGTCCAGTAGATCCGGGCTCATCAGAAAGAAAGAAAGAAAAAGGTGCATTAGTTCTCTGAGAAATGAGAGAATTCCTATATTGATATCTTATGCTCCAATATAAATATTTTCTCCTTTCCAAAAAAATATTGCTAAACAAATTAATGATTTTACGAATAAATTATGAATATTTGTTATATCCTTTTAAATAACACTATAATTTTATTTTTATTTCTCAACATATGATTATTTTATGAACAATTCAATTTATTTTTATTTTTTTCTTTGTGGAAAAAAGGGACCCGTGTGCTAAGCACAAGAAATAATAATTTAGAATTGTGTGCTAAGCACAAGAAATAATAATTTAGAATTGACAGTTAAAAAGAAAAGAAAATCTTTTATATGACAGATGAAATACTACGGCAAATCGGACAAGGTGTCACTTTTAAAGTCATAAAAAGGAAGCTATATATCTGGTTACCAAATGAGTGACTCAGTGTTAAAAGTCAAGTTTAAAATCTATGAGATTTAGGGTTCAGTTCTTTTTCTTGCCTTCTATCTTGAGATGTCGTTAACAAAATGCCATATTTACTAATGATTGAATAAAAATATTTTTCTCATATTTAAAAGTAATATTATTTTATTTTATATAAATAAATAAATTTACAATTGTTTGACATGTGCAAATATGACTAAATTTAGGATATTATGGTCAAAAACATTTCATGCTACTCTTCCCATTTCTCATGTATCGTTCGAGGAAGGTAGAAAAATCAACTTATATAACTTTGATTCAAAGGTTAATAAGATGTACACATAGTAAGTGTGACCAATATTTTACGGATCACATTTGTTTGTTTTTTTTTTTTTTTTTTTCAAAATTAATTTGCATGTGGTTTTGACTTTTTCTCCATAATAAATGTAGTCACTCATCCTAAATTAAATGATAAAACAATTAATTAATTTTGTTTTTAATCAAAAGCAAATTTAAAAATTATCTAATCATTCATTTTGAAATGAAAATAATACAATTGATATGGACATTTATATAGAATTAAGGGACTAATACTCTTATTATCAATTATCAATTGGGTTTAAGGTAAAACATACAATATACTCCCTCCGTCCCAGCCTAAAAGGCACAAAATGGAGAGGGCACGCAAAATAAGAAATGTGATGTAGGAAAGAGAAAAAGTTTAAATGTTGTGAGTATGAAAAATTAAATAGGAGAGAGAATGAGTGGGAGGTGATGTAAGAAAGAAAATGTTGTGAGTGTAAAAGTAAAGTAGGAGAGAGAATGAGTGGAGAGAATAGTAATTTAATGTTTCCTTTTTAGAAAAGTGCCTTTTTAAATGGGACACCCAAAAAGAAAATTTATGGCTTTTAGGCTGGAATGAAGGGAGTAGTCTATAATCGGCCCAGTCATGCTCATTCTCACCCTTGGGTGTCTATCTACTTACTCATTTCTAATTTTAACTCATTTCTAATTTTAAGATGGTAGCGAAACTATCGATATATGGCGAACTGATCACTTCCGTTGCTTTTATATAAGCCCTTTCTTAACTCTAATATACAAGACCCACTATCTCCTATCTTTTATAAGGCTCACGAGTTCATGTGCTCGACCCTCGACCTTCTCTCTAGGTCACATGTGAATGGACGTGTTAGACAATTATCCCAAATCTAGTAAAGAAAGAAACATGAATTGAACCGGTATATATACTTGAGAGAGAGGCTACTTCCCTTATCATTTATTTATTTTAAGGGTTAATTGCAATTTAGGGCCTGAAGTCTTGTATGAGGTCCCCAAAAGGGGCCTGACTTTTTTTTTTTTTGCGATTTAGGGCCTATACTTACAATTTCTTATCAAATAAGGGCTTATTGACGATTTCCGTTAACACTTAACGTCAATAAGCCCTTATTTGATAAGAAATTGTAAGTATAGGCCCTAAATCGCTAAAAAAAAAAAAGTCAGGCCCCATTTGGGAACCTCATACAAGACTTTAGGCCCTAAATTGTAATTAACCCATAAATTTAACTTTCTACCTTTTTTAAATTTTCATTAAATCCCTTAAAAAAATATTAAATTCAATAAAATAAATAAAAATATTTTTACTCAATAATAATAAAAAGAAATTTAACATCCCAATTTAACTATATTTAAAAAGGCATATGTAAATTATTTTTACCTAATTTAACTAAATATAATAATTTTTTGTTAAACACTATTGTTCATCGCAGTTTACAGTTTTTTGTTAATCTTCAAACATCCCAACTAAAATTATTGTATTATTTTTCCTTTTTTTTAATATAAATGAAAAAAATATGGTACATGAATTAAATGCACAATATTATTATGCCCAATTTTTATCCTTGAATTTAATGTACAACAACACCTCACCCTTCACCACCATCAACATAAAGTCACCGGCCCGTCTCATTAAGTACAGAGGCCCTGTGCGAAATGAGAATATGGGGTCCTTAATATTTAGAAAATTAACATAAAATTATATGTAACTTCAATATTTTATTTAAAAAAGGGTTCTAAATTGCAATTTGCCCTTTAAAAAATTAACACAATAATATGTTATATATATATATATATATATATATATATATATATATATATATATATATATATATATATATAATGGGCATAGATAAAATCGGGCGAAACAAACTCCTCGTCGGTAGCTATCAAAATCTTGGTCAAAATTGAAATCACATTTCTTGCTGTTTTGATTGATTTTGGTGATGTGTTAAATCTGATGGCGGGTATATGTTGGTGGGGTGGTGACTTTCAGGGCCGGCTCAGACATGGAACATTATATATATATATATATATATATATATATATATATATATATATATATATATATATATATATATATATATATATATATATATACTACCTCCGTCCCGGCCAACTTAGGATTTTTTGAAATGGCACGGGGATTAAGGAAAAGGTAAATGTTGTGAGTGTAATTTAAAAATAGGAGAGAGAATGAGTGGAGGGAATAGTAAATTATAATGGTGTTGTGAGTATTAAAATAATGTAGGAGAGTGAATGAGTGGAGAGAATAGTGATTTAAGGTTTCCATTTTGGGCCGTCCTAAGTCGGGTGGGACGCCCAAAATGGCAAAAAGTCCTAAGTCGACCGGGACGGAGGGAGTATATATATATATATATAACAGATTATTGTGTTAATTTTTTAAAGGGCAAATTGCAATTTAGAACCCTTTTTTAAATAAAATATTGAAGTTATATATAATTTTATGTTTTTATTTATTTTATTGAATTTAATATTTCTTTTAAGGGATTTAATGAAAATTTAAAAAAGGTAGAAAGTTAAATTTATGGGTTAATTACAATTTAGGGCCTGAAGTCTTGTATGAGGTTTCCAAATGGGGCCTGACTTTTTTTTTTGGCGATTTGGGGCCTATACTTACAATTTCTTATCAAATAAGGGCTTATTGACGTTAAGTTTTAACGAAAATCGTTATTAAGCCCTTATTTGATAAGAAATTGTAAGTATAGGTCCTAAATCGCCAAAAAAAAAAAGTCAGGCCCCTTTTGGAGACCTCATACAAGACTTCAGGCCCTAAATTGTAATTAACCCTTATTTTAATGTGTAAACTCCAATATTGTCTATAACCAGCTCAATTCAAACCATGCTGACGCTTGAGTCTCTCTCTACTTTTGACCCATTCTAACCGATACACTCATACTAAAGCTATTTACTTATTTCAAGCACAATAATTATTTTAGAATTGTCAAAAAATAAAGCATATCGTGTTTTGAAAAAATAATCACACTTTAATGCTTGCCTACCACGCTATGCACTACCTTAAACAACATTTCATGAAAAATGAGTATCCTCATGCACTATTTTAAGAAAATATGAATAGTATTATTTATAGTACTGAACAGAATAAAAATGATGAGCTAGGTTCAGCGGGTAAGCTCAATCATCTACCAATTATTGCCACCACGTTCTCAGTGGGCTAGGCCCAATTATTATCAGGCCCAAGGCCCATCAACATGATCAGTCGACCTAAGCTCATTGTCCGACCTACTTGGTCCCGACCTAGTTTGGTCCGACATTTCGATCCAAATGCTATTCGGGTACGGTTCAGCCCTATCCATCAGTCAGGTCGACCTAGACCCAACAGGCGACCTCGACCTACATCGTTACGTCAACCTACAGAGTCCTGGCGTATTTACAATTCTTTACGTAACAAGACTCCCTACAAATCAGGAGTTATTTATGGATAAGATCTCTATCACGTATCTGTTCCACAATTTAAGGGATTTCATGCAATCCTACCACAAATACAACTCTCATCAACAACTATAAATACAAAGCAACATCAATCGTTCCAAGGTAATTGCCTTTTGTTATATTGAATTCATCTTGTTCATTATAACATTTGAGCTCTCCATATCACCATACTTACTCTCACGCCCGAGGGTCTAAGCCGGAGATCATTCGGCTAGTCGTGGGTTCTGATTGATCAGGTCAATAGTCAAGTGATTGGTCTTGCAGCTGGACGGAGATTGATTACGGCACGATTCTGGCAGCATCAAGTACATCAATAAATTTATTTATTTCTATAAAGATAATTAAAATTTGATATTTTTTAATAACATAATTGAAATGATCAACAAAATTAAATAAAATAAAATGATGAAATTTTATAGGCCTAGTTTTTTTTATTTTTTAACTATTTATTCCGGAGTAGGTCTAGGGAGAAACGCGTTTCTCCATAAGTTATGGAGAAACGGGTTTCTGGATATCCAGAAGCTTTGGAATTGATATCCAGAAGCTTTGGGATGGATATCCAGAAAAAAGATTTGAGACCAAATCCAAGGCCAAGACCAAATTTCTGATCTGGATATCACTTTCACAAGGCTCTGGATATCCAGAACATTGAATATGGATATCCAGAAGCCTTAAAACTTATATCCAGAAGCCAATTCTAAATTTCTGGATATCACTACATAGGGTTCTGGATATCCTTTCAAAGAGTTCTGGATATCCAGAAGCTTTATAATTGATATCCATAAGCTTTTTAATTGATATCCAGAACTCAAAACATTTTTAATTGATATCCAGAAGCTTTATAATTGATATCCAGAACCTTTTTAATTGATATCCAGAAACAACACACTCTCTCTCACTAAATGTTCCTCTCTCTCACTAACCGCATAAGGAGACCCACCATTGCCGCCGTCTCCCTCGTCCTCTTCACCTGGTCTCTCCCTCGCCGGCGCAACACCCACAAATCAAGATCCATGGATTTCTCAGATCTCCAATCTTTTCATCATGAAAATTTCACCAAACCCACTTCCCCCAAATCCCCTTCCAAACCCCAAGACCCCAATCAGATCGATTCAAAAACAGCAATTGGGGAAATATCAAATTGGGGGTGAATGTAATTAAGGTTTTGTTCATTGAATCCGCAAAAGGCTTGTGTTGCCGGACGGTGGGAAGGAGAGGTGAGGTGGAAGGAGAGAGCTTGGAGAGGCTTGATTTGGGTTTGAAAATTCGGGAGAGGCAGGGAAGACGAATCCGTTTCGCCGTAAATTACGGAGAAATTCTCCCCAGATTTTACCTTTATTCCGTCCCCCATAATATTATCACTACTCAATATTTTGAAAAAAGTATGACACGTAACTTGGATATTTGGTCCTAGAATAATCCACACCTGCAATATTTATTTATTATTTATTAGTAACAAAATTTTGTTTTTTATACATAATTGTGGAATTTTTTTAATTAAAATAGTTAGCTGTCCATTTTAGGAAGCTTGGTGGTCAATTCTGATTTCTAAGTACTTCTCGAAACTAGGATTTGTAAAATGCTACTTTTGCTAGGAGTAGAAAATATTAATTTTTGAAAATACACACATGCACATACACACACAATCTCTTTCTTTCTTTCTCTCTTTCTCTCGACCCACTTCTCTTCTCGGATCACCCTCCCAAGTCCCAAGTCCCAACTTCCAACCACCTTTCCCCCTCTTCTCTCTCCTCCTCCTTCGTCCACCATCTCCTTTCTCCCACCTCCTTTAGAAATGAAACAGTTAATTTGGGAATGACACAAAGGAAACTAGTAGGTTATCAAGTAAAATGTACGATACTTCATAGTCCCTGAGTTTGCTGACCACCATTTATATTGATCATCCACATGTCCCTAATCACCATTTCGTTAAAAAAATTAATATACTTCCTCTGTTCCGTTTGAAAGAGCAAAGTTTGTGCCTTGCATGGGAGACTCTAAATATCGTATCGCGTATCGTATCGTATCGTGTATCGTATCGGAGATACGGAACACAATGACAAAAAAAATCAAATACTCTAAAGAATATCAAAAATAAAGTAAACAATATCTTCTTTCTTTTTTTCCCATTTTTCAAGAACCTAAATATTAAAAAAAAACAAGTATATTCAAAAAAATGATATTTTTCAAGAACCTAAATATATTACAAACAAGTGAATCAACACAGTGATTAATATTTAATAAACATTCAATTTTATTCCCAAAAAAACCTACAGCCAGATATCTTTTCTTATAAAAAAAAATACATATAAAATCATAGGTCAAAATAAAATAGAGATAAGTCAAAATAAAATTAGAGAGAAAGAAATAGAAACTTACGGCCCAAATGTCGGCGGGGACAAGGATGACGATGGGAGAGAACAGAACCAGGTGTAACCGACGGAGAAGAGGACGCCCGGCGTTCGGAGGTTGAAGAAGAAGAAGGGGCGACGGCGATGAAGGAGGAGGAAGAAGAAGCGACGACGGAGGAAAGGAAATTGACCAATGACATCTCAATTTTTGAATCGTCGTGACTCGTCTGTGTGATTTATAAATTGTCCAACCCTAAACCCGACCCAAATCTGACCCAGACCCGCCCCAGACCCGACCCAAGACCTTTTTAACTATATCGCCCGTATCGTCCGTATCGGCGATACGCACGATACGATACGCGTATCGTAGGATACACACGATACGGAGGGAAAATCGATACACCCTACGCGATACGTATCGAAACCATATGTATCGCGTATCGTATCGCCGATACGTATCGCGTATCGGGATATTTAACAACTATGGTTTCTATAACACTTATTTTCTATTAATTTCATGAAAAAAATTGAGGGTCCCGTGTTTGTTCTCAGCTTTTGGGAGTTAATTTCAAGGAGCTGAATACAATAATAGATCTCCATTGAATAGCTGGGGAAGCTATACTGGTTACATTTGGACTAACCCCTGGAGTTTACTAGTGTTCTTATTTTCACACTGTACATTGTTTTGATACTATTAGTTGTTGAAATTTGAAGAATCAATATATAATTGTTTGTTTTTGTTTTCTTGATTAATGTCTCAATAGTTTCTACGTCTTCATTTAGTAACTATATGTAATTGTTGAAAAGTAGAAGTATAGTGTGTCCATAGTTCATGGTCATTTATTTTGATCTACTACCTTAACAATTCAGGAACAAGGTCTGAAAGAGAATTGCGACTCAGCTGACACCAAAATTGCTAAATTAAGTTAATGGAGGATTCAAATTAAAACCATCTCAACAATTAAATATTGTCCCCCTTTCTATTTTCATGTTTCATATCCCAGACTTACATTTATTTTTCCTTTATCAGGTTTCAGATGATGATGAAGATGAACAGTTTTTAGATCCAGATCCTTCAAGTCAGAAGGAACTATTAAGTCAAGATTCTCTTAATAAAAGTTCAGCCTCATCAAAAATTGGTATGCGACCCATCCCCTATCTTCTGCTCTATTGTTACACGTGCAATGATCATTTTTTTATCACATTAATAATATTCTGATCGTTGGGATTCAAGCTCACTAGAGATCTTTTAATGGTTATATGTTAATATAACTGGTGTTGTACTTATAAATAAGAAACTGAAGTCTAAACACTCATCATTCTATTAACAAGATTTTTTTATCCTAAATTAAAATTTATATCTTTTGTGGTATTTTCAGACACTCTCTAACCAACGTGCAAAGTGTACATGCTCAAACAATCAGAACTCATAGCACAAATTAAGATTTAGGTATGTCTTGCTTCTGTACATGAATAATAAAGGGATTTTGATTTTGAGTCCTACTATATTTTATTTACTCCTATATTGTTGATATCATGTGGAATTGCTAATTTTCTGCGGACTTATGTTTGTTAGTCCAGTTACATTTCAGTTTTACATGTGGAATAAAATGTGAAATTTGTAATGATATGCATTTGAATATGTTATAATCCGAACCTATGCAAAATAAACATATGAAATTTAAGTGGGTATGAAAATTTATATGCATTCAAGAGATATTATGCATTACAACTATGAGAGGAAAATCATAATAATTAAGACTGAAGAATATGCACATGACTTGCAGTAATCGTAAATGGTAATTGATCTCAGCTTAATTATATTTAAAGATTTCTGGACAACCTAAGGTATTGGTTCTCCTTTAACAATAGACAGATGTGGTTTTACCTAAGTGTTACAAAATCATTAGTGACTCTTGAAAGTCAACCTTCGTCTCAAAATGATTGCATAACTATGTATCTGCCCTTTCATCCGGGTAAATTTCCACATGGTGGTGCATGACATTAACATCATCTTCCTAAGATATGATGAATGTATATAGAAAGCGGAGAGAGTTAAATGGATTTTGTTTGGCTGCGGTTGTTGCGTAGTGTTGTGAGAAGTGGCAACTGAAGTCTTAAAATGTATATAATATCATTATATACACTCCTCCAATGTCATTTACTAAACACACCCCCCTTTAATAACCCAAAAATATCAATTAAAATCGAAAATATTTACTCCCCCCTAAAATTTGAGACGTCTCTTCCAATTCCCACTTTCATTCTCTCTCTTTCTCTTTCTCTTTCTCTCTACAATCGCTTCTCCCCCTGAATCTATGGCGAATTTCATCTCTCCTAAGGCTGCCGTTTCTCTTTTCCCATGGTTTCTGCCGCCCCCTCTTGCTTTCCATGGTCGCCGCCGCTCTCCCTTCTCTCTTCTCTCTTCTCTTTTCTCTTTTCCCACTCCCAAGCAGTTGCAAATCAGTCATTTTCTCTCTTTCTCTTTCTCTTTCTCTCTCTCTCCAATCGCTTTTCCCCTATTAAGTTTCTGAAATTTCAGATTAGGTTTTGAGATTTGTTGAGGTTTTGATTGAGCAGGTTCTTGCAAGGAAGGCCAAGAATATGTACCATTGGAAAGGGATTGGGCTAAGACTCTACAACAACTCAAGGTAATTCTAGGTTTTCAATTTCACCCCTTTGAATTGGGGAAAAGCTATACAATTCCTTACAAATGATGCCAAGTTTAGAGGCTTATATGAATTTTCAATTTCTCTCACCATCTTTACCTTGATTAGAGATTGCGACGTGCTTTTGTCACGTTTCTAACTTTCTATAACACTTATTTTCTATTAATTTCATGAAAAAAATTGAGGGTCCCGTGTTTGTTCTCAGCTTTTGGGAGTTAATTTCAAGGAGCTGAATACAATAATAGATCTCCATTGAATAGCTGGGGAAGCTATACTGGTTACATTTGGACTAACCCCTGGAGTTTACTAGTGTTCTTCTTTTCACACTGTACATTGTTTTGATACTATTAGTTGTTGAAATTTGAAGAATCAATATATAATTGTTTGTTTTTGTTTTCTTGATTAATGTCTCAATAGTTTCTACGTCTTCATTTAGTAACTATATGTAATTGTTGAAAAGTAGAAGTATAGTGTGTCCATAGTTCATGGTCATTTATTTTGATCTACTACCTTAACAATTCAGGAACAAGGTCTGAAAGAGAATTGCGACTCAGCTGACACCAAAATTGCTAAATTAAGTTAATGGAGGATTCAAATTAAAACCATCTCAACAATTAAATATTGTCCCCCTTTCTATTTTCATGTTTCATATCCCAGACTTACATTTATTTTTCCTTTATCAGGTTTCAGATGATGATGAAGATGAACAATTTTTAGATCCAGATCCTTCAAGTCAGAAGGAACTATTAAGTCAAGATTCTCTTAATAAAAGTTCAGCCTCATCAAAAATTGGTATGCGACCCATCCCCTATCTTCTGCTCTATTGTTACATGTGCAATGATCATTTTTTTATCACATTAATAATATTCTGATCGTTGGGATTCAAGCTCACTAGAGATCTTTTAATGGTTATATGTTAATATAACTGGTGTTGTACTTATAAATAAGAAACTGAAGTCTAAACACTCATCATTCTATTAACAAGATTTTTTTATCCTAAATTAAAATTTATATCTTTTGTGGTATTTTCAGACACTCTCTAACCAACGTGCAAAGTGTACATGCTCAAACAATCAGAACTCATAGCACAAATTAAGATCTAGGTATGTCTTGCTTTTGTACATGAATAATAAAGGGATTTTGATTTTGAGTCCTACTATATTTTATTTACTCCTATATTGTTGATATCATGTGGAATTGCTAATTTTCTGCGGACTTATGTTTGTTAGTCCAGTTACATTTCAGTTTTACATGTGGAATAAAATGTGAAATTTGTAATGATATGCATTTGAATATGTTATAATCCGAACCTATGCAAAATAAACATATGAAATTTAAGTGGGTATGAAAATTTATATGCATTCAAGAGATATTATGCATTACAACTATGAGAGGAAAATCATAATAATTAAGACTGAAGAATATGCACATGACTTGCAGTAATCGTAAATGGTAATTGATCTCAGCTTAATTATATTTAAAGATTTCTGGACAACCTAAGGTATTGGTTCTCCTTTAACAATAGACAGATGTGGTTTTACCTAAGTGTTACAAAATCATTAGTGACTCTTGAAAGTCAACCTTCGTCTCAAAATGATTGCATAACTATGTATCTGCCCTTTCATCCGGGTAAATTTCCACATGGTGATGCATGACATTAACATCATCTTCCTAAGATATGATGAATGTATATAGAAAGCGGAGAGAGTTAAATGGATTTTGTTTGGCTCCTGTTGTTGCGTAGTGTTGTGAGAAGTGGCAACTGAAGTCTTAAAATGTATATAATATCATTATATATAATATCATTATATACACTCCTCCAACAAATTGACGGATTAAGCAGAGGAGTTTAACATTATACAATTGTCTTCATTTATTTTCCAGTCATCACTTATAGGAGCCTTTTTCTGGTTGACCGGTGATGTTGAATTATGGTAACTATACCAATGAAATGCTTTCGACTTGAAGGACCTTTTACTTTAAATTTATGCTCTCATTTCACAACTTTAGTTTGCTTTACCTGTGGAATAAAAAGTGAAATTTGTAATGATATGTATTTTAATTATGTTATAGATGAAGTTTAACATTCCTGCTGATGCGAAGACTTGGGCTATGAAATTGTGTGGGAAAAAGATCAAGGATTGGAAGGCAACTCTTTAAAGAAAGCAGTATAAGGAATATTTATCATATGAAGATCAAATGCAATATAAAGATGCAAGAGTTTCACATGATGCATTATTGTATTAAGTATTAGCGCCATTTGATTTTCTTATTACAACATCAGTGTAAGAAAGTTGTTTAATGTGTTTATTAGAATCAATTGTTTGCAAAGGAAAATGAGAATCCTCACCCTCCCTCACTCTGTTTTTTGTCAAAGTGTTATAGCCGTGCGTTTAACGCACGGGTGTTACACTAGTTCATAAATTAATAATGAGGTTTATTTATTTTTATATTGTCCTCTACTTCCTCCCATATCTGTCAAGCAGTTGACAATCAAATCCACTTGTTTCCTCTATCCGCAATTAATTTACAAGTACGGATATATACCTAAGGCTGCGGCATTGCTTGAATTGCTTCTAGTTGTTTTATGATAAAAATAAAATAATTGCGAACATAACTTGTTTTCAATAAAAATACAGAAATATACTTGATGCTACCATAAAAAATAGGTTGCACAGGAAACTGACCGGGGTAGCAACGGTGGTCGGACCGGAAAAGCACGCTCCACGAGGTCCTAAATAATGTGGGACCTACAAGAGAAAACACCGTTAGGGCGGGGGGATTTTCCCCCCGAAAACCCTCCGGCGTGAGAATCATTAATCCGGTACATAACATTTATATATGACATATTTCTAGAGAGAGAAAGAGGGAAGAGAGAGAGACTCCTCATTTTAACATACCTTTCAAATGGCCAAGGGGAGAGTATTTATATCAATTCCATGGGTGATGTCATCAATGACATCATCATCCACATCATTATACTTATCTTAACTTTACTTTGACACGTGTCACGCTGGGGTGGAAAGTCAAATAAAAGACTTAACATTTAACATCTAACATAAGTCATATAATCATAAATCATGCACCATTATATACACATATAACATATGAGAACCAGCATGCGAGACCCATCTACAACATGCGACAATTATATCATTATCAACATACAACACGACATGCTACATGCGACATATGATATACGAGAACCAAGCCATATGCGGGAATCCGACCATAACCATACACACATAATCCTTGGATAAAACCATCATCGGAACCCGAACATGCGACATATAACATACGGCAGGTAACCATTACAACATAAATAGCATATATCATGAGACATGCGTCCTACGATGTGCGACATGACACATCGACAACCAACACCCGCCATACGGGAATCTTCATCCGACATGCGGGAACGACATCCGTCATGCGGGAACCAATATTCGGTATACAATATATAATATGCGAGGGCCAAGCCATAGGTGGGAACCAGGACCAGAACCACAACAATAAGCATAACTTTGGCTAGCATCATAATCATAAGCATATAATATGCGACATATAGCAAATAACACCTACTATGCGGCATATAGCATATAACTCATAATATGCGACATCGATCACAACACATATAATATGCGGCATATAGAATATAACACGGGGGAACCAAACCATAATTATAACTTTGGCAATATCCTCATAAAATAGGGCCCCCCCACAGACCATAAAATAGGGCCCCCTATCCTCATAAAATAGGGCCCCCCCACAGACCATATACTCGGGCCGGGTAACCATTATACGGGAATAATATTTTGCTAGGGCGCATCAGAAGCCCCCGACTCCTTAGCTCGATTATTCATGATCGAGTTGAGGAGTAAAATAATATACAGAACAAAATATTACTTATCACATCAAGTCAACTTTCACGGTACAGAACATAGGTCCGTTCCGTGATCTTTTCAACACTTTCATTACCGACTTCTCATTTTACTTCAATTTTTTGCACTTTCTTTTTCCCATTTCAATCATTTCTGTAAATTTTTAGCTGGTAAAATATGCGAAAATCAATCATACGAGAGCCACCATTATACGCGGCTCAGGTCCATAAATGCCAGCGACACGAACCCTGGCCGCTGGACCTTCGAATAACTCTCCTTCCCTACAATTTGTTTCGACCATTCTGCCAAAAACCTTTCTATCCCTCTGACTTTTGAAGTCCTTTCAACAATTCAATCTGCTCTGGGTCTATACTAAAACAATTTACTTTTTCTATCTATTAACTTCATTTTTCATACTTTGGTTGTCGCGGGTTGCGACTTAATCTTAACTTTATTTTCCGCCTCTATGCCTGATTTCTTTCTCTAACTTGCTTTGAAATTTTATTTTTTGCGTTCATTATTCTACCTTGATCTCTCACTTTATACGTCGCCTACTGCATTTTGCTTTAATAATTATCTTTTTTGCTTCGATAGTTTATCGAAGACTCCTTTCTCATAACTTACCTATATACATACTACTCCCTTCAAAAGAGTGAGGCTTGTCTTTAGGCAGCCTTACTCCCTAACTGTACTTCTCGCCCTTTAGCTTTACTCAGCATCGGGGCGACTTGCTATTCCTTGTCCATTTGGCCGAAACCAAAACTCGCGGCCAAACCTCTTGGCCGAACTTGGCTCAAAAACCGCACTGAGGCCACACTTGGCCAAATCACGCTGATCAAAGCATAAAAACGTGCCAATCACAACTGCGCCAACTAAAACGCTACAATCATAAACGCGCTACTTGAAACCGCGCTGATCAGAACCATGCTGATCAAACCCGCGCGAACCAAGACCTTATCAATAAACCGCGCTGATCAGAACCACGCTGATCAAACCCGCGCGAACCAAAACCTTTATTAATAAACCGCGCTGATCAGAACCACGCTGATCAAACCCGCGCAAACCAAAACCTTATTAATAAACCGCGCTGATCAAACCCGCGCGAACCAAAACCTTTATTAATAAACCGCGCTGATCAGAACCACGCTGATCAAACCCGCGCAAACCAAAACCTTATTAATAAACCGCGCTGATCAAACCCGCGCGAACCAAAACCTTTATTAATAAACCGCGCTGATCAGAACCACGCTGATCAAACCCGCGCGAACCACTTGGTCAAACTATCTAATTCCATCATTGCTCAACCTTTGCCTGGCATTTTTGAGCCAGGTCTTTCCTATCAACTTTATCACACAAGCATTTCGGGATGCGAGCCCATCATAACCAGCAGTTCGGGATGCGAGCCCATCATAACCAGCAGTTCGGGATGCGAGCCCATCATAACCAGCAGTTCGGGATGCGAGCCCATCTTTCGATCTTTCCAGGCGCCTGGGTCCCTCCCCAGGTCGCAGGCACTTCGCCACTCAGGCTAGGCCAGGAGCTTCACCACTCAGGCTAGGCTAGATCACATAAGCTTCGCCACTCAGGCTAGGCTCTATCACATAAGCTTCGCCACTCAGGCTAGGCTAGATCACATAAGCTTCGCCACTCAGGCTAGGCTCTATCACATAAGCTTCGCCACTCAGGCTAGGCTAGGAGCTGAGTCAGGCCTCTGCCAGGACTCCCGAGTCCGCAAGCGCAGATCCCGTTGTGCCTGAAACCAATATCTCCAGGACTTTTCTGAGCCTTGGCCTTTTTGCCAAGACTCCCGAGTCTGCCAACGCAGATCCCGTTGTGCCTGGCTTTTAAACCAGGACTTTTCTGAGCCTTGGCCTTTTTGCCAAGACTCCCGAGTGCCAGCGCGCAGATCCGTTGTGCAGCCTGGCTTTTAAACCGGGACTTTTACGAGCCTTGGCCTTTTTGCCAAGACTCCAGTCTGCCAACGCAGATCCGTTGTGCACTGTTTTTAAACCGGGACTTTTTACGAGCCTTGGCCTTTTTGCCAAGACTCCCGAGTCACGCCACGAGATCCCGTTGTGCTGGCTTTTAAACCCGGGACTTTTACGAGAACTTCATCAATTTCGTCGCAGCTTTATCAACTTTGGGGCCGCTTTATCAACTTTGTCGCAGCTTTATCAACTTTGGGGCCGCTTTATCAACTTTGTCGCAGCTTTATCAACTTTGTCGCATGAGCAGTTCGGGATGTCAGCCCAACAGCATGGGATGTCAGCCCAACAGCATGGGATGTCAGCCCAACAGTTCGAGATGTCAGCCCATCATATACTTTATTATGCTATTTTCTCAAAACTTTTCAAAACATTTTCCTCGCCAAAAAATTCAAACATGGCGTCCCACCAAACTTTAACTTTTCAAAACTTTTGAAACGTGCGGCATCCCGCCAAACTTTTAACTTTTCAAAAACTTTTTCAAAACTTTTCGAAACCTTTAAAACATTTCAAGCTGCGGCATCCTGCTAACTTTATTTTTCAAAACCGTGGCATCTCGCCAAACCTTTACAAAACTTTGGCATCTCGCCACACTTTAACTTTTCAGAATCTTTTAAAATGACGGCATCTCGCCACACTTTCCTTTTCAAAACTTTTTCAACCGGTACGACATCTCGCCAAACTTTAAACTTTCAAAACTTTTCAACCGGTAATCAAATTCTTTTCAAAACTTTCTGTGCCCGTAAAAAACCGGGACTTTCTAGGTGCCTGAAACCGTTATCTCCAGGACACCGCGACTTGAAACCGTTATCTCCAAGCCGCAAGGTTTGGCGACTTGAAACCGTTATCTCCAAGCCGCCTCCCCTTTCTCGCCCATAAAAAGTCAGGGACTTTTACGGGTGCACAGAAACCGTTATCTCCAGGATACCGCGACTTGAAACCGTTATCTCCAAGCCGCAAGGTTTGGCGACTTGAAACCGTTATCTCCAAGCCGCCTCCCCTTTCTCGCCCATAAAAAAGCTGGGACTTTTCTAGGTGCCTGAAACCGTTATCTCCAGGACACCGCGACTTGAAACCGTTATCTCCAAGCCGCAAGGTTTGGCGACTTGAAACCGTTATCTCCAAGCCGCCTCCCCTTTCTCGCCCATAAAAAGCTGGGACTTTTCTAGGTGCCTGAAACCGTTATCTCCAGGACACCGCGACTTGAAACCGTTATCTCCAAGCCGCAAGGTTTGGCGACTTGAAACCGTTATCTCCAAGCCGCCTCCCCTTTCTCGCCCATAAAAAAGCTGGGACTTTTCTAGACGCCTGGAACCACTATCTCCAGACGCCGCGCCTGGAACCACTATCTCCAGGTCGCAAGGTTTGGTGCCAAGGAACCACTATCTCCAAGGCACCGCCCCTTATCTTCAGGCTTTCGCAATCCATCTTTAAGCTTTATCAATCCAGCTTTAAGCTTTATCAATCCATCTTTATCAACTTTGGCGGCAACTCACTTTTGTCGCAGCTTTAGCGGCAACTCAACTTTGTCGCAGCTTTAGCGGCAACAATCTTTATCAACTTTGTCGCAGCTTTAGCGGCAACAATCTTTATCAACTTTGTCGCAGCTTTAGCGGCAACAATCTTTATCAACTTTGTCGCAGCTTTAGCGGCAACAATCTTTATCAACTTTGTCGCATGTGACAGAGTCGCTACAAAAGACACGAGGTACTCACTTGCAAATCGAGTAAACACTTTCTTTATATTTGACACAATAAGCAGATATCACGCAACTTTTATATGAATGAGAGAAATAAGGAATTACAAATATCTTTCTCATTTTACCAAGCATATCATCATGACCATCACTTTTCATTACTCATTATTTCAAGATCTCAAACATGTAGCAGGTCAACGTTCCCATATATCATGATACTTCCATTTTCACTTAAGACCTTAGCATAATTTTTCATAATTCTGACACAACTTTGCATATAAACGTCGAGCATAAAATTCACATATTTTACTATATGAAATATCATTTTTCTTGCGCCATACTTCTTTTACATTTAATTCGATCAAGATTCGTACTTTGCTAACTTGACGAATTTCATAATTAAACAAACAAACAAGGGCATAATTTAAAAATTGGCGCGACATGTTGCAATATAATCCTAATCCACGTTTATCCATACTTTAGCAAATAGGCAACAAGCGCTCCATATCATATTATACATTCTGAGGGACATATTAAGAGTCCTTACGTGAATCATTTACTTGAGCATTACTTTATTGATCCTATATCTTCATATTTATAAGGTACGCTCCACATTAGCGGCAAAGCATATCTCTCATCATAACAACCACATTGTAGCATAATATCACATAATCAATTTCGTAAAGCATGGACTTCGTATATTCCAGTTATATTAAATTGGTCTCATTTATGTCAGAATCACAACATTTAAACATTTCTCATATCCGCATTTTGACTCACATGTTCACTTAACCAATATCTTTCCACGAGAATTTATTTTCGCAACCCCATTATAAACGATGGTCGCTAATTCAAATAACTCATATCTCCAGAATTAAATAAAGCCCAAGACAATCTTTTAAGAATTTCATATTCTAGTCATCTTTAATATACTTTCAGTTTTCGTCTAAGGGATTCATCGTAAAATCAGCTAATTCTATCAAGCAAGCATAATAAACAGAGAACACTTTCTTTAACTTTGTCAGATACCCATTAACCATTTTCATTTTCTGTTATGCATATTTCTGACCAACAAAACTTTAGTCACCCATTATCTCTTTTTAATGACATAAGTAGGCAAGCAGGTCAAGCCAATCCATTAAATATAGGAGCACAGAACACATTTAATTTTGCTATGTAACAACATTTCTAAGCATGCATCCTTATTCTCATATAACGATTTCATGTAAAAGTCATTTAACATGAACATAAAGGATGGGAAGAGACGACCTGACGAAGGTTGATGATATTCCGGATGGATTCAACACCAAGGCTGTCATACACTTGTCTTTCCCATTAACTTTTAACTTTCTTCATCCACTTTTCCTGTCTCAACTACTTAGCCCAACAAATAACAATACCATTTTTTCTACTTTTCATTTTATCAAAGTAAAAGCTACCATGAAAAAAGGAAGAGTTGACCTGATTTATTTGGCCGGCAATCTTTGTCTCTGGCGGCTTCCTTCTTCCCGAACCAAAATTCACTGCCCAAAAGGTAACAAATACTCCCGAGAGGGCAAGCAATTCACTATTTTTTAATCAAGAATACATCATTTAAAAACATAAGAGCAATTTTGGCAAACTATCTTGAATATAGAACTAAACATAAATTTTCATATGTCGCCAAGCACTTCTTTCTTTTCTCTTCATATGAAATCGCCAATTATCAAAAACATTATTTCAAAATATACTTTAGCCATTTCACGGAGCTTTTTCCCGCTAGACTATAACCATTCATGTTCAAGTTTCTATATCCCATCATTTTTTTTTTTTTTAGGAACGGGAAACATGTAAGCAACACATTAAGTCGATTTATTCTATTAAGTTGGCATAGTAAATAGAGAGCATATTTGACTTTACTACGCCCCAGAATTTCTAATCATATATTCATTTAAAACACGATTTTACTCGCGTTTTACTTTTCTTTCCATCTAATAACTCTTATTACTGATCGCAAGATTTAATGTCGCTTAACATAGTATCAAGTTAAAGCACCAACTTAGCATGATACACATATTCAATTCATATTCATATCTCTATTAAAAGCGCATTTGCATATACTTGTGATCAATTTATTAAGCATATAATGTTAAGCAGTTATTCACTATAAATGAAAGAGATGGAAAGAAGCGACCTGATGGAAATTTGCGGCAATTTTGACGAGACCCGTCAAAGAATTAACAAAGACATTAACGGCGGCTCGTTGTCATAGCTTCCCAAAATAACGAAGCTAATGGCCCAAGTAGAAAAGCCCACGCTTGCTAATCTTGACTCACAAAATTCTTGTGGCTGGGAACCCACTGACTTTTCTCCTCCTCTTACTTAAACCATTCTTTCAACCCAAAAAAGAATAAAATAAATAAAAACCATTTTTCCATATTTCTTTCTTCTTCGCCTTCCTTCCTTCTACTCTCCCTTCAGTTTTTATTTAATTTCCATTTCTACCTTGAACCATTCATCTTTCCTCAAACCAAACTCTTGTTGGAATAACTATTACAAAATCTCTGCTGGAAATATAGAAACTAATTTAAAACAGAAATAGAAAATACAAGAGAAGAAAATGAATTTGTCGTTGAAATCCGAGTCGTGTGAAATCACACTCTCCTTAAGACAAATTACGCCCCCTCACCACGTTGTGCTTGAGAATTTACGGGACGCTTGCCTCCCAGGATGAAACGGATAGACCGGATGGTGGTTGCACAAGAATTACCTCCGGCGAATTGAAGTCGATGCTTGGACGATATCACCACCAATGTAATATGCAGGAGGCCAAGGGAAAAAAATTTTCAATATGCAACAAATCTGATGTAGAGAGAATTTGGAAAATCTGTGTCTTTCTCCTTGGTTGTGTCCTTCAAATTATATATATTTCTCAAAGGAAAACTGCCCAACAAATTAAAACCAAGTTTTAATTTCCTTCATGAGTGCCATTATTTACATAATCAATAGGCATTTGAATTCCCTGCGGCAGTTACAAATATTTTAGGCACGTTTTGGCATTGGAACGACTTCAGCGTCTCAGCTGCTGGGAACGAGGCGCCCGCCTCGAGCCCACCCAGGCGCCCGCCTCGTTGGTGCACAAACGGGGCAGCCCCTTCTGGACTCCAGGCGTCCGCCTCGGGAAAGCCAGGCGCCCGCCTCAGACTGTCTCTCATGGGAGGCATCTTCTGTCCTCGAGGCGCCCGCCTCAGCTATGGCGAGGCGCCCGCCTCACTTCCTGTTTCCATTGGGTCAATTTTCTTAAAAAAAAATGCAAAAAGTGGGCTCGCGCGGACCGGCAATTTCGGAGCTACATTCGTGTCCGCAGGACGCGCATGCACATGAGTTCGGTAGTCCGAAGCCTAATTCGGTCCATGATTTGCACCCCCCCCTGCGCACCTGTGCGCGAGAGAGAGCCTCTATGTACCACAATCTTACTCCCTACCAAAGTGTAGGAGTATTTAAACTTAGCCACTTTTCCATCTTTTTCCAATGTGGGATAACCACATTTTACCCATTCCAACCCATTAACTTTGAGCCTTCATATCTCATTCATTTCTCAACCATTTTGAACAAATGAATATATGATTTCAATGTACTCATGGAGTAGAACACAATCCAACAATCAATTTGTCATTTTAACAAATAACAAATTAAGAAAATAACTCATTATTTCCTTCAAAACACACTTTTTTTCCAACAATCCCCCACATGAAGGAATAATGCGGAATTGGTGATAAAGCCCGGCAGACGAAAACTTGCATACGAAGATGTGGGAATGCCCATTGAATCTTCGCTCGTACAAGCATATTTACTCTACTCGCAAATCGATAGACGCGATGTCCTTGAATCGTTATGCTTTTTGTGTAGCCGATCATATGCTTGACACAAGTATCGTCCTAACATACTTCAATTCTCATAGCTATGTTCAATCATGGCCCTGAACATACGCCTGGTTCTGCGAGAGGGTCTAAGAATTGAGCCTCACACAATTCTCCTCGAAGCGGCCCCACTTCTCTCTCACATAGGTGATTTCTTAAAGGTAACCCGTATTACCCCGCTCGAATTTTCGACGCGTAAGAATCATTAAAAGCCATAGGCTTATCCTTGTCCTTTCGGGATGTCACTAATAGGAATGGACTTGGGGTAGATTCCCACAGTGACGCTACAAGTCTTTTAACAGTTAGGTTGTCCCATTGAATCTAGTTCTTGGGATCTCCGAGTCATCTAGATTGGGTTTTCGTGTGTTTAACTTTTCGCAGGCTTTAGTCCCATTCCCTCGTCGAGCTTTCAACTAACTCTCTATTTAACCCTTTGGTTAATGGATCCGCTAAATTCTCCTTTGACTTAACATAGTCAATGGATATTGTACCGATTGAGAGTAGTTGTCTAATGGTATTATGTCTTCGACGAATGTGTCTAGACTTACCATTATACATATGATTGTGTGCCCTTCCAATCGGCGATTGGCTATCACAATGTATACATATTGATGGCACGGGCTTCATCCATCTTGGAATATCTTCTATAAATTGGCGTAGCCACTCGGCTTCTTCACCACATTTATCTAACGCTATAAACTCGGATTCCATCGTGGATCTAGCTATAACCGTTTGTTTAGAAGATTTCCATGATATAGCTGCTCTGCTAATGTGAATACAAATCCGCTCGTAGACCTTGAGTCTTTTATATCGGATATCCAATTAGCATCGCTATACCCTTCAATTACCGCTGGATGTCTAGTATAGTGTAAAGCATAATCGCGAGTATATCTTAAGTACCTTAGTACTCTCACTATACCATTCAATGTTCCGCTCCGGATTACTTGTATACCGACTCGGTTTGCTAACCGTGTAAGCAATATCTGGTCTAGTACAACTCATCAAGTACATTAGACTTCCAATGATTCTCGAGTATTCAACTTGAGAGAACCTGTGTCACCTCTATTCTTTGATAGATGTTGACTCATGTCTATTGGGGTTCTAGCAATAGCTAAGTCATCCTTCTTGAATTTCTCAAGAATTTTATCCACATAATGTGACCTTAAAGCAAGTCCATTTGACATTCTTGAAATTTTCACGCCAAGGATTACGTCGGCTAACCCCATATCTTTCATGTCAAACTTTGAGTTCAACATATCTTTAGTGGACTTTATCATTTTATCACAACTTCCTATGATAAGCATGTCATCTACATAAAGACACAAAATGACGTAGCCATTTCCCGTGTCTCTAACATAGATACATTTGTCACATTCATTTATTTTAAATCCACTTTCCATCATGGCTTGATCAAACTTTTGATGCCATTGTTTTGGTGCTTGTTTCAAGCCATACAATGACTTTACTAACTTGCACACTTTATTTTCTTGCCCCGGCGCAGAAAATCCTTCCGGTTGCTCCATGTAAATTTCCTCTTCTAAATCCCCATTTAGAAAGGCTGTTTTAACATCCATTTGATGTACTTCAAGATTCCGCAATGCGGCTATTGCAAGTACAATCCTTATCGATGTTATTCTCGTAACCGGAGAATATGTATCAAAGTAATCAAGGCCTTCCTTTTGCTTGTAACCTTTAATTACAAGTCTTGCCTTATACTTGTCAATTGTTCCATCCGTCTTCATTTTCCTTTTAAAAATCCACCTATATCCTAGTGGTTTACTTCCCGGAGGAAGATCCACTAATTCCCAAGTGTGATTTTGTAAAATGGAATCAATCTCACTTTTAATGGCCTCTTTCCACAAAGGTCCTTCGGAAGAGCTCACGGCTTCTTTATAACTTTGTGGTTCACTTTCAAGCATATAGGTTAGAAAATCTGGGCCAAAAGATTTTTCTACCCTACCTCGTTTGCTCCGTCGAGGTTCTACCTCCGCTTCATCATTTTCATCATGATGATTTCTTCCTTCTACTTCTTCTTCTTCTATTGAATCATGTCTCCGTTTAGATGAACTTGCTTCATCTCTTTTGCACGGAAACACATTCTCAAAGAAAGAAGTATTTCTTGAATCCATTATAGTATTCTTGTGTATATCTTGAATCTTCGATTCATGCACAAGAAACCTATAAGCACTACTATTGTGAGCATACCCAATAAATATGCAATCAATAGTTTTTGGTCCAATTTTCACCTTTTTGGGAGGTGGTATTGAAACCTTTGCAAGACACCCCCACACTCGCATGTATTGGTATGATGGCACTCTTCCATGCCACAATTCATAGGGGCTCTTATTTATTTTCTTTCGGGGCATTTTATTCAACACATAATTTGCCGACAAGACGGCCTCTCCCCACATGTTATCCGGTAACCCCGAACTTATTAACATGGCATTCATCATGTCCTTTAGAGTCCGATTTTTCCTCTCGGCAACTCCATTGGATTGTGGGGTGTATGGTGGTGTTGTAACATGTTTAATCCCATGTTGAGCACAAATACCTTCAAACGGGAATTCATACTCACCACCACGATCACTTCTTATGACCTTTATTTTCCGGTTGAGTTGATTTTCAACTTCATTTTTATAGAGAACAAACTTCTCTATAGCCTCATCTTTACTTTTGAGAAGATACACATAACAATATTTTGTGCTATCATCAACAAAAGTCATAAAGTACTTATTGCCCCCTCGTGTTTGTGTTGACTTGAAGTCACATAAATCCGTATGAACCAACTCAAGTGGTTCATTATTTCTTACAACCGAATGGAACGGAGGTTTTGTAAACTTTGCCTCTACACAAGTTTCACATTTATGTTTGTAGTCTATTTTACATTTTGGTATGCAATTCATGTTAATTAATCTACGTATAGTATCATAGTTAACATGTCCTAGTCTACCATGCCACAAATTGGAAGACTCAAGCAAGTAAACGGAAGAATTATTCTTATTCATCACATTCATCTTAGGCTTGTTAGCCATTACATTGCTTTTAACAACCATAGCACTAAGCTTAAACATACCATCACAAACATAACCTTTGCCTACAAACATTCCACTTTTAGACAAAGTAACCATATCGGATTCAAACACAACACGAAAGCCATGCTTAATCAAAAGCGATCCGGACACCAGATTTTTCCGGATTTCGGGCACATAGAGCACATTGTTGAGAGTCAACTCTTTCCCGGAAGTCAACTTCAGCACCACCTTTCCTTGACCTTTCACATCGGAGGTGGCAGAATTTCCCATGAACAATTTCTCACCATTTTCAAGGGCTTCAAAACTACTAAACATTTCCTTGTTTGAGCAAACATGTCTAGTAGCACCGGTGTCAATCCACCACTGATTTGGGTTTGAACCCACCAAATTCACCTCAGAAATTACCGCCGCCAAATTCATATCGGAAACTTCATTCGAGATGACATCCACCATGTTTGCTTGTTTCTTTGGCTTCCTACACTCGGAAGACTTGTGGCCCACAATGCCACAATTGTAACAAGTTCCACCGAACTTCTTCTTGGAGATTCCTCCCTTTGGTTTCAAACTAGAACCACCCTTTTTGGGACCAAACTTGCCTTTGGCTTTGCCATTTGCCTTGCCATTGGCCTTGGAGCTATCAACATGCTCCACAACATTGGCTTTCGCCACAAGAAGATTATTCAACTTCTTCTCCGCAATCCTATTCTCTTCCTCAATCCGAAGACGAATAGCAAGCGCTTCAACATTCATTTCTTTTCGTTTGTGTTTAAGATAATTCTTGAAATCTTTCCAAGCGGGAGGCAACTTTTCAATTATTGCCGCCACTTGAAAGTTTTCACTAATTACCATCCCTTCGGCATGAATTTCATGAATGATTATTTGCAACTCTTCCACTTGACTTTTAACAGTTTTTGAGTCCACCATTTTGTAATCGAGAAAACGGCCCACAATGAATTTCATTGTGCCCGCGTCATCGATCTTATATTTATATTCCAAGGACTCCCAAAGTTCCTTTGCAGTTTTCTTAACACTATACACATTGTATAGCGTATCTGACAATCCATTAAGGATGTAATTTCTGCAAAGAAACTCGGAATGCTTCCAAGCATCAAGAGCCGAGATGGCTTGCCCATCCGTCTCATTCTCACCCAACTGTGGCGGATCTTCCTTAAGAAATCTCGCCAAGTTCAAGGTAGTCAAATAGAAAAGCATCTTTTGTTGCCATCTTTTAAAGTCTTGGCCAACAAACTTTTCCGGTTTCTCACCATGATGGTTCGAAACAGTTTGGACAACCACCCTTTGAGAGTTGGTTTCCACACGAAGCGCTTCCTCCACACGAGGATTCTCGGAGTTGTTCCCAGCGTTGGTTTCCACGTTTGATTGAGTAGCCATCTGAAACAAAACAAACAAGTTTAGTTCACTGTTTTAAATAGTTTTCCTTCCAACTAATTTGTCTTAAGATTGTTGGAATAACTATTACAAAATCTCTGCTGGAAATATAGAAACTAATTTAAAACAGAAATAGAAAATACAAGAGAAGAAAATGAATTTGTCGTTGAAATCCGAGTCGTGTGAAATCACACTCTCCTTAAGACAAATTACGCCCCCTCACCACGTTGTGCTTGAGAATTTACGGGACGCTTGCCTCCCAGGATGAAACGGATAGACCGGATGGTGGTTGCACAAGAATTACCTCCGGCGAATTGAAGTCGATGCTTGGACGATATCACCACCAATGTAATATGCAGGAGGCCAAGGGAAAAAAATTTTCAATATGCAACAAATCTGATGTAGAGAGAATTTGGAAAATCTGTGTCTTTCTCCTTGGTTGTGTCCTTCAAATTATATATATTTCTCAAAGGAAAACTACAAATTAAAACCAAGTTTTAATTTCCTTCATGAATGCCATTATTTACATAATCAATAGGCATTTGAATTCCTATGCGCGGAGTTACAAATATTTTAGGCACGTTTTTGGCATTGGAACGGCTTCGGCGTCTCGGCTGCTGGGAACGAGGCGCCCGCCTCGAGCCCACTGGGCGCCCGCCTCGTTGGTGCACAAACGGGCGGCCCTTCTGGACTCCAGGGCGTCGCCTCGGGAAAGCCCGGGCGCCCGCCTCGGGCGTCTCTCATGGGCGGCATCTTCTGTCCTCGAGGCGCCCGCCTCAGCTATGGCGAGGCGCCCGCCTCACTTCCTGTTTCCATTGGGTCAATTTTCTTAAAAAAAAATGCAAAAAGTGGGCTCGCGCGGACCGGCAATTTCGGAGCTACATTCGTGTCCGCAGGACGCGCATGCACATGAGTTCGGTAGTCCGAAGCCTAATTCGGTCCATGATTTGCACCCCCCCTGCGCACCTGTGCGCGAGAGAGAGCCTCTATGTACCACAATCTTACTCCCTACCAAAGTGTAGGAGTATTTAAACTTAGCCACTTTTCCATCTTTTTCCAATGTGGGATAACCACATTTTACCCATTCCAACCCATTAACTTTGAGCCTTCATATCTCATTCATTTCTCAACCATTTTGAACAAATGAATATATGATTTCAATGTACTCATGGAGTAGAACACAATCCAACAATCAATTTGTCATTTTAACAAATAACAAATTAAGAAAATAACTCATTATTTCCTTCAAAACACACTTTTTTTCCAACAATTCTCAGCCAAGGAAAGAATACCAATTTAACAATATCTATTTCACTTTCTTTTTCAATATCCATTCAAATTTTAATCATTTTCCATTCACTTTCCTGCACCCAACTCTCATTTTGAATAACTCTTACTTCATCTCCTCTTCAACAGCCCAACGGCGGTCTCTACGACGGCGACATCTTCCCAACTTCTCTACTTCGATTCACGAAACAGGCCAAGGCTACCACTACCGGCGACACCAACAGCGGCTTCCATTGATTCCGCTGACACAAAAGCGGCGACCTCTAACCTCTCAGAAATCCGGTGATTTCCTTTGTCGCTGCCACTACCGACGACATCACGGTTCCCGGCCTCCTCTGACTTCATAAATTCCGGCCAGCCAACCGAACTGACTCTGGGGAGTCGCCCCTCCTTTCGCGTGACCTCCCTCTCTTGCGATTCCTTTTCTAGCCCCATCAATTTCGCCGTCCGTCGCGTAGCTTCACGCCCCTGCGATTTCATTTCCACTTCACACGAATCCGGCGACGTCAAATCCACGACTTCATCCAAGGCTTCCCTCTAATTGACACGTATAGGATAAGGCTGCTCTCCCGTCGACACGTACCCTGGTCACTGTTCATCACTGTTCCCTTTCTCTCTCTAACTTTTTCCTTCTGAATTTTCCGGTGAAGGCTCTTTCTCCCCCGGCTAATAACGACGTCCCCAGATCTGGCTCTACCCCTCATTTTCACTTTCCCTTTATATTTTCCGATTCAGACCTCTCCTAATTCTTGCCCAGAAAAAGAAAACTTGCCCAGAAAAAGAAAATAATAAGTATTGACTCCTAACTCCGTAGAACTCCGATCTGAATTTCCCTTTTCCCAGTCAAAACGGAAATCGCAAACCAACCATTCCGGCTAACTCCACGAACTCCGATCTGATCAGATCTCCTGCTACCCCTCACTGTAGTCTGAATTTATACCCCGGCTCCTCTATTCCGGCCAAACTTCGCCGGAAAATTGTCAGTCCCGGCAACGGAACCAACTGATGCTACCATAAAAAATAGGTTGCACAGGAAACTGACCGGGGTAGCAACGGTGGTCGGACCGGAAAAGCACGCTCCACGAGGTCCTAAATAATGTGGGACCTACAAGAGAAAACACCGTTAGGGCGGGGGGATTTTCCCCCCGAAAACCCTCCGGCGTGAGAATCATTAATCCGGTACATAACATTTATATATGACATATTTCTAGAGAGAGAAAGAGGGAAGAGAGAGAGACTCCTCATTTTAACATACCTTTCAAATGGCCAAGGGGAGAGTATTTATATCAATTCCATGGGTGATGTCATCAATGACATCATCATCCACATCATTATACTTATCTTAACTTTACTTTGACACGTGTCACGCCGGGGTGGAAAGTCAAATAAAAGACTTAACATTTAACATCTAACATAAGTCATATAATCATAAATCATGCACCATTATATACACATATAACATATGAGAACCAGCATGCGAGACCCATCTACAACATGCGACAATTATATCATTATCAACATACAACACGACATGCTACATGCGACATATGATATACGAGAACCAAGCCATATGCGGGAATCCGATCATAACCATACACACATAATCCTTGGATAAAACCATCATCGGAACCCGAACATGCGACATATAACATACGGCAGGTAACCATTACAACATAAATAGCATATATCATGAGACATGCGTCCTACGATGTGCGACATGACACATCGACAACCAACACCCGCCATACGGGAATCTTCATCCGACATGCGGGAACGACATCCGTCATGCGGGAACCAATATTCGGTATACAATATATAATATGCGAGGGCCAAGCCATAGGTGGGAACCAGGACCAGAACCACAACAATAAGCATAACTTTGGCTAGCATCATAATCATAAGCATATAATATGCGACATATAGCAAATAACACCTACTATGCGGCATATAGCATATAACTCATAATATGCGACATCGATCACAACACATATAATATGCGGCATATAGAATATAACACGGGGGAACCAAACCATAATTATAACTTTGGCAATATCCTCATAAAATAGGGCCCCCCCACAGACCATAAAATAGGGCCCCCTATCCTCATAAAATAGGGCCCCCCCACAGACCATATACTCGGGCCGGGTAACCATTATACGGGAATAATATTTTGCTAGGGCGCATCAATACTCCCTCCTTTTCAGGATTTTCGTCACTTTTTATTCAAAAGGCGTCCCGTTTAAAGCGTCATATTTTCTAAAAAGGAAATGTTTTATTAATATTCTATTATCCCACTAACTATTCCTTCCACTAATTCTCTCTCCTCTTTTCAAATTACACTCACAACACTTTTTAAATTCACTATTTCCTCCACTAATTCTCTCTCATATTTTCAAATTACACTCACAACATTTTTTCTTCCCACTTTTTTTCTTAATTTGCGTGCCACCCCTAAAAGGGTGACACTTTTCCTGGGACGGAGGGAGTATACTCCCTCCGTCCCAGTCTAATTGATATTTATTTTCTTTTTGATCCGTCTCAGTCCAATTGATACTGCTCAAAATAGAAAGAATTCTTTACTATATTCCCCACTCATTCCCTCTCCTATTTCACTTTTACACTCACAACATTCTCTCTCCTAACTATTCCTCCCACTCATTCTCTCTCCTATTTAATTTTTCATACTCACAACATTTTCTTCCACTTTTTCTCTCTCTTACTTTTCCTTAATCTGTGTGCCCAAAATTTTGGTATCAGTTCGGCTGGGACGGAGCGAGTATTATTTTTTAATAAAAAAAATATTATTTTCAAAAAATATTAATTATTTAAGAAAATATTAATTATTTTGAAAAAAAAGTAAATTTTTAGCATTTTATATTAAAAACTTTGCATTTATCCCTTTAAAAATTAATAACCATTACAAAATAACCCATTTGTCATCGTATTCTTGACACATGACCTATTTCGTTAACTTTTCTAACATTCGTTAGTGTCGGGAGGAGGGGGGAAAATAGGACAATTTGAAAGTTTAGTTACCAGACAAACCGATTTTTTAAACGAGTGTGTAAAGTGAAAATCAGTAAATAATTTAGAAGTAAAAAGGGCCAAGAAACAAATTAAACATCAAATAGGGTTTTTATTAATATAAATAAACAAATAAAGTTAATAATTATTATACGAGACACGAGTCCAATTTAAACAAAACAAATTAAAGGTCAAACCCCACCCCCACCCTTTCCGGACTCCCGTTACCGTCCCCCACCCCCTATTTCATTCTCCCCCATGTTCATCTTCTTCATCTCACCTACTACATTCTCCCACCCTCTCTATCTTTTTCATATCCAATTTCTCATTTTGTTGTTAATTTCGCCAACAAACTGTTGATTTTAACTCCCCAAATTCCAATCTCATCCGCTAGGTTAAATCAAAAAATGAGCAGGAGTAGAGAAGGAAGTCCCCCGATAATTTTGCACCAAATCTAACTTGGCCACTCCAGCGATGGCTGGCGATATTTGTAGTTACCGGCAATGGAGGAGGTGTGGTGGTTTTTGTGGTAGAGATAAGTGGTGGTGGCCTAGTGGGTGGTTTTGGGTTAGTTTTGGGGAGTTTGCCGAAAGTGGGAAGGAGTGACCGGATATAGATTAAGTAGAGAGATGATTTAAAATTAGCGAGAAAATATATAGTTAGATAAAATATTTTGTGAAAATAGCACGTAAAAGAAATAGAGGCATTTACAAAAAACTCATTTTAAAAGATGAAAATTACAAAAAAATACACACAAGATGGAAATTACAAAAAAACTTCTATAAAAATTACAAAAAACTACTTTTGTAAATTGAAAGCATTATCTTCTTAAAAAAAAAAAAAAGAACATAAACAAACATAAAATGTAAAACAATCATTCTTCAGTTCGAAGAATATTCTGCATGATCACAAACTACTTCAACAAAGCTTTAATTCGAAATGCTTAATCTTCAGCACTAACAACTTAAATTTTACTGATTCAAGGTGCATGCATTACGAATTGACTCTCCAATTCCATCCAATTCTCACATTCCAATGACCAAACTGAATCAAATTAAAACCCCTAACGGGAAAAATTCAGATCTACTAACCTTCATTCTGATAAACAACTGATAAACATGATAAACAACTGATAAACAACAGATAAACATGATAAACAACTGATAAACAACTGATAAACATGATAAACAACTGATAAACAACTGATAAACAAATGATAAACAAATGATAAACAATATAAACGACTGATAAACATGATAAACAACTGATAAATAACTGATAAACATGATAAACAACTGATAAACAAATGATAAACAAATGATAAACATTATAAACAACTGATAAACAACTGATAAACAATCGATAAACAACTGATAAACATGATAAACAACTGATAAACATGATAAACAACTGATAAACAACCGATCAAAAACTACTGTATAACAATTTTAAAGCTCGGAATCTTCAAAATGAACGATTTACAGGAGATTTCAACGTCCGAAGCTCGACCTGTGTGAACTGACTCTGCAGCCATGGATCCGATACAAACACTCCAACAAAGCCAGACATTGATCGAACTGAATCTGATTTTGCAGATAGAGGAAGAGAAATGGAGAAGAAGTGATTTTCTCTCTCTAGTCTCTGTCTTGTTCACGTTGCGTGTGTGAGGAGAGCTGAGTGACTTTGATAACAGAGAGAGAGAGAGAGAGAGAGAGGCCTAACACTGGGGACGAAGAAGAGCTGTCAGTATTCAAAAGTTGTTTGAGAATTCAAATTATGACGATTTTGTCCCTGGTTATGAAGTAACCACTACTTGAGCCTGAGTGTCTGACCCCCTCCCCCCCCCCTTTTTTTTTTGAATCTTATTAATGGCGACGTCTTTAATTATGATACCTCACCCGTAACAATCAGATCTTGTAATTTGCTTCGAATTTTAGTGAAATTCGCCGTAATTTCTGATAGCTTGGGTGGAATTTGGTAAAATTTGGCCTGAATTTCTTATAGTTTGGCCGGAATCAATGGACTCACCGGAATCAATGGACTCGCCAGAGGTGGTTGCCGGAGGTGCGAAAGATGATCGTCGGAGATGGGTTGACCGGTTGAGTAGAGTAGAGAGTGAGAGAGAGTGAACGGAGGAGATAATTTTCTCAAATAAAAAGTCAAAATAACAGGAGATAATTTTCTCAAATAAAAAGTCAAAAAAAAAAAAGTCAAAACAACAGGGAGTAATTATTAAAAGTACGGACTATTTAATGAGTGTAGGGCCCGGCCTTAAAACTAAGATCTTACCAACTTTAGCCCACTGGGCCAGGCCTCAGGTCATAATACATTTATTAGACTTTAAAAATCATAAACTAAACTAGATAGAGATTTGCAACTATTGATACTTAACAAATTGAAATACCATGTTCTTACTTACTTACGAGAGTGATTCAGCGGCAAAGGTATGTCTCACCCTCGGATAAATGCTAGGGTTCAAAAACTATAATTACCTTCTAGCTTGGATCATCGTAAAAAAATTAATTTTTTTTTAAGACGTGGTGAATTCATAACGTATTGAACTAGAACTATATTATGTTAATTATAAGTTTTTTTTAGTCAAATAATACAAGATTTTATTAATAAATGTTAAATAGATGACGCTCACTACCGTCAGAGTCAGAGGCTCCTCTTAAAGTACAAAATTTCTATAAATGCGTGCAATTAGTGCAATTAATGACATGCACGCCGCACAGGGGCGAAACTACATTATGCTGAGAGGGTCACTTGACCCCCCTCACTTTTTGTGTGATTCTAAATTTTTAACACTTTGACCCCCCTCAAATTTTATCATATCACCCCCTTAAAAAAAAAGTGTTTGTATTTTGTACTTCTTTTATCTCAAAATGAATAATTATTTTCTATTTTTTTATCCCAAATTAAATGTCTATTTTTTAAAAACAATTACTCTCTTTGTCCCAAAATAAATGTCCAATTTTTTTTTAAGAATAAAATTGAACCTTCATTTGTGTCTGAGGTAGTAGTCCCTATCCGGTTTTTTTACAATTTTTTTTCACATTTTGTTATATACATATAAAACTAAAATTTTAAAAATATTTTGGAATGTGCTTATATAAAAACATAGATATTGATTTTGGTTCGGAGGAAGTAGTATAAATATTTTATTCCCAAAATTTAAGACATTTTTTTACTGTCTTAGTTTAAACAAAAGAACTTAAAGCCAATACTTAAATTAGAGAATATATCACACTGCTCGACTACTTCTAACTCTATATTTACTTGAAGTTAATACTTAAACTAGAGATTTTGGTAGATGAAGGGTATAAGCAGTTTATTCTGAAATTAAATTTTTTATTTGTTTGTCGTTGTTGAGGTAATTTAATTTTAACTCTATACAAACGCTCTTCTTTTTAGTATTATTGCTATTGAATCTATGACTATGGAATAGGTTATATATGCGGTATTAAATGTGAGCACCCCAACCCGGGACCTAACGCGTGTCCCGAGCTTGAGAAGCCCAAACTAAGAAATTCCATCTTAAATTTTTAAAAACTTTTATTTCCCTTTAAAAGAAAACAAATTCTCAAACTGCCAAATTAAATCAACTAATAATATCTCCACTTGAAGAAATTTCAACAACAACTTCCATGAACCATAATCTGATGACTTACATCAAAACCCACAAATAACTTTGTTTTACAAAAGGGTTTACATGCAACTTCTTAAAAGAGTCATGCTTAATAAATATTCTCAGACAACCAACTCATATACTTAACCTGACAAGACCCAAAAGCAAAAGTTCAAACTCTTATCCCCGGCCTCACTGGTTCAAGTCACCTGTCTCAGCACGATCTAAAACAGTAAAAGGGAAGGGGTAGAATAAATCTCAATAAGCTATTATGAATGCAGCAAGATGTCAAACAAGATGCAACACATAGCATGGTCGCACATAACACATTATGAAAGCGGTAAACACCTTACGTTATCTCATTTTACCTTTCCCGTCTGAACAATATGTCGTACAACGTGGGAGTAAAACTCCGCTCTTTGGTGAACTGCCCCCATGCACATTCACCGCTTATAGGACCCATACCCCAGAGATCCATATAAGGAAAGAAGATACTTATATGACCCTTATTCAGAGTATCATATAATATCGCCGCTACCTGTAAAGCTTTTGGCTTAATACAGAAGCATTCCACCTAACTCCAAAATCGCAGCTGACTGTAAAGGCTTTTGGCTCAATACAGAAGCTAGCACTCCCACTCTGTGGCCACAGAGGGGCCGGTCACAGGTATGATGAACCTTCAATCACTTATAGAACAAATCAATAATTGATTGAATTCCATTATACCCCCGAATCACATATAACACGTTCAAGCACATAATAGATACTTGAAATAAATCCACTAAAGGGATAAGAATATAACAACATGGTAATGTATACTCATGTTACATCAATATTATAGTACAACATTCATTTAATACACTATGCATAATACCATCAATGAATATGAATTCAAGTAAGGTAACAATATAACCAAATAATCCACACTTGGGATACAACATAACAATATACCAAATAGTCCCCACTTGGGATATCAAGGCATCCATATAATCAACAATTCCACAATTGGGATAACGATGTAACTATGTGATAATATACATTTTCATCTAGCACAATAGTGTAACTTATAGCTTCTACACTATTCAAACTAACCACCAAGGGTAGGGGAGCAAGTAAGGCCCCTATGTATCATAAACCATTCCTACGTACTCATTACACATCCTTGAATAATCTTTATAAAAGTCCAAGATCTAATTCCCAAGTTTGAACCACTTTGGTGAAGTTACAATTCAAGCTTATCAACCATTTTCCGGACAATATTTAAACTACTTCCAAAATTCCATTTTGACCAAATAAGACTTCATGGTGTAGCCTAAGTATTCTACTTTAATCTAAGTTAAGGAGGATTCATTTTGGTTCTAGTTTGACTAGGTTTAAACAGGTCAAAAATTGGTTCAATGTCACCAGGCCAGGGCACGACTCGTGCCCCAGGGCACGACTCGTGCCCCCTTGGACCCCTTCCAGAAACAGTCGTCCCTACAAGGGCACGACTCGTTATCCCACAGGGCACGACTCGTGCCTTATGGCACGACTCGTGCCATTTCAGTCCTAAATCAATCAAAACGACTTAACCCCAAATTCACGAATCGTTTCCACGAGTTGGCCATGGGCACGACTCGTGCCAAGGGGCACGACTCGTGCCAAGGGGCACGACTCGTGCCAAGGGGCACGACTCGTGCCACGGCCAGAATCAGACACCAGAAACAGATTTCAGCTACACTTCAAAAACCCAATTAATCATAACTAACTTACTCTATTTTGGCAACATAAAAAGATTACCAAGTTCATCAACATTTCTAAAATCTTCCAATTAAATTAAGATAGCCCTAGACCCCTTATCACTTAATTATTTTATTCATTACACTATCACAATTCATGTTTAATATTCCTTCTTCAACTTAAACCATACCATCTTAGTCTTCAACAATTTCCATTAGCATCAATACATCCCAAAACCATTATACACTTAGAACAACCATTCTACTTCTATCCAATACATCCCAACACTAACCAAAACCTTTTAGTATCAAAACTTTATTCCATTTTAACATATAACCATTTCTTATAAACCATTTTCTTCACTTTCTAATTCTAGTAAATTGGTCAAAACCCAAATTCAATACTTACTCTTAAATCATTAACATTCACAATTATTCTATACCTTTCCTCCTTCAATCTTAGATTACCATTTTACAACTAAAAATCAATTCAACCTTGACTAATCCATTTCAACTCATTTAATCATTATTTAAAATATCAAAATCCTTTCTTTCAACAAGATATTCAATAACACATAAAGTGAACAATTATTAGAAGGAAGGCATAATAACTTACTTTAGCAATATGAGATGAAACCACGATTTTCCTAGCTTGATGCGTTCCCCTCACCTCTACGAACACGAAAGTACACCCGGATTGTAAAATGAGAAAGAATTGGATTTATTATGAATTTAGGAAGGAAAATCACGGAGAGAGAGTTTCCATGGATATTTTGAGAAGGAAGAAGATGATGAATAAGAAATGGTGAGGTCAATGAAGGGTGAGGGAAAAAGTATGGAGAGGTATGGGCTTATTTGACTAACATAAAGGAGATCTTTCAACTTTGTGCACTTAAGTCCCCCAAGTCTAAGACAATGCAACTAACACCTCCACTTACAAATCTTTACACAACACACCTTGACCACTCATACTAATTTATTAAATTTCAATTAGTATATCTTCACCAAAATACTTTATCTTATTTTCAATTAAATCTTAAGGCTTTAAAGTTATTTCAAAATCAACCTAACATTTCCTAAAAATCAAAGACATAAAGTGAGCACATAAAGTCAACAATAATATAAAAAGTATATAATATGATACTAAAATAGTGCCTAGGGTTAGGGTCGTTACATTAAAGTTTTACATTTTCAATAGTGTGATTTTCATTTTTTTCGTTACTTCAAAGTTGACCCCCCTCACTAAAATTTCTAGATCCGCCACTGACGCCGCAATAAAAATGCTTAACTTATCTTGAATAGTTATGCCCAACCTTGAACCAATTTTTCATTGACCGTCCTGACAAATAATGACATGCAATGCGCAAATGATTCTTCAAGCATAACTTGGACACAACCCACTGGCTTTCAGATAATTCCCACATGAAAAATATTTGACGATGAAAACACAAAAAAGTGACGCATTTAGGTCGGAAATAAATGTCCAATCAAGCATAACATGAATTGCAACAAGAACAAATACAAATACAAGACAAGAAGATTTTCGATGACGGAGAGAATGCAGAGTCTCTCGATTTAAAGGAGAGAAAACATAACGAGAATAATTAAGGCAAAAAGATAATTTTTTTTTTCAGAAATCCACAAATTTACAATTAATAAAAACGAAATCAACAACATAATAATTTGTAATCTCGATCCATTGAGATTACGAAAAATTGTGTTGTTGGATATGAATCGTTGCCGGAAGTAAATAAGAAGATATGACCGAAGATGGCAGTTGGTTTTAGAAAAAAAAAAAAAAGGGAAAAAGAGAGGAAGTTGGAAAATGTTTATTATAATTTATAAGTTTGATAAAAGGAAAAAAAAAAAAAAAGAAGATAAAATAAATAAAAATATAAACCTCCTAAAATAGTGTACTCTTCCTTGCGTAGGCCAGGGCTGATTTTTGCTGCTTGATTTCAAAATTTCCTGAAGGTTCCTGGATAGTTTTATAAATTTCACTTAAGTCCTTTAACTTTCATAAGCTCCGTTAAAGTATCCAAACTTTTATATATTCTCAGTTTTTCCTTAAAATCTAAAAGTTGACAAATTGTCCGTCATTTTCTTATATTTGCATAGTAGTCCTTAGGCTTTCGAAAAATCTTATCATGTCCTTAAATATCCAAATTTTGCCATATCTTGCATCAATTCTGAAATATACACCCTTTAACATTGTATTTAAATAATCACTAATATAAATACACAAATACTCAAGAATTTTACCCAGTTAAAGCCCAAAAAATATTTGAAAAATAACTAAAAACTCATCCATCAGAACTTATGGCAACTATTTAATTAATATTTTGTCACACTTGAGAATGAGACATAGTTATTCAAACTTAAGAAAATCAGGAGAACTAAAAATGAAACATGTTAATAAACACTTTGAATTATTAGCATAAAAAGGATAGTAATATCTTAAAGTTGCTATCATTTGATGCAAATATTCAACCCGTTAATAAATTTGACAAGTCAAACATTTTCCGAAATGATATTTTTCACAACATCTTCATCGATCGGTCATTTATATAGAAACAAATTTATGTTAACTTATTTTATGCTAATAATTTGATCACTTATATGCAGTGTAGTCTAGATACGAAGACCAAAACCAGGATAAGAACAAAGTTTTAGGAAATACGTTAAATTGTTATAATTACAAAACCCTAAAAGTGTGATTACGAGGATCTTCAACAATCTATATATATAAACGAAAATATGAAATGTCCGAAACAAAAAATAAAGTGTCACATTTTTTATTTTTTTCATCAAAAATGGGTCCGTCTATGGGTAGGAGCTCTCCGTCTTGCTTATTCTAGGGTTTTTCCTTTTCTTCTTCTTTGAAGCAACACATGGTTGTTTTCTTGTCAAAGGATACCAAGTAAGAATTACAAATAACATCGATCATGATGATATTTCCATTAGTTGAAATCAAAGAACGATGATATTGGAAATCATACGATCCACCCAAACAAAAGTTACGATTGGAGATTTTGTCAGAATGTACTCAGAAATACCCTTTTCTTTTGCAACTTTAAGTAGAAGTATGTGTATCTTCAAACGTTTGATGTTTTCAACAAAACTTTAAGCTCTATATGCGACGAGAAGCTTGATGAAGGTAATACATGCGAATGGTCCGTGGAAGATGATGGATTTCATTTGTACTACCCTAGCTTGAAAAAGTATCTCAAAATGTATGATTGGCATTGAAGTTCTTGATAGCGCCCAAAAATAAATGTTTCTTCGAGTAATGAAATTCAATTTGAAATCTAAAATGGCTGCCGATAAATTTTATTTTATGCTAAGTTGTGATTACAATTGATTTTTTTAGTTTTAATGTATCCTTAAGATTATTGCGAAAGATTCAAATTTGCTAGACCGGAAAATGAATGCTTGCTTAGTGTTGTATAAGCTCTCCCAAACTCCGGCGAACGTCTCCCTCGATTCGAGCTTGCGGTACCATAGATCCATCGGATCGATTTGTTTTCTCGGATTTACTCCGAGATCTAGCCTTTCAACATCTCCCTCTTCTCCGGTCAACATCTCCCCATCTCCGGCGACACTTAAGCTTTTACTATAAATTCTACCCAAAGAAGATCCTACCCCCAAATCATTGTCACTCATGACCTTCTTCGGCTGCTCTTGGCTGGCTGTCGAAGAAAGATCGGGAGACAAGCGAAGGATTTTCATAGTCATAAGAATAAGAAGTTGGGTCATCATAATTGCTTAAAAAATCTTCAAAGTAGAAGGTCCAACTACTCTCCTCAGGCAAGTTTCCTGTTTTGGCTCCTGACGAGCAATGTTTGCTCATAGAAGTTATAGAATTCTCCATCTAGAATGTGTATGATGAAGAATAGGTAGAAGTTGGCTTTTTGTTGTTGATAAATAATATAAAACAAAAAATTATAAAGTCCTTGGTTATTGGAATTGATGGTGTTGTTATTATTAGTAGTTTTGTTGGAGCTTTTTGGTGATGTATATATATATATATATATATATATATATATATATATTATGAGACGGATGGAAAAAGTATATTAAAAATATATATTTGTTTTGATATTTATTTTGGGATGCAGGTAGTACTATTTTTGGTCGTCGAAGTTGACGGAGGCCCAACAACTGAGAACTTACTAATAAGTTCTCAGTTGTTTGGTCGACGAAGTTGGTGGTAGTCGGAGTTGATCGTGTTTTTAGTAGAGACAACTGAGAACTTACTGATAATTTAAATTCTCAATTGTTTGGTCGCCGGAGTTGGTGGTCGCCGAAGTTGATCATGTTCTTAGTAGTTTAGTTGACAACTGATAACTTACTGATAAGTTAAGTTCTCAGTTGTTTGGTCGCCGGAGAGGTCACCGGAGATGGTGATCGTCGAAGTTGATCGTGTTCTTAGTAGTTTAGTTGACAACTGAGAACTTACTGATAAGTTAAGTTCTCAGTTGTTTGGTCGCCGGAGAGGTCGCCGGAGTTGTTGGTCGCCGAAGTTAATTGTGGTCTTATTAGTTTAGTTGACAACTGAGAACTTACTGATAAGTTAAGTTTTCAGTTGTTTGGTCGCCGGAGAGGTCGCCGGAGTTAATCGTGTTCTTTGTAGTTTAGTTGACAGGCGAGAACTTGCGATAAGTTCTCAATTGTTTGGTCGCCGGAGAGGTGCTTGGGAGTTAATTGTGTTCTTTGTAGTTTAGTTGACAGGCGAGAACTTGCGATAAGTTCTCAATTGTTTGGTCACCGGCCGCCGAGTTGGTGGTCGCCGAAGTTAATTGTGTTCTTAGTAGTTTAGTTGACAAGGCGAGAACTTGCGATAAGTTAAGTTCTAAGTTGTTGGTCGCCGAGAGGTCGCCGGAGTTGGTGGTCGCCGAGCGAGTTGGTAGTCGCTGAAATTAATTGTGTTCTTAGTAGGTTAGTTGACAACTGAGAACTTACTGATAAGTTAAGTTCTCAGTTGTTTGGTCACCGGAGAGGTCGCCGGAGTTGGTGGTCGTCGGAGTTGGTAGTCGCCGGAGTTAATTGTGTTCTTAGTAGTTTAGTTGACAACTGAGAACTTACTGATAAGTTAAGTTCTCAGTTGTTTGGTCGCCGGAGAGGTCGCCGGAGTTAATTGTGTTCTTAGTAGTTTAGTTGACAACTGAAAACTTACTGATAAGTTAAGTTCTCAGTTGTTTGGTCGCCGGAGTTGGTGGTCGCCGGCGTTAAAAAAAAAAAAAAAAAAAAAAAAAAAAAAAAAAAAAAAGTCGCCGAAAAAAGTCGCTGGGAAAAGTCGCCGGAAAAGGTCGCCGGAGTTAATGGTTAGCGAAAGTGTTGACCGGAGAAGATGGGGAGGGGGTGACCTAAGGTGAGGGTGGTTGGAGAGAAATTAAATTGTTAAAGAGAGTGGACTTAGTGAAATGATAGGAGGGTGAACTTAATAAAATGTTGGGAGGGTGTAGTTATTAAGCTAGGAACTAAATGGTTAAGCAAATTAAAAATTGTCTTAAAAAATAGTATTGTTTCTTTAGAGGAATTATTTGGTAAATGCCTCCTTGAAAAAGTATCTCAAAATGTATGATTGGCATTGAAGTTCTTGATAGCGCCCAAAAATAAATGTTTCTTCGAGTAATGAAATTCAATTTGAAATATGAAATGGTTGTCGATAAATTTTATTTTATGCTAAATTGCGATTACAATTGATTTTTTTAGTTTTAATGTTCCTTAAGATTATTGGGAAAGATTCAAATTTGCTAGACTGGAAAATGAATGCTTGCTTATGGTGTATAAGCTCTCCCATTTTTCATTTTAGCCCTCCCCAAATTGAATGTTGCGCTTTTATATAAGGAAATAACTTAATGCAATTTTATATGGTACGCGCAAAATGTCTATTGACAAGTTAAATACGAACTTTTTTATTTGACAACTTAAAAAATATTGACAATTTTAAATACCAACAAAATACAAATCACCCCTAAACAACACAAAATAATATACTCCATATGTACCAAAATAAATGTCTATTTAAAAAATAATAATATCACAAATTGAATGTCTCTTTCTTACAAATTTATATTTTAAATGATTTTTTATCAATTACCACTCATTATATATTTGCAAAACAAAAGGTTTTAAAAGTGAATAGAAAGATTATTATGAATCTTTGCTATAAATATTTATATAAAAAGCTATTTTAAAATATAACTTAAATGAAAATTATTCATTTTGAGATGAGAGGACTAAAACGCAATATTAAATAATATTTTATTTCTTTTTGGTCAAAATCTTGCAAAAAACTAGTTTTTTCGTAACATAAGAAAAAAACTAGTTTTAAAGCACTAAGTCTAACTAATAAGAGTGATGAACGGTTCTGAAAACTAGTTTTTTTATAACACTTTGAAAAAAACTAATTTTTCACAAGAGTTACTCCTCTTTTTGATATAAAGAGGGATGAGATCGAGTATCATGTACACAACTCAAACTTAAAGCAAAATCACCACAAACCCGACTCAACATTCCTGTTCGTGGGGCGGGTTCAAATCAACTTAGAATTGGAAACTGGTTTGATAATGAACAAATTAATCCAATCAATTACCGATTTTTCTCTAATAATTCCATTTTAAAAATGTAAATCTCAAAATAATTTACATTTGAAACTATTTTTCAGATTGATCAATTTTTTAGAACTCGCTACACGGTATAGCGAGTTCAACATGTTACCGTTGAAACTTGCTACACCATGTAGCGAATTTAGTTTAATTATGGTTAATCTCGTTGGCGTTTAATTGGTAATTACAAATAACCTAAATCGCTACAACCGATCCTTCGACCGATAATAATGAAGTAAATGAAACCGGTGACATCACCACTAATGTGGCATCAGTAGATCGTAAGAAGAAGAAACCGGTTATACAGAAGGAGAAAAATCGGTAAAGAGAAAGAAAATATAAAATATTCCTTTACGAGTATTAAAGTATGTCAAAGATTGATTGTTTTCTTAAATAATTCTATTTTAAAAATATAAATCCCAAAATAACTCACATTTGAAACAACTTTTCAAAATGATCAACTTTTTAAAAATCGCTACATGGTGTAGTGAGTTTAGCGAGTTCAACATATTATCGTTGAACAATTTCACTCATGAAACTCGCTACATCGTGTAGCGAGTTCATTGAAAAACAAATTTGTCTTACATGACCGATCTTATATGAGTCACCATGTCACCACTTTAATACACTCATTTCTATAAACTTTTAACAACTTTTTCCCACCCTCATAAACTCTTCAAAAGCTTTTTAGGGGCACTCTTTCAAAAAATCACATTTATTTTGTTAAAAAATAAAAATAAATATTTATTTTGAAACAATAAATTACCATTTTATAAAAATAAATAAATTAATACAAGTATTTTTTTACGAGGGGTTTGGTTAGGGGGTGGTAGATGTGAGGTGGGTAACGTGGGGGTGTGTGCGTGTGGTGTTAACATTAGACATAAGAATAAAAAATAGATTAGAGAATTAGTGGGAGGAGGTGTTTGTGAATATGAAAAATAAAATAACAAAGAGAATGAGTGGGAGAAATAGTAAATTTATTGGTGTTATGAGTATAAAAGTAAAGTATGAGAGAGAATGAGTGAGAGGAATAGTGTAAAAAATTTCCCATTTGGACAGTCTTCACTCACGTGGAATAGATGAAAAATAAAATAAGTCTCCATTCACGTGAAACGGAGGGAGTATGAATTTAATTTGGGTAAGAAGAATAAATAAATTTTGTTTGGAAAATCATCCAAAGTTGTACATATAAAAAAAGGAATGAAAGAATAATAAAAATAATAGAGACAAAAATGAAATAAGTGTAAACAAAATTGAAGCAAAAAATAATTAAAAATAATGTCAGAAGTGGGATTTGAACCCACGCTCTCTTACGAGAACCAGAACTTGAGTCTGGCGCCTTAGACCACTCGGCCATCCTGACATACGTGTCTCTAGTTATTATTATTAATATAAGTCTCTTTTGTTGTACCAATTAAAGTTTTCTAGCAAGCAATATGATATATGGAAAGAAACCGATGACAATATAACTGGGTTTTCAATTCAGGCGTTCCACAAATATTTCAGGTTTTCATGCATATTACTGGACTGATTAACTGTCTCCGTTTCATTTGAAATTGCAAAAATTATAATTCTGGGTGTCCCATTTAAAATTGCAAAATTTTAAAATGGAAAAAATTTAATACTTTTAAATAATGGGATTCATTTATCATACTTACAACAATTACTCACTTACTATTTTATACCCCACCTTTTCTTTCTTATCCAGGGGCGGATCTACTCTTTGGTTAGAGTGATTCTACCCAATTCGAAACAGATTAGTTGACATCTAAAATGATGTTTAAATACTGGTGGTTTAGACAAAATAAATAAAATTGTACTCATGACTATGAAAAAATGCTTTATATGATATACCAAATTTTTCTAAAAAATATAGTAAGGTTCCATTTTTCTAGTTAAATCAAAATTTTGATTTCCCTCACCAAAATTTTTAGATCCGCCATTGTTCTTATCTCATTATCCATACTCACAATACTATAATATTATATCCTCTTTCTTAATTTGGGTGTATGATGATTTTTTTTCAATTTCAAATGAGACGGAGGGAGTATATATAACTCTAGTTTATTAAAATAAGTAAAAGAAGGATTCATGTGTTCCATTCCTTATCAATTTCATGATATTCTAGTAAATACTCCAATGTACTCAATTCCTTGATAGCATTTAGATGAACTTTGTATTTAAAAATAAGTAAAAGTAGGATTCAAGTGTTTCATAAATACAACAACAACGTCGTAATCAAAAAAAAATAAAAAAATCGGCTAATGGCTCAACGTTTTGACTCGTCAAACAATAGGATTTTCTTTTTGGAACAAACAAAAATGAAAAGTGAAAACATTTTTATGAGACGGAGAGAGCATAACGCAAGAAGACTAAGGGCTCGTTTAGTAGGCCAATAGGATTAGCCTGTATTAATAGTGAGGGGATTATTAATCAGGGGATTAATAATATCATCCTTTTTTTTGGAATTAATAAGAAGGGGATAAGAGGTTACTATCCAGGTTGTTAGAAATAATACAGTGGTTGCATTTAATGTACCAAACACCAAACTTATTGAATTAATAATCCTATCCAGCCTAAGAAGGCTACCAAACAGCCCCTTGTTTGAAAAAAAGTTGTAGGATACTTTGGGAGTTCATGACCAAATATATTAGCATAGCTACTACACCCTTCGTTCCAATAAGATAGTCTCATTCCCATAAACCAAGATAATTACTATGAAATTTTATAAAAAAAAACAAGTAAAAAAAATATCAAAAAAAAAGGCCCTCTCAACAGCCCTTTATGTTACTATAAATGTAATTCTTCGTAATAAAAATGTAACTCATTTTTACATATTTTTTGGTAAAATGTAGTAATTCATATTAACTATAAAATATAATAATAATTTGAGTTATAAAAGCCAATGTAGAGTACCTCCCAGATGTTCGAGAACATCTTCACACCAACTGACAGATTCTTCACGGGTAAACTCGAGTATCTCTTTCACTAGGTTTTACTACTATTCCCGTATATAAGTTCCAAAATCGATGAAGCTTTCGTAGGACTGTTTGATGAACTTCTAGCTTCCTTATTCAAATCCGAAGCAATTGACTGGCCAGTCTTAACTTCAGACTCAAATTTGGAAGCAAATGCTAAAGTTGACTTGAGTACATTTTGCAAAGACATTGGTGTGTTTGGCAAAATCATCTTCTGAAGGTCGACTAGGGGCTTACTTCTAGAACCATCCGGTTGACTTTTGTTAACATGATTGTCAACTTTGACTCCATCATCCTTCTTTAAAGATGGGTTTGACTTTTCACCCTTGCTGAAGTTGCTTAATGGAGATTTTCCAATCCCATCATTCCTCTTCAAAGGCAAGCTAGGATTTTGAACATCTATAAGAGGTTTCTTACCAAAGGCCAAGAAATTTATTCCCCTTGGAGCCACAGCAGGTATTTTCTTTGTATTTTCGTTATTGTTTTGAACCGAGATTGAATTAGGAGTCAGTTGATGGTCAACTTTCACAGCAGTATCTGCCTTGGGAGTCGAGCCAGCTTCCGACTTCAATAAATTCCCATGAAAAAGAAAGCTCATACCTTTGGGTGCTGGTGTTGTCGTTTTGGGTGTAGCCATAGCACCTTTGGGTGCCAGTGCAGTAGGTTTTGGGGTAGCCAGGGTCCCTATGGGCGTAGCCATAGTAGCCCCTTTGGGTGCCAGTACAGTAGATTTCGGGGTAGCCACAGTCCCTTCGGGTGTAGCCATAGCCCTTTTGGGTGCCAGTTCAGTAGGTTTTGGTGTAGTCACGATCCCTTTTGGTGCCAGTGCACTAGGCTTCGCATCGAGCTTCTCATTGACAATGAATTGTTTCAGGGAGCTTGAATTATTCAACAGGGATAAAGCAAGTAGATCTGGCCCTGTAGCTTTTACTGCAGAAGTGGAGGCAGCTTCACTGGCCTGCACCTGAGGAAAAATATGGCATTTGGAGGTAAGTTGCACTCTGGAACAAACTAAATTCCCTCCATCCCACAAAGATGTTCCCATTTGACTTTTCAAACAATTTACTGGTATATTTTTCTTTCCATTATTATATCCGAATGAGCATAAGAATCATACAAAGATCCGCTAATCGTAGCTTGGCCCATCATCCACATTCATTTCACTCAAATTTTGGAAATTAACTTATTTTAACCATTCAAATTAGAAATGGGACTTTCTTTTTGGGACAAACGAAATTGGAATGTGGGATCATCTTTATGGGACGGAGGAATTATAACGAAAGAGACTACCTTGTGTGAAAACAAACAGTCTGCACCTCTGCTGCAAGAACCCTTCGTCTGGAAATTATTGCAGGGGTACTTTGAGAGCTCGTGATCAAATGGACATTCATCTCCTTTCATGCATGAGTGACGGGCAAAATGTGAACATGGCTGCAACACCAAACACATCACTTGCAATTATAAGTAGTTTATAAGTGCAGGATAAAACTAATAATAACAAGAAAATCGGTCTCTGTACCGGAAAACTGCACAAGATACAAGTGAAAGGAATATTACCGTGGATTTTGTCAAGGGAATTGTATCATGTGAAAATTTGCAAAGTGCCCCCTGTCATAAATGTACACGTTTTATAACATTAGAAAAGCATCACAGTTCCATGCATGAAAAAAAAAAATACTAGAATCAAAACACAGATCCTGGAATGAATAAAATAGAGTGAAAATACAACCTCCTTGCATCGCCCATGTTGATAATGACGGCATACTGATTTCTGTTTTGCCACTGGTTGCAGTTGCATCCTTTTCGCAGCTGGCTTTCCGTTCTTCTCGGCTAGTTTCATTTTGGCTTTTTGCTGGAAAAAGTGAACCGCAACGAACATATTAATGAAATAAACAGAAAACATATGCTACAACTGAAATAAAAAACAGTGAACAGTTTGGTTTATGCGCCTACAGTCTAAACTCTGCAAAAGAATCATAAGAAATCAATAAAGTAGATCGCGTTCATAAATAGGGATAAGAGTTCATGGGAAAACCAACTTACGCCCGTCCATAAGAGAAAGGAGTTGGGGTATTTTAATGTGAGGAAGAGGTGTGGGTAGGCAAGACATACCCCAGCCAACACTTTGATGAAGATCAAAAAGTACTCTTAATCAAACTATGGTTAATTTCTATGCACTATTAGTTGACTATTAATGTTAATTTGGGTTTTTCAAATTGTTTAAATTGAGTGCCATGGTGCAATGTACTAATGATGCAATCTTTTACTAGAAGAGATGGGTTGGTGCGGAATGAGACAAGGTGGTGGTGGGGTTCTCTTTTGCATCCACAGTCTCCCTCAATGCAATGCCACTAAAATCATAAAGAAGAAAGGCGGGAATAAAAAGCAAGCAGAAACAGATTAATACCTTTTTCTTTGCTTTCCTCTCCTTGGTCAGATCCCGCTTTCTTTTCTTCTCAGGTACATCATCACCCTGCCACAAATGAGTATGTGGCGTCATCGTAATTTAACAATGTAAATTTTGCATATAATAAACAAAATGCTGACCCAGAAGTAATCAAATAACCGAGGACAGCTATGAGTAAGGTATAGAATACATGAATCTCCGTACTCCTAGTTCTCATATTCTTTTTTGAGCTGAATGATAAATCTCTTGGTGATTTTGCCATGGTTATAGTTTTTGGTCTCCAATGGAAATCAAAGTAATACAATCTAAATTTTCTAAAATTCAGTGTTTATTTGTTCTTCATATTCCAAATCTAAACTTTATTTGTGTTATTAACGTTTCTTTCTCTACTGCAGGGGATCCTATCTCTTGGAGATAAGGTCCCTAGCAGAGTACCAAGTTCCCTATTTCAAGAATATTAACTACACATCCTTGAATTATGATTCACCATCTCAAAAGGATGTTCCACGAAAAGGCGAGTGTTTTAAAATAATCATATGCAAATACATTGGTAGATCATATAAGGCTCAAATCTAGTAAGACCCATTTCAAATAATGAAACTTAAGCGAATTGCATGATTCCTTGGACCATATGCAGCCATCCATGTGAACAGAATGAACATTTTAGTTTCAAAGCTCGATTAGAAGTTGAATACTGATACCAATCACTGATGTTGACTAGCAACTTAAGTAACCTGGATGTGCCATAAACTGACCATGAGAACATATATATGACCAGTGTAAAGATGTACACTAGAGGATATGCAGAATAGTTATTTCATCATGCTAGTTTAGCTAGAAATCAATATCAATACCTTTTCAGTGGACGCATTTTCTTTGTTTAGAGACGGGGTCTCTGCAGACAGTACTCCAAGAGAAGGTAAATTTTCAGGACAACCCTCTGAATTGCCAGAGTTCTTAACTCCACTCCCTTGATTTTCCTTTCTTACACTTTCAAGGTTACAAACATACCCTTCTGTGTTTAGAGGTTCTATAGGCTTCCCAGGAACAACTGAATCAACTTTATCCTGCAAAGTACATATCCTTTTGTTTGCTCTTTTTTCTTTAGCCTGGTGAGCCTGTCTTTTTCTCTCACCGGGAACATCAGCATCCTGCCATCAAAGATGAGTTAATTACAGACCAATCGTAGCAGTGTAAATAATGGACTTAGAGTTGCTTATGACAGTTGGAAAAAAATCCTGAATTTTCTCACTAATTGAACGAGTATCTCTTCCATCTTAAGAAAACATAAAATCTCAAAATACAAAAAAATATATATATATATATTGCATGCAAGTATCTTCACTCCTGACCTTAATGTGATACTGCAAAAACTTAGTGGGGAGGAGCTGTGTTTTGGGGACTGTTTTAGATTAGGATACCCACCTCCCCTTCCCTTTGGGACTTCGGCTTGAGGGAAACACAAGGCAAGATGAGTGTGTGATTCATATGGAATATGAGAGAGATGGAGGTATCAAACCTACTCTCTATATTAACATGCTGTACATATTAGGCATAGTTACGATAATAAGTACTCTCTCCGTCCCATAAAGGTGTTCTCATTTGCCATTTTTGTTTGCCCCAAAAAGATAGCCCCATTTCCATCATTGTTATGTTAAAATCATTGAACTTCCTAAATTGCCAACCAAGGAAGAAGAGGGAGAGAGAAGAGGATGAGAGCTAACCAAGGAAAAAGAAAGAGTAATGAAGTAATAAGTAAATCTCATTAAGGTTAGTGATGGAAATGAAAATAGTTTGTTAAAATGTTTGAATAGTCAAATGGGACTATCATATGGGACGAAGGGAGTAACTGTTTTCCTTTTGGTATAACTTCAGCTCAAGAGTGCATGCTAGGTGATGATGCAAATGAAAGGGCAGACGTTACAGGTCCAGGTAACAGCAGTCAGCTTAAGGGAGCAGTAAAATGGGTAAAGGGGTATAAATTTTTAAACCATGATGCAATAAAAAATTTAGATGACCAGGACTAGGATGCATTTGTACCAGAAATTAGCTCCTAAAGAAGATTTAAACGAACTATTTTCATGGTTAAAAAATGTAAGATGGCAACTTGCGGTGTCTCACCAATTCATTATTTAAATATTATAATAGTCGGTACAGAAGTAAACAAGACAAGGGTGATGATAAGAAGAGATGCAGTAAGACCGATTCAGGCACTTGGATCTGAGACTCGTGAAATGTGCAATGACTATCCTGTGATACAAGGAAAAGGTCATACCTTCTTAGCAGATTCACTGTGAAGATATTTTGATGCATTCTCTCCCAAAGCTCCTCCGACCTGTACCAGATTTTTTAGACAAACACTAGCAGAGTTAGACTCCTTTGCTCCAGTCTTAGGCTTGCAACGGTATCCATTTAGCTTACTAGATTTTGTGTTTGTTCCATGAGTAAATATTTCAGAGTTATATTCCACCAAATTTCTCTTAGGTTCCCTAATTTCAGACTCCATCCGTTTACCCAGATTACCTGTTATGTTCTCTGACCAGGGATTGGACTTTCCATCTTTGTCAAGTCCTATTTTTTGTTCTTTACCACTAACGTTTTCCGAAAAATGCTCCTCATTTCCCCTCTTTCCCTCGGACAATATATCATCTTCAGGTGATAAACCTATTGATTCCCCCGATACTTCTCCTTCTTCTACCTCTTCGTCTGCAGTGAGGGGAGAAGCTAATGTTGGGTGGTCTAATGCCATCAATGTACCCTGTCTATGATCCTTGTCTTCTTCCAATGCTATCATGCCCACAGGAAGATAATTTTTATTGTTATTCACAGATGGACTTAAGCTGACCATGTTATCCTGATCTAGAGTCGTAGTAACATCATAACAATTCTCATGAGTAGGCAGCTTCAGTTCCATTTCCACAGGCGGAGTAAGTTCCTCTATACGAAGAACTCTTGGAACAATAGATTGCTCTTCAAGGTTACTTGTCAATACAGAGCTATCTTGGTTCTCATTTTCCAACAACTTCATAAGGTTGGTGTCATCCACGTGAGGTAGCTCTTTGTTTTTAAAAATGTGAACAGATCCTACAATTTCCCCATGTGTATTATCAAGATTTCCATCTTTCATACCAGAAACTCCTCTGTTTTCATCAGCCAATGGATCATTCTGGCGTAGCAACTCATCATACACCACTTTGGCACTGGCTGCTCCAGATTCAGGGACGCCACTTTCTTCACACCAAAGAAAATAATGAAACAAACTAGTCAGTGAAAAACTGAAATGTAGATTAACCTGAATATAATACTTCTTACACACAATAATGGCCTGCATCATAATTATGATTAACTGCCTAATTAGTTTAGTAGAATTATTGAAAAGCTTACACAGTCGTCGAAACTGGTTCGACAATCAAATAACCAAACATGTTTTTTAGCGGTCGCGCAGATAATTTTAACTTCTTGCCAATAACATGTTACTTAGGACTACAGCAAGGGTCAAGCATTACAAATGAAATAAAAATTCAGAACTCGAAAATCTCTTACATTAAAGTTAGCAATAGTTACCAACATCTTGAACTCTTTGGACAGCTTTGTGAAGATGTTAAAAGCGCCAACCCATATTCTCAAATCCCTAAACCTAATCAAGAAGCATAAATTAAACATATCACTTCTCACCAACTCTTTTAAAGATCAATAATGCAATATGAACAAAAAAGTGAACAATTCTTTCTTCCCCTTCTATTTATTTTATTGGACAAGTAAGAGAGATTTTAAGATCAAAACAAGTAATATTCTTAAAAATCAACTAAACCTAGTAAAGCATACGGATTTCTTGGGAGGATCGTTTGATTAAATGGATTACAAAATTAAATACAAATAACAAAGATTGAAGACTACCTGAATTTGAATGCTGTGATTTTGAGGATTGAGGGTCATCCTCGAATATAGATAAGAAATGAAGCAGCGATTGATAAGTTTGGCTGCGAAGAGGTCTTCTTCGATACGGAGGAAAATTTAGGGTTTCGAAATTCGAATTCTCCATTTCCAGTCGGTCAATTCCAACTTGCTACGTCTGTCTCTGGATTTTTTTTTTTACTCCAAAAGCTTGAAATTTTCGAGTATGCTGCTTTCTATGAACCCTTGGTGAAAAGGAATGCACTCTGATTACGCCCTAATCCTCTGAATCAGTCGCTGCAGCGAGATATGAATACGGCTCCCGGAGACAACTCGCCGGCCGACGGCGCGAAAGAGGCTGGGTATAGGTTTAAGTCTGGTTGAAGTGTTTTGTTTGGGTTTAGTATAAATAAGAGAATTGTTATTAACCCGCACGTTTACTTACTACCCCGCAATATAATTTTCAAAAAAAAATCATTAATTGAAATGACTCTATTATCCTTCACTACTAATGTTATACATCCCGCACATTCATCTCCTTGACCATCACTACCCAGCAGTCCACCACCTACTACCACAACCCCCGCCATCAGTCCTCCACAATCACCAAGCACCATCCATTCAAAACTCACATTTTCAGAAAATCTCAAACAAGAAAGGTATAATAGACACCAAAAAATAATAAAATTTCGTCTCAATTTAACCCAACAACAAACAATGCTTATGAAAATTAAAATCACACAACTCAGATCTGAAATCACTCAATCCAGATCTAAAATCAACAAAGCATGCCTTGTTATCCTTCTCAAAATCTTAATATACCGAGCTTGATTGATGGACCCAAACCCGGATACGAAATTTTGAAATTAAAAGTTTCAAATTGGGGTTCCATTTTCGGATGAAGAACTTTGGGTTACAAAAATTTATGTAATTGAAAGTGTCGAATTTTGGGTTCTACTTATCAACATCATGAATTTGGGGGAGAGGTTGGCGGTGTGGTGTGGCAGGGTTGGGGGAGGGGCGGTGACGGGGCTGTTGAAACAGAGGATATGATTTGAAGATGATGAAATCGTGTTGCTGTTTTTGTTTTTCTCAGTTTTTTGTTTGTTTTTTTCATTTTAGAGAGAAGATGACGAAATCGTTAAATCTCAAACATTTGTTATAGCTGAAGAGAGTCATAGGCGACGGGATATAAAGACTAATACAAGATGCTCCAACTTCATAATTTTCAACTGCAGCATATTCCTGAAGAAAATATCCATCTAACTACACTACAGTTTTCTTACAATTATCAAAATAGATTGTCCAATGACTTCCTAACAAATGTTGTTATCTATGACTCCACAAGAAACAGTAGAGAGAGAAAGTTTTGGTGTAGAGAGAGCTGGGCTACTTTTGCTGCTCAACAAGAGATGGGTGGTAGTGGTGGTGGTGGCCGAAAAGACGAGTGGGCGGCGGAGCTTCAGTCAATTTCAGTTATCTCCCTTAAAAGAAAATAAACTTCAATTACGGGTGTATAACATCAGTGATGGTAATAGAGTCATTTCAATTAATGACATATTTTTAAAAATTGTATTGTGGAGATATTAAATAAATGTGCGGGAGTGAATAACAATTCTCTATAAATAATACTGGCTTATTTACATGTACTTTACTTCCCTTGGCTCCCTAAAATAGTGTTTATTTCTTTAAAAGTACAACCAATTACCTTTATTACTTTCAAACATTTTATCTTAATTAATACTCCCTCCGGTTTACTGCATCTGTCTCAGAAAAAGAGTCTTACTTTTCTTTTGACACGTCTCATAGTAAGAGTTTCATTTCAAAAATGACAAAAACGAATAGTATTTTGAACAACTTTATTATTATAATGCTTCTATAATTACAAATATATCGATATTTACGAACCTGATTTATACCCACCTATATTATAAATAGTGAGTTGGAATCCACTTTAAATGTTTATCCATTTCTTATTATTTCCTTAAATGTGCAAAACTGACGTATAACTCTCACTCTAAAACAAAAGTAGTATTTTACAAAAGTCTTGACAAATTAATCAAATTATTAAATACCAAAAACACCTCTCAACTAGACGTGTCCAAACGGTTATAACCATCGGTTAACGGTTATAACCGCCGGTTAAAAAAAACCGTTAAAACTTAACCGTAATCTAACCGTTCACCGTGTACTAACGGTTACGGTTATCGGGTTAACATGGTTTAACCGGTTAAAACGGTTAAATGAAGCCTTTTTTTCATATTAGTCCTTTTAACGGAATTTTTAACAGTTTCTGTTAACAGGAAACGTTAAAAAACTAACTGTAATTCTGAAAAACTAACTGGAAATGTTAAAAAACTGACTGAAATTTCAAAAAAACTAATCGAAATTAGAAAAACTAGCGAAACGTTAAAAAAGGCGAAATTCTAAAAAACTAACTAAAATTCCTAAAAACTATCTAGAAACGTTAAAAAACTGAATGGAATTTCAAACGGTTATAACCGCTGGTTAGCCGGTTTGAAAAATCTGTAACCTTAATCGAACCGGTTAACCGCCGGTTTCGGTTAATCCGGTTACGGTTAAAGGGTTTGACGGTTAGTTGACCGGTTAAAAACTGTCGGTTAGGCGATTAGATTAGATTTTGGACACGTATACTCTCAACCCATAAAAAAATGTATCCCTCCCCTCCCATTCTTTCAATCTCTAATTTTCTATCTCCCCTTTCTATATAATGTGCCCCTACTTCATTGTGAGAATGTGAGAAAAAAAACTTTCTTCAATTCAAAGTTTATCCTTTTATTCTCTTTTTAATTTTGAGAGTCGACACCATGTTATTTCAAGAAACATATAACAAATTCAAAATTAATGGTTCGGGGTTAAGTTGTAGGATTAGAAGATCGTGGAGCACTAATCCTATCCAAACTTATGGCTTGTATTGCTTCTAGATATTTATCGAATTGTTCAAAGAATCAATTTAAGCAAATAAACATGTAGAAGAAATAAAAACAAATTAGTTTTATTAGTTAGGTTGAGATGTAGGGTTGTTGTGCTTTGAGACCATCTACATGGACTGGAAAGGCTCTAGGCTAACCTTTTTTATGGGATTATACTACTCTAAAAGTCAATAGAGAGGTTGAGAAAAAGAATGGTGTAGAGAGTTTACCATGTAAATTAGAGCAATTCAAATGGACAACCTTGACAAAGGCTTGAGATTCTTGTAGGAGGGCTGTTGAAGACGAAGTTTAGAGGAGTATTTGGAGAGTTTTGTGATTTCTTTATAGGAGAGAATCCAACAAAATGTTTGTTAGGAGAGGGGCCCAAAACAAAAAGGAGGAATCTTGTTTTTATAGGTGTAAATTACTTGCTCACCAAGATTAGAAGTCACAAGTATGGTAGGAATGAAAGACATCGGTCTAGAAGGTTCTAGGAAGTTCATGATTCAGTAAAATCTCGAATTGAAAAATTTGTGATAAAAAAAGAGATAGAAATCAAGAAGAAAAAGAATTTGGCCTTTTCCAAAGGAGTTGTCTCTTGTGAGACACGTAGTCTTGCACCAAACAAGCTTAACATAATTACTGTTTTGCCCTCCTCTAGTTATCTCGTTAGTCAGTTACGTCCAAACTAATAAAGTTAATCAGAAACTTAACAAAATATGATGAAATTGCAGGTCTTATCCCTGAAATCAAAAGCGAGACTAGAGCAGTGTAATATATCTAAACACCTTTAATAATTACACTATATCAGAATTTGAAGAGTCATTTTCATTGCTTTCCATACATTTAATAATTACACTATTTTTAACCATATTTATTACACTATTAAAAAGAGATATTTGCTAAATAAAAATTGTACAAGTTTATCATAGCATTTTATACCTTTTATGAATTATCATAAGAACTCTTGTAAAAAAAAATTGTTGAAATTTAAATTTTCTTCCAGTTAGTCATTAAAAATAACTTATAAAAGTGCACTTACTCCCTCTAAATATTATCCAACTTATGGTGCTCTTTCAAAAATAAAATATTATTAGATTTTTTATTCTTTAACTAATGGAAAAGGTTATTAAAAGACAAAATATTAAAATTATCGATTTAGCTCATTCACAAAATTCTAAACGATGTTGAGTCAGCTCTAATAAAGTTGATTTTTTTTTTTTAAAGAATGGAGTATACTCCCTCCGTCCCGGTAATATCAGCACAGTTACTGTTTGCGCGGGAATTAAGGAATATGATATTTTAATAAAATGTTGTGAGTGTAAAAGAATGAGTGGAGAGAGAATGAGTGGAGGGTGTAATAAATTATAATGGTGTTGTGAGTATTAAAATAATGTAGGAGAGAGAATGAGTGGGATTGGGTGAATATTTTATTAATATAAAGTTTCCTTTTTGGGAGTGTGCGGATATTAGCGGGACGCCCAAAAAGGAAAGTGTGCTAATATTAGCGGGACGGAGGGAGTATATTTTAATTTCTAACTAAGACTAACATTATATGAAATTTGATTATAATATTTTCAAATAAATATAAATTATAATTATAAATTAAATGATAAATATTTTAATATTCGTAAATATGAGTAACGTGTTATAAAACTTAACTATATTTTAAAAAAATGTTAATGCATAGAATTATAAAATTAACTTTTAGTTAGTAGTATGATTAGTATTTTCTATTTCAATATTCATGGATATAATTACTTAATAAAATATTTTTATTATTTATTTATTTAGTTAGTTAGTTCTTTAAAGCACAAATTTATCAAATAATGTTCTTCTTTTAAAAGACAATATTTGTAAAAAATAGGTGAAAACATTTTAAAACTTTGATACATGACATTGGTATTGAAAATAAAGGTGAATATTTCACTAATAATTTTATATTTTTTAATAAATAATTCAATATGTACAATTCAATTGTTAGTTATATGTGTAATATTATTGGATTAATACAATGACATATTTTTGTTGAAATAAATATCTTCAAAATTATATTTTCTTAAATTATTATTATTTTTATATCTTTTTAGTTAATATTTCAAATTTATTTATCCGTTCGTTTAACGCACGGGTGTAAAACTAGTCATGTAATAATGAGTTCATAATGTGGGGTCTACACATACATACCGACAAACAGTGACCTATAAATGCCTTCAACGAAACCTCCTTCTTCCTCTCTAGATCCCTCTATAATTTGTCAATCGATTGACCATGTTCTGCAACGAATTCTTGAACTCGGTATCGGGGCAACACACATTGAAACAAATCAAAATTTCAAGAACAATTATCAACTCCTTCGTCTCCCAGAGAAGCACTCACCTATAGCCTGCAAACATCCTCGCCCAGATTCGACCACTGCACATCTAGGTCTACATAAATACGAGCTTGTGAGTGATAATATATGATGATGGCATGTTTCGTTCTAATGGTTAAAGAGATTTTTTGGAATTAAGATCTTGGTTTAAATTCTTAAAAAGACAATGTGGGGTGTTGTTGAGCTTGGTGAATTTTTTTCTTCGAACATCATTGTCAATGTGTTTCCGCCTAAAATGAAATAGGCTAGGAGACATGCCTCTATTTTGATATATCTAAACCACTGGTTGGCTTCTTCATCTTCTTGATGCAATATTGTTTTACATTTTTAAGCTTTTTATTTTCTTCTCATAAATGCATTTTAGAGTCTCATAGTTCATCTATCAGAATTTTAAATTTAATAGATGAACCACCAGACTTATTAATCACTATTATTTTTTATTTATTTGAAAATTTGAGGTTAAAATGAAAATCGGTTTTTCCTAACATTAAGAAAAACATGTTTTTGAACTGGGCAGTGTCATTTTTTGTAAATAAGTGGAACATTTTTTCAAATGCGTGATGTCATTTTTATAAATAACTGAAACTTTATTTAAAATTGCGCGATTACCTTTTTGTAAATAATCGAAACTTACTAACACATCATGTCACTCCTTAGCACGACAACTGACACTCTTTAACAATATCATTGATAATCTTTTTTACATTACCACCAACACTTTTTAACACTAACATTGACACTAAAATATACAAACACTGACACTCTTTAATATTAACATTAATACTAACACTAACACTGACATTAAAAAACATCTACAATAACACTTATTTTTACATTAACACTGTCATTTTTATCACACAAATTAGCTGTCATTCGATTTGGTTTTAAACCCCATTTTTCTTATGCCTTGAAAAACAGTTTTTTCTCAAGACTTACTTTAATTTGAGTGCTATAGTTGAACTATATATATTGAGTTTGATAGTCAATTATCAAAGTCATTTTTAGCCTAATAGTTCAACTATCAAAGGTAAAGAAATGTAATTCCGTAATTTTTCATTCACATTCTCAAACATATATATAAAAGTCTCCTACCAATCATGATCCTACTATTTAGGAATACCTTCCTAATACAACACAACGACTACCTATGAAATATAAATTACTGCCAAGAATTATGTACAAAATATTCTACCAAATATTTACCATATTCTAACACTCCCCCTCAATCAAAATCGGGAGAATGACGAACGTTGAGATTGGACCGAAATTCTTCAAATAAGACAAGTGGAAGCCCCTTCGTAAAAATGTCAGCTATCTGAAAACGGGAAGGAACATGTAGAACGCGGACCTGTCCTCGAGCCACTTTCTCGCGAACAAAGTGAATGTTCATCTCAATATGCTTAGTGCGGCGATGTTAAACAGATTACTAGACAGTAAATCGCACTAACATTATCACAAAAAACTAAAGTGGCTTTGCTAATAGGAACATGAAGTTCCACCAGTAAATTACGAAGCCAACATAATTCGGACACAACTTTTGCTACCCCTCGATATTCAGCCTCAGCACTAGAACGAGATAAAGTAGGTTGTCGTTTAGACGACCACGAAATCAAGTTATCACCCAAAAAAACGCAGTAACCGAAAGTAGACCGACGTGTATCCGGACATCCACCCCAATCAGCTTCGGTATAAGAAAGTAAGGTGGACATAGAAGGAGTGAGATGCAGTCCAAGACTCAGTGTACCCTTAAGGTACCGAATAACACTCTTCAAAGCGTTCATATGAATAACCATAGGAGTATGCAAAAAGAGGCAAATTTGCTGCACCGCATAAGAAATATCGGGCAGAGTAAAAGTCAAATATTGTAACGCCCCTGCCAAGCTGTGATAAAAATGAGTCACCAAATGGTTCAGACGAGGTTGCACTCAATTTTGACTTAGTATCAACCGGAGTAGCTGCCGGTTTACAATCAGTCATACCAGCCCGAGAAATAATTTCTTTGGTATACTTCCTTTGAGAAAGAAATAAGCCCGAAGCGGAACGGACCACCGAAAATCCCAAAAAATAAATCAAAGGTCCGAGATCTTTCATGGCAAACTCGTGAGCCGAGAAGGGACATAATAGACTTGCGGAGAGTGTCGAAGAAGCAAGAAAATAATATCATCAACATAGAGGAGAAGATAGGCAATCTAGTCATCACGATGATAAATAAATAGAGGCTGGTCGAATTTACTATTAGTAAATCCAATGGAATAGACAAAATCCGCGAATCTTTTGTACCACACCTGAGGAGCTTGCTTAAGTCTATATAAAGACTTCTTTAACAAGCAAACATGATCCGGAAGATTACAATCTCGATAGCCCATATGTTGATACATGTAGATTGTTTCACGCAACTCTCCATGTAAAATGCATTTTTCACATCAAGCCGATGTAATGCCCAGTTCTTTGAAAGGGTCAAGCTAAGAACTATCCGAATAGTAGATGGTTTAACCACCAGACTAAATGTTTCCCTACAATCCACACCAACTTGCTGAGTTTTCCCATCACTTACAAGACGGGCTTTATTCATCTCAAAAGACCCATCAGAACAAAATTTATGAGAGAAAATCCACATAGACCGAATAATATTGACATTGCTAGGACAAGGTACTAACACCCACGTCTTATTATCAATAAGAGCTTTAAATTCATCATCTATTACTAATTTCCAATTGGGGTCACATAATGCCGTCACGGGATTACGAGGAATGGGAGATTTATCAAGAGATGAAAGAAGAATATATTTAGTATTCGGCTTGTGTATACATGACAAACTACGCGTATGATGATGAGAAAATGTTTGGGTTAGGGCTCAATGAGGAATGGGGGCCTGTAAAGGAACATTAGATGGGTCTGGGATATAGAGTTCGGCCCAGGAAGAATTTGACCAGGAGATGGAGAGCCCGGCACCTGAGGTATGCCAGAATGGGCTTGGGGCAAAGACATGTTGGTCAACCCCATTGGAATGGATGCTCCAATGTTGAACAATAGCAGGAGAAATGCAATCATCCAAAAAATTATATTTATGTGACACAGATTGATTTAACGACGCAAAAGGAAAGCGAGACTCATCAAATATCACATTTCGATTTAGAATAATTTTATGAGACACTAGATCATAACACTTATACCCCCTGTGATTCTTTGGATACCCTAAAAACACACACGACGTAGATCAGGCCTGAAGTTTATAAATAGTGGGAGAAGGATTAAACGGATAGCAAAGACAACAAAAAACCATAAGATGGTTAAACGAAGGATTCCGTTGATAGAGAATTTGTATCGGGGATTAGTACGATCGGGTTTTGTCCGGAAGAATATTGAGGAGAGACCTTCATTTGCAAGGCATGATGCCAAAAATTAAGGGGCAAGGAAGCATGTACAAGAAGTGTACGCATCATGTTATTTGTGGTCCGAATTTTGCATTCGACTTTTCTATTTTGAGGAGAAGTATAAGGACAAGAAAGACGAAATTCTAACCCATTATTTTTTGCAAAAAAACCAAAAAATATTGTTGTCAAACTCCCCCCCCCCCATTGTCACACTGAATAGTCTTGATATCTCCCCCAAATTGAGTACGAACAAACGCTCTAAATTGTAAGAAAGTGTCGTAGACTTGAGATTTTCGGGTAAGAGGAAAAGTCCAAACAAAATTGAAAAAATTGTCTATAAGAATGAGATAGTATCTATGTCCCACAGAACTCAGAACGGGAGAAGTCCACAAATCACAATGAATTATATCAAATGGCATGCATGTAAAAGAATTAGAAGTAAAAAAAATGGTAATCTGATATGTTTTCCAAGAACACATGAATCACAGATTTTAGAGTCACCAATTTTATTACAACCAATAAATTTATTTTTCATAAGGGAGTCAAAAACAGGATCTCCCGAATGACCTAAACGATCATACCATAAAGAAGAACTAATAGCTGAAAGAGAAAACCGAGACGCCGCAAGTAGTGAAAATTGGCGAAGAGGGTAGAGATCGCCATGACTATCACATCTCAAAAGGTGCCTTCCCGTCCGGAAATTCTTCACGTAAAATCCAAAAGGATCAAATTCAACAAATAATCGAGTTATCACTAGTAAATTTACGAACCGAAATTAGATTTTTAATGATGTGGGGAGCATGAAGGACATTATTTAAATTGAAGGAAGAGGACGGAGAAGACACAGTAGTATTACCCACACCCATAATCAGAATACGACTCCTATTACCCACAACAATATGATTATTTTTTAAATTGCTCATGTTGAAATAAGAAGTGAGCGTACCTTGATCCGATGTCGAATGCGAGGTGGCACCGTGTCCATAAACCATGTGGGAGCCGGGGAAGTAAAACTCATCGTGTGCATGACAACCTCTATGTTGGTTGGGACGGGCAAGAATCATGTTCAAAATATTCTACCAAATATTTACCATATTCTAACAAAAGGCTGATTGATGTATGAGCAAAAATCGAAGGATCACTTTTAGTGCGGTGGTAATATCGCTATAAAAGTGAGTGTAGTAACAAAGACAATGAATAAGTATGATGGTAGGGGAATTTTGAAAATTGAGGATAGGGGTGGGGAAGAAAGGGGGGGGGGTAAGATAATGGCAACAATGGTTGGAGTGAGGAAGAAGAACATGGTTTGCTCGAAAATTTGTAGAAGAGAGGGCATAACTAAAAATTATGGAGAAGAATGAGGTTTATTTTGATGAAAATGATGGAGATGGACGAAAATAATGGAGGAGACGGTTGGATAATCGAAATTTATAGAGGTATAGGTTTAGGAAGTAGGGGAAGGTTGGGGATTTTGGATATAACTATTTAGGGGTGTGCCCTTAGAAGTACGAGCCTACGAGGGCGTGTGTATTATATTACACCACTCTTATATTTTTTGATGACTAATAACCATGGATTAGACAACAATTATAACTATAGAAGGGTGTGCAATGAAAATAGAATAAGTCTATTGGGTGATAAGTGAAATTAATCTTAATCTCAAAACAAAATAAGTGATGTTATACACACACACCCCATTCCTCTAAAGACACCCCCATTAAACTTATTGCAAAAATATCACTTGATTAAAAGCTAACACTAACCCTTCTCTCACTTTTTTTTTTAATATTACCATAAATGCTCTCTCATTGTAAGTTGAACATTTAAAAAATTATTATTTTAGTGTAAGCCGAAAATCCTTGAATATTTTCTTTTGTATTTAACCGAATATAAGCTTAAAACTAGCAAAAAGATGTTTAATAAGTGATTGTGGAACAACTACCTAGACGTTCTACAACTACTACTGGTTGAACTATAACAACGTTTGACTGTCTAGAGCCGAAAATCCTTCATTTTGTTTGTTTAGAGTAGTTGGCCGAACATATCAATTCCCCCTATGGAGAGCTTCCTTAGTATTAGGTTTTGAGGGGCTAGTAGAAGATGGAGGTTTTTTGAGAATTGTTATTCACCCCCGCAACATTACTGAATATCCCCGCATTTTTAAGTTTACCTAAAAAATTAAACGCTCGACGCTAATAACACCACCACTATTCCTATTTTACCCATCTAAATCCCTAAATAAACACAAGCCTAACCTAATAAAACACACACCCACTAACAACCCCTAACCCTCTGCGTACTTTTCAACAGAGAGAAAGAATAAGAACAAATTGACTTATTCCTCCTTTCAACGACTGAGCGTCCAGAAACTAACTAGCTGCCATGAATTTCTCAGAAGATTGAAAATCTTTAGGCCTATCTCCTCCATATTTTTGGCGCCATAACTTTCGGTAACCCACACAGTTATCCCAGCAATTCCCCATTGTTTCCAGCCAAAACACCCCCATTGTTAACCCACACAGTTCATCCTTAATCGGACTTCTGCAGCCTCCTTCCTCTCCGGTCATGATCTGCACCATTATTCCGACATTTCACCATGATTTTCGATCAAAAATCTAAAAAAATCAACCTTTATCTTTTCATCTTCCATGGCAGCCTCTCATCCTCTTTCCATTCCTCTCATCCTGTTCATTTTTTAGGTGGAGAATGATTTCATTCGTGGAGTTCCTGAAAGAATGGGGGTAACAAGGTTGTGGTGGTGGGTTAGGGAAGGGATGATACTACTGGAAAGAAGATGGAAGAAGGAGAAGATGGAAGGGGAAGAGAGCCGGGACATCTCATTCAAATTTTTGGTCTTTCTTAAATTTGAAGGGACAATATGGTCATTTCAATTGATGACATTTTTGTAACAATGGTCATTGCAAGGGTATTCAGTAATATTGGAGGGGGGGGGGGAGTTTTTTTTCATTGGTTTGAATAACAATTCTCGATTTTTTCTTATATAAAGGGAGTGTCCTTAGAGGAATGTGGTGTGCGCATAACACCCCTCAACAAATTTCCCGATAAACCCTAATGTTCATGTTCTGAAACTAGAAGGGGCTTAAAAAGGAGAAAATGACTTTTAAAGGTAACGTACTATACTATTGTCTATCAAATAATGAAACATACTCATTAGTGTCTAAAAAATGAAACATAGGAGTACTTTTTCTAATTATAACAAATAATGCAACTTTTAAAATTTAAAATGGATGGCGTTAACAAAACTTAACGATGCATTAACATACGGAAATTTTTACGTACCAGCTTCCGGATAATCTATTATTAATCTAGTGAGTTGCACTTGTGAATGGTAGAGTACCGGCCTGGAAATCAATTGAAGCGCCGGGGGAGTAAATACAGAACGACGCAAGAAAGAAAACTAAAACTAAAAATCATATTGAAGCACCGGCCGGGAAAATACTGGCGAAGGTGAGTGTTTAGGGTTCTTCACAATCAATTGAAGCACCGGCCGGGAAAATCAAAATCATATTGAAGGTTCGCAACTCATCAAATTAGTGTAGCAGGTTTGTTCAATACATTTAGGGTTTGGTTCGAATTTTTGGGGTTTTATGTCTAGAAATTTGGGGTTTTATTTGATTGTGAAGAATTTTTGGTTTTGAAATTTTCGGTTCGAATTTTTTGGCCGGGAAAATCATTTTGTTTTTGAATTTTCGATTTCCCTAAATTAGGGTTTATGTCTAGAAATCTGGAGATACTATCTAGGTCTCTGTATCGCAAGATCAGATTGACCTATATATTACCTATTACTTTTCTACTATAACGACTCTTCAGTGCTGAAGATCTATCAGCGGTCAGAGGGAAACTAAAAGTTCGAATCGATCTATTAGTACGACTGAGGCAAATCTTCTTTAGCAGTAGGTACTTAGATCTGGAAAGAAACATATTTTCTTTCAAAATCCTTGGCTTAGCTTGTTTGGGCAAATCTCTGTTAGATGATTGATTTAACTCAATTGGCCAACTCAGATGCCATGTCATAATTCCGTTTGTTATTTTAACCCCGTTAATTATAAAATCAAAATGTTGCATTATTTGAAAGTAACTCAGAAAGTACGTTGTCTTTTTTAGATACTAAGTAGTACATTGCATTATTTGATATAGTTTGCTAAAGTACATTGCATATATTGGTTGTTTGCCCGCTTAGAAAGCCTGAAGAGAAGTCAGAGGAGAGGCGGAAGAGAAGAAAATGGCGGTAAGGCTAAGATTGGCACGATTCGGATGCAGAAACAGGCCGTTCTATAGGGTTATGGCGGCCGATAGTCGATCTCCTCGGGACGGCAAACATTTGGAAGTGTTGGGTTACTTCAACCCTTTGCTAGGTTATTCACATTCACAATCACCCTCCTCGCTCCCCGTCTATGCTTCTTATCATGAAATTTAACAGCTTTTCAGAATGTTTGAATGCCTTAGTTTTGTTCTGATTGAGTATATTGAGGTAGTATATTGAGTAATAAACCCACTTCGGTGATGATTGAATTTCTTGATTTTCGGGGGTTTAGTTTCTCTATATTTTCAATGTGATTGGAGTTCAGTGGATGGATATATTACTTTTGTGTTCCCAATAAAAGCGTACCACGTTCCCAACTGGCGTACCGACTAATCCTACCCCTAACGTACCTAAATTTTTAAAAGTCACATTCCTCGTTCCTGTTCCCATTCCCGTCCGGCATCCCAAAGCATCCCACGTTCCTGGTAACTATGATATAAACTATGACACAATGAAAATAGAGATGGCCTAGACCAGGATGCACCTCCTCCGTATTTTAGCTCCTACTAGGAGAATTAAACCACCTACATTCATGAATAAAATATGGAAAAATGTAGCTTAAAGTGTTAATCCAGCTCATTACAATAGTCTAACAATGACACCAGAAGTAAACATAAAAATATGGGCAACCGAAGTAAACATGACAGGGTTGACGGTAAAAACCGAAGTATCACAGCGGTTCAAGCACGTGGATCATGCATGAAAATGTGCACAAAGTTTATCCTAGGATAGTTTGGTACATTCTCCCTTGAAGCTCCTGCGGCATGTACCAGATTTTGTAGACAAATACCAGCAAAGGCAAGATGCTTACATCCACTCCCTTGCTTGTTGGTTCCTCCTGTCTTAGGCCTGCAATGGTACGCATTTACCTTAACAGATTTAACTTATGTCCATGAGCAAATATTTGGAGTTATATTCCACCAATATCTCTTAGGTTCTTTAATTTAATCTTCCATCACTTTGCCCTGATTACCACTTATGTCATCTGACCTGGGATTTTTCTTTCCATCTTTTTTTGTTGTTCTTTATCATTGACTTCTTTGTAAAAATTATCTTCTTTTCCCATTTTTTCATCGAACGTTATATAATCTTAAGGAAAGAAAACTAATCAATTCCTAAAGATGCATTTTCTTTGTTTTGAGACACTGACAGTACTCCAATCGAAGATAAATTTCCAGGAGAAACCTCTTGATTTTTGTTTTTTACAATCATACTCTTCGGTGGCGGAGCCAGAATTTTTTGGAACTGGTCAAGAAATTTCTATTTTATATTTTATGATGTAATGCATAAATATAGTTTGAACGGGGTTAAAATTATAATAATCCCTCCGTCCCATTTGAAGGTTCACCATTTGAGTTGGGCACAAGAATTAAGGAAATTGTGATGTGTTGTGAGTGTAGATAGTTGGGTAGAGAGAGAAAGTGAAGATAGTGGGTAATTGTTGCGAGTATGACAGTCTCATTTCCATTTTAGTAAAGGTGAACCTATAAATGGGACACCCGTTTGGGAAATAAGTGAACCTTCAAATGGGACGGACGGAGTATAGTGTTATTTTTATGGTGAAAGGCAAATCAAAATTTTTAATGATAAAAATCTAAAATTTCAAAATTTAATAGTGCTAATTTGATACCTTTAAAAAAGTAAAGGGAGCTTGTCAATAAAGAGCTATCTCGGTTTATTTCCGCACGACTTCATAATTTGGTATTATCTCCATGAGGCAGCTCCTTGTTTCCTTCTTTCAAACTATTTTCAGATCCTCCAATCTGCCCATGCGTATTATCAAGATTTCCTACTTGCATACCTGAAAACCTTTTTTTTTCTCATCGGCAAATGAGTCATTCTGGCGTAGCAACTCATCAGAGACCATACTAGCATGAGTGAAATGTCCATCGGTCGGTTTTACTGTCTGCTTCTGATTCAGGGCGTTAGTATCTTCACACTAATGAAAATAATGGAAACAAACTAGACAGTGAAAGACTGAAATTGATTAACTGCATGTACTGCTTTTATATGCAACAATGGTGTTGTCGTAATATTGATTTGCAACTTCGTTTTTGACATATTTGTCTAGTTAAATTATTAGATATAGATTAAACATTCAGCAAGACAGCTAGTTCTATAATCCAACCAAATAGCCAAACATCTTTGCAGTGGGTTTCCAGAAAGATTATTCTTCTTGCCAATAATTGTTTTTTACTATAAGGACTACATCAATGACTACGCATTTCAGAACAAAATAAAGACGTACAAGTCAAAATTCTCTTAGGATGGAATTCACAATATTACCAATATAAATATATTACCAATACCTGAAACTCTTTGGACTTCTTTGTGAACGTAAAAAATGCTGACTATCCGTAAACCTAAATAAACATGTAATTCCTCTTTCTCTTTCTATATACCCCATTAAGATATGTGAACACCCTTTTGAATAATAAGGCAAGGGTTTTATCAGAGATTCAGAAAGTAAATAAATTTAAGGCAAGGTTCAAACTTCAAAGAGGAATACAAAGAAATCGAGTCCCAGTTACATTCAATAAACAGTACACAGTTCAATTGTACTTATGTTGTTTGTACGGAAACCTATATGGGAGAAGCTCCTCCATGTGTTATTAATATGGCGATGCTCACTCGTGATATCCTTGGAATTGGGTGTGGTTAAGGTGTTTCGGTACACTGTTGGGCGTTAGACTAGGCTTAGTTCTTAACAACTACACCATCCCGTAACAAATGTTACTGCTCTCCCTTTTGGGCATCCCATAACAAATTTTATTATCCCAAAATGGATACTTGAGAATACTTCTTTATTCAATTGACCCTCTTGCCACACTCACAACAACAATCCACTTGCTATTCCCTACCCCACTTTCCCTCTCCTACTTTACTTTTCATACTCACAACACCTACTTCACTATTAATAGTACTACTTTTCCTTAATTCCCGCCCATTCAATTTTTGGTAACATTTGTTATGGGACGGGGGGGGGGGGAGTTACATTGTAGCGTAAGAAGTTGATTTTTGAAATATATATTGCCATTTAGTTTTTAAGAAACCTTAATCTTTTTATTAGTTCCCAAATTTCGTCGAAAGGAAAAAAAGAAAGATGCTAAATGCTTTGTGTATGGTTATCAATGCAGGTCAAGATGGTGGCAAAAGAATGGGTCTTAATTTTGACAGAGTAAAGTAAGTCTTCTTATATAAGACTTGATGGTTATTTGGCTTCTGAGTTATTGTTCTTATTTCATGAAAATTCAACGAAACAATCATTATCATATAGATTTTTGTTATTTCAATCTATTACCATGACTTCATAACTTATGATATTCAGTGTATTGACTTAAATATATGTTTCCAGTGATACAGCTATGGAGCTTCCTTCTAAAAGAACTTTAGAAAGAATAAAAAAATATGCAGTTATGTGAAGCATATTTGTTCTTATCACCATGAATATTTCTTGGTTTCCTATTGGATATAGGAAACTAGGGTTTGATTAGGGTTTCTTCCCTTCTAGCAGTGTTTAATGAGTGGAACTTGTAACTTGTAAGCAATCATATAGATGAAACCTCTACATGTGCTGTAAGCATCTTGTACACTAAGTCCTATTAAGGGAGACCCCCATCCCCCTTTCCTGTTTACCCTTTTTTTTGCTTGTATTCAAGTAGAATTATTTTATGAGGTGAGAAGGTGACATTCTGGTGGAAGGATGCCTGATACGCGCAAGGAGGGTAGCGTCGCTCAAATGGAGTTTGCCAAGATACCATTCTTTTCCTAGTAGAGAGGACTAGGAGCTTCAAGATTGTCCTTGTCATCCTTCAAAAATCTTAGGTCCATTTCGGTGCTTAAAATTAACCTTGCCAAGTGTGGTTTTGTGGGGTGTAATATTTGATAATTACTTGCCTATTTCTTACGCTTCTTTAATCAGGTGGCACATAATTATGTAGTCTATGGCTTACTTTCCGTACATGGATGTTCCTCTTGGAGGTAATCCTAGGGCTGTCTTTTTGGATCCTGTTGACAAGAGAGTGCTTCTTGATGGCAGGAAAAGGCTTCTTTTCTCTTGGAGAGTGTCTCTTTGGGAACTTGTTTTTCGAGAATTCCGCTTTACTCACCATCCCTTTTCAAAACCCCTTTTAGTGTGACTGAGAAATCTGAGCGTTGTGCAGAATTTTATGTGGGAAGGGTAGGGGAGGGAGTTAGAGACCATTTCTTTTGTTGACAAGTGTGCTTTCCTTGGAAGGAATGGCTTAAAGTAATCAAGAGTGAATTGGGGCCACATCAAAATGGGTGAAACAATTTTGGTGGTTCAATTTCTCAGGAAAGCTAATGAAAGTTTATTTCTCAGTTGTTTTTCCTTTCACCAAGTTTGATAAAGTATGGTATATTCTGAAATAAACCTTCCGTCCCATATACATTTTTCCATTTGCCATTTTTGTTTGTCCATAAAAGATAGTCACATTTCCAAAATTGTTAGGCTAAAATCATTGAACTTCCGAAATTGCCAACCAAGCAAGAAAAGGGAGAGATGAGAGGATGAGAGCCAACCAAACCAAGGAAGAAGAGGGAGTAATAATTTTAACTTTATTAAGTTAGTGATGAAAATGAAAATATGTTGTTAAAATGTTTGAATAGTCAAATGGGACTGTCATTATTGGACGGAGGGAGTATTTTGATATCTGTTTGTAAACTGTCAATCTCAGATAACAACAAGCATGTTACCTTTCTTCATGAAAGAATAGTTACCTTCACAGGAGCTGTAATAAATATTTCTCTAAGCACTGATAAATTGTACATTAATTTCCTCCGTTTCACAGGTATTGGTTATCAGTTGGTGCCCAGGCATCAGATCCTGTAAAACGCCTTTTATTTAGAGCAGGGTTACTTCCACCACCACCAATGGTTGCAATGGGACGCAAAGGTGGACCCCGGGACATGACCCTAATCAACCCGTTGAACGGACGTGTAATGACGCCACCGCCCCTGTAGGCACCAAGACCTGTTTTCCGAGAGGGGATCGGTTTTTTGTTTTTTGTTTTTTGGGATCATGCTTAAAGTGGCGAAAGAACAAGGAAGTAACATGAAGATTGCAACAGTTGTACTTGAATGTTAAATTTGAATGTTGCTCTTGATTTGTTATGCTTTGATTCTGAAAGACTGGATTTGCTTTAAAATAGTTCTTGTGATCTCTTTTTTGTTCTTTTCCCATCTCGTATTTCTCCTGATAGTTCTTCTCAAAGACCACCACCCCCACCACCTCGACTACATGCTCGTGTCGCGAAGTTCCCTACGTTGATGCGGCCAATCGCGAAATTCCCTATATTGATGCGGGCATTGCGGGAAAATATTTGGCAACATTTTACCCCTACCCCTCAAAATGAATATCTATTTAAAAATCTTGATTTTTCATATTAAAAATATTTTTTTATGGAAAAAATATTTTTTATAGAAAAAAAATCGTAAATATTTTTGCTATTCATATTCTAAATTTTAGTTTTGCAACAATTAATTACTCCTATGATTTTTTTATTTTTTTTGAAAAAAAATATCATTAGGGACAAAGCTATACTAGGGAAAAGTTTTAAAATGTCGTTTATTTCGAAAAAAAAAAAAACATTCAATTTGGGATAGAGGAAGTGCTCGTTTTTCACAAATCATTTACATATATGTGTATCATTTTTTCGGAAAAAAACATTCAATTATTGATAGAGGAAGTGGTCGTTTTCCACGCCATTTACATATGTGCGACGGACATGAAGAAATGATGCCAAATTTTGGGCAACAACAATAATTTGAAACTCCAAGTAGTCAAGAAAAAAGTGAACATACACATTTTTACCGCCGCTAAAAATGGAGCACGTGATATTGGAAAATTAGGAGGCAAATATAAATATAAATTTAATTTATGAATAAATTTGCTAAGCAAAAAATAAGGGAAATATGATGTTTTTACTCATGTACTCAACGATTGGACACAAATATTTCCTTCAACTCCATTTTACGCACATATGTCTTCATATAAACATTAATTAGGGAAAATATAACCAAAACTAACTTTCCATCAAATTCTTAACAGAATTGATGACTATGATGACATTATAGTAATTTCACATATACACGTGGATTAATTTATCAAATAAGCATGTTGACTACACATTTCACACATAAATTATTATTATTATTTTTAAAACATATAATATCACTTTAATTTATAATAGTCAATATACTTAAAATTTAAATAATTTATAACCATTTAATTTTCTTAGTAAAATGCTATTAAATGAGCGAAAATTAATCCTTAAACCCCGAGAATTAATTCATATAATAACAGACTAAAATTTCAGATCTAAAGAAATCAGATTAAAAACATTGTCTCTAGATCTAAATTTCAGTTCAAACAAAAAATCGACTCTAAAGAGGTTGTCGTTGAAAGGAAACTTCCGAAATTCTCGAATCGTTGGACATAAATTTAGGACTAGAGATCGTGACGACTGAGGTGGGGATTGCCATGCAAGAAGTCGAAAGTCGGGTAGAAAGATGGATCTAGTCACATCGAACAACGATGAATCAAGGGTGGAGTGGGTTGACGAAAACATAGAAGAAAGGGGGTCAGAAAGTAGTATAGGAGGAGGGTTGAAGAAGCCATCCGGAGAAGACACGAAAGATGACAGCAGGGGAATGGTTGACGGTGGCAGTTAGAAGTGGTGGTTGTGAGGAGGCTATGTTTATAAATTTAATTAACTTATAAATAGTATAAATAGGACCTCCACTATCTACAGTTGAATGAACAGTATCAAGCGGCGAATTTCCCATTTTGCCCTCATACATTTGTCCCTTTCCCATTTTTCCCTTAAAAAAAAATTGTTTTTTTTAAATTAAAAAAAAATTAAAATAAAAAAAAATCACGAGTCCTTGAACACGGGCATGTACTAGTTAACTTATAAACATTGAATTAATAATTTTTGATCAACATCATCATATAAAAATTTAATCACCTTCATAAAATTTTACAAATTTGTTATTATGCACTACTAAAATTCTATTAACAACAATTTCAAAATTTTATTAAGTTAATTTAATGTTTATAAATTAATTAAATTTTAATTAATTTGACTAGTATAAATTAAAGTAAAATTATTTGTTTTAACAAAATATTAATAATAATAATAATAATAATAATAATAATATATGTGTGAAGTGTGTACATTCTTAAAATTAACGGAATTTAGAGGAAGTTTACCTGTCTTTCGATCCCTTCCTTGGATTTATAAGTGTCCCGAGCCGGATAGAACTCCGTTGGATCCACGGGAAGAGCGGTAGTTCGAATGGTCCTCACCAACCTCGCTTTTTCGTTGTCGGTCCTCCTATGGCGAGCCATTGGTCCCAAACCGGCATCCATGACGATTTTCCCTCGAAAATTTGAACAAAACTCGCGAAATGGGAAAGATTTTCTTCTCTCCTTTCTCTCTCTCTCGCCTGAATGTATGGTGGAAATGAACAAGTCTGCGTCGGCCTGTTGCTGATTTGAACCTGGTCAAATTCAGTCTCAGTCCGATCGGACTCTTTTGCAGCTGAAAAGATTCCTTGCCACTTTGACCCCTCAGCTTCTCACAATTTCAATTTTACCCCTTTGACCCCAAAAGTGTAAAATTTTCCCAAGTTAGACCTTTCTAACACCCCCTCCCCCGAGGTTAAGTCCCGTTAGTTTCTCGCTAACTTCCGTCTCCAGACGTTAAATTTCAAATCGTCTTCGGACGTTAAATCACAATTTCGTCTCCAGACGTTAAATTATATGTTGATGCTGCTAGTTTGATTCGTTTTGACGATACAAATAATACAATGGTTTCAGATTTTTTTTTAGTTCTAGATCTTAAGATATTTCATTTTAAACAACTATGAACTTAACATAAAACAACAGTGAACTTAATAAATATGTCAAATAATCTCATAAAATTGTAAAAATAAAGGCTATATAAGACTAAAAACAACTGTGTACTTAACTAAAACAAATGTAAACTTAACTAAAAAAGACTAAAAAATAACTGTGAACTTATCAAAACACTGTGAACTTGTAAAAACTGTGAACTTCTCAAATTTGCTCCAGATTATATGTTGATGCTACTAGTTTGATTCGTATTGACAATACGAACACACCGGTAGTTTCAGATTTTTTTTTTAATCCTAGATCTTAAGATATTTCATTTTAAAGTTTTGAGGTGGAAAAAAAAGTAAGAGAGAGAAAAAGGAGAGAGAAAATGACATGGAGCTGAAATTTTTTCACGTACATCCGTCCATGTCATTTAATTGAGTGGCACAAGCGTAATTTTCATCAATTACCAGGGTCACGCGTTTCTATCATTAAGTCAGGAACCTAATGATAAATTCTCATATTCTATAAATTAGTTGGTTGAATTTATTAGAATTAGGGATTAATTGGTAATTGCCCTTTTTTTTTTTTCTTATAAAAAAGGGAGTGTCCTTGGAGGAATGTGGTGTGTGCATATAACACCACTCAACAAATTTCCCGATAAACCCTAATGTTCATGTTCTGAAACTAAAAGGTGCTTAGAAAGCCTGAAGAGAAGCCAGAGGAGAGGTGAAAGAGAAGAAAATGGCGGTAAGGTTAAGATTGGCACGATTCGGATGCAGAAACAGGCCGTTCTATAGGGTTATGGCGGCCGATAGTCGATCTCCTCGGGACGGCAAACATTTGGAAGTGTTGGGTTACTTCAACCCTTTGCCAGGTTATTCACAATCACCCTCCTCGCTCCCCGTCTATGATTCTTATCATGAAATTTAACAGCTTTTCAGAATGTTTGAATGCCTTAGTTTTGTTCTGATTGAGTATATTGAGGTAGTTTTGTTTGGAATTTTCGAGTAATAAACCCACTTCGGCGATGATTGAATTTCTTGATTTTCGGGGGTTCAGTTTCTCTATATTTTCAATGTGATTGGAGTTCAGTGGATGGATTTTCTTTGTTTTGTGTCTTGCAGTCAGTTCTTGAATCGAAGATACTCCCTCCGTCCCAAAATGAATGTCCAAAAAATTTTCAAATTTGCTCTTGATCTTGAGCAAATTTGATTTTTTTTTTGGATATTAATTTTGGGGCGGAGGTAGTAAGTTTTATACAAACCTATCTTTCTGTATATAGAGATTATCTAGGCTTCCCATGAAGTATCATTTTGTTTCCTCTTCTTTCTTTAGCCTGAGGAGCAAGCCAGTCTTTTTCTCTTACTAGGAACATCAGCATCTTGGTATAAAAGATTCTAAGTACAGACCAAATGTAACCATGTAAAGAATGTACTTAAAAGTTTTGTGATAGCTGAAAAAAAATCCTGATTCTTCTCATTAATTGAACATGTAATTCTTGCTCCCTCCGTCCCTTAATGAATGTCCAAATTTCATTTAGCTGACATCTTGAAAATGTTTACTTTTTATACATTTTAGTGAGAACATGTAATTCTTCTCAGTTATTGACCAGCTCGTTAATGTAAGGAGTACATTTTAACGAAATTACAATCTGTCAAAATATAGAAATTACGTATTTAAGCATCTTCTTTCTTGACCATACTGTGATACTTCAATAAACTACTGGGTAGGAGCTGTGTTTTGGTGACCATTGTTGATTAGGATATCCACCTTCCCTTCATTTTGGGAATCTATATGAACATGTTAGCGACAGAGATATTAAACCTTTTCTCTACGTTAACAACTTGTAGATCTCAGTAATAATTCCAAAATGAGTAATTATTTTCCTCTTAGCCTAACTTAAGCTCAAGAGTGCATGTTAATTGATGCTGATGACGCAGATGAAGGGATGGAAATTACAGGTCGAGGTTGTGCCATTCAAGTTAAGGGAGTAGTAAATTGGTAAAGAGGTTAAAAATATAAACCATAGTTACTGGGAACTCTACTTCCCCCTCGTCCCGAAATCGGGGTCGTTTGTGTCCCAGTTCTCCTAGGAACGCGATCCAATTCCCCAAAAACATCGTCCCATATTTTTTTTTAAAAAGAAGGTAGAATATGATCTTTCAGTCGCGCCTCAGTTAATTGAATATCATCTTGGTACTTTTTAGGATTTTGCTGAAGTTGAGAACATTTCGATCTTTGTCGAGCCAATATTGACTTGAAGCGGAAAGCATTTGAATCTTGGTTGGAATTGAAGTCGCCTTTGGGATGAGAGGAGACTACATAAATAGGGAAAGAGTTGGAACTGCAAAGGAGAGGAGAAGTGAGGAGAATTTGGACTTTGGAGGAAGAGTTGTGAATATAGAAGAAGAAGGGTTTCCATGGATCGGGGAACGAACGATGCAGAGTGTTGATGAATGTGACTCTGCATACAAAATTAAACCCACATGGCAGCTATTTTCATCCTCAATATATTTACACACATCCATTAATTGTAGAACACTTTTAAAGATGGGTATGTTAAATATATACTCCCTCCGTCCCACCAAAACTGATACTTATTTCCTTTTTGGTCCGTCCCACCAAAACTGATACTGCCCAAAATAGCAAAGGAATCTTCACTATTTACCCCACTCATTCTCTCTCCTCTTTCACTTTTACACTCACAACATTCTCTCTCCTAACTATTCCTCCCACTCATTCTCTCTCCTATTTAATTCTTCATACTCACAACATTTTCTTTCACTTTTTCTCTCACTTACTTTTCCTTAATCCCCGTGCCCAGAAATTTGGTATCAATGTTGGTGGGACGGAGGGAGTATGTATATATTACTTTTGTGTTCCCAATAAAAGCGTACCACGTTCCCAACTGGCGTACCGACTAATCCTACTTCTAACGTACCCAAATTTTTAAAAGTCACATTCCTCGTTCTTGTTCCCGTTCCCGTCCGGCAACCCAAAGCATCCCACGTTCCCGGTAACTATGATATAAACTATGACACAATGAAAGTAGAGATGACCTAGGATGCACTTCCTCCGTATTTTAGCTCCTACTAGGAGAATTAAACCACCTACATTCATGAATAAAATATGGAAAAATGTAGCTTAAAGTGTATAGTCTAACAATGACACCAGAAGTAAACATAAAAATATGGGCAACCGAAGTAAACAGGAGAGGGTTGACGGTAAAAACCGAAGTATCACAGCGGTTCAAGCACGTGGATCATGCATGAAAATGTGCACAAATTTTATCCTAGGATAGTTTGGTACATTCTCCCCTGAAACTCCTGCGGCATGTACCAGATTTTGTAGACAAATACGAGCAAAGGCAAGCTGCTTACATCCACTCCCTTGCTTGTTGGTTCCTCCTGTCTTAGGCCTGCAATGGCACGCATTTACCTTAACAGTTTTAACTTATGTCCATGAGCAAATATTTGGAGTTATATTCCACCAATATCTCTTAGGTTCTTTAATTTAATCTTCCATCACTTTGCCCTGATTACCACTTATGTCATCTGACCTGGGATTGTTATTTCCATCTTTTTTTGTTGTTCTTTATCATTGACTTCTTTCTAAAAATTATCTTCTTTTCCCATTTTTTCATCGAACGTTATATAATCTTAAGGAAAGAAAACTAATCAATTCCTAAAGATGCATTTTCTTTGTTTTGAGACACAGACAGTACTCCAATCGAAGATAAATTTCCAGGAGAACCTCTTATTTTTGTTTCTTACAATCACACTCTTCGGTGGCGGAGCCAGGATTTTTTGGAACTGGTCAAGAAATTTCTATTTTATATATTATGATGTAATACATAAATATAGTTTGAACGGGGTTAAAATTATAATACTCCCTCCGTCCCATTTGAAGGTTCACTAATTTAGTTGGGCACAAGAATTAAGGAAATTGTGATGTGTTGTGAGTGTAGATAGTTGGGTAGGAGATAAAAATTGGAGATAGTGGGTAATTGTTGCGAGTATAACAAGTGGGTCTCATTTCCATTTTAGTAAAGGTGAACCTATAAATGGGACACCCATTTGGGAAATAAGTGAACCTTCAAATGGGACGGACGGAGTATAGTGTTATTTTTATGGTGAAAGGCAAATCAAAATTTTTAATGATAAAAATCTAAATTTTCAAAATTTATTCTTATTTCCGCATGACTTCATAATTTGGTATTATCTCCATGAGGCAGCTCCTTGTTTCCATCTTTCAAACTATTTTCAGATCCTACAATCTGCCCATGCGTATTATCAAGATTTCCTACTTGCATACCTGAAAACCTTTTTTTTTTCTCTTCGGCAAATGAGTCATTCTGGCGTAGCAACTCATCAGAGACCATACTAGCATGAGTGAAATGTCTGCTTCTGATTCAGGGTGTTAGTATCTTCACACTAATGAAAATAATGGAAACAAACGACAGTGAAAGACTGAAATTAGATTAACTGCATGTACTGCTTTTATATGCAACATTGGTGTTGTCGTAATATGGATTTGCAACTTCGTTTTTGACATATTTGTCTAGTTAAATTATTAGATATAGCTTAAACATTCAGCAAGACAGCTAGTTCTATAATCCAACCAAATAGCCAAACATCTTTGCAGTAGGTTTCCAGAAAGATTATACTTCTTGCCAATAATTGTTTTTACTATAAGGACTACATCAATGACTACGCATTACAGAACGAAATAAAGACGTACAAGTCAAAATTCTCTTAGGATGGAATTCACAATATTACCACTACCTGAAACTCTTTGGATTTCTTTGTGAACGTTAAAAAGCTGACTATCCGTAAACCTAAATAAACATGCAATTTCTCTTATATTGTGAACACCCTTTTGAATAATAAGGCAATGGTTTTATCAGAGATTCAGAAAGTAAATAAATTTAATGCAAGGTTCAAACTTCAAAGAGAATACAAAGAAATCGAGTCCCAGTTACATTCAATAAGCAGTATACAGTTCAATTATACTTATATTGTTTGTACGGAAACCTATAAGGGAGAAGCTCCTCCATGTGTTATTAATATGGAGATGCTCACTCGTGATATCCTTGGAATTGGGTGGGGTTAAGGTGTTTCGGTACACTGTTGGACGATAGACTAGGCTTAGTTCTTAACAACTACTCCATCCCGTAACAAATGTTACTGCTCTCCCTTTTGGGCGTCCCATAACAAATTTTACTATCCCAAAATGGATACTTGTGAATACTTCTTTATTCAATTTGACCCTCTTGCCACACCCACAACAACAATCCACTTGTTATTCCCTACCCCACTTTCCCTCTCCTACTTTACTTTTCATACTCACAACACCTACTCCACTATTGATATATACTACTTTTCCTTAATTCCCGCTCAATTTTGGTAACATTTGTTATGGGACCGGGGGGGGGGGGAGAGTTACATTGTAGCGTAAGAAGTTGATTTTTGAAATATATATTGCCATTTAGTTTTTAAGAAACCTTATATCTTTTTATTAGTTCCCAAATTTCGTCGAAAGGAAAAAAGAAAGACGCTAAATGCTTTGTGTATGGTTATTAATGCAGGTCAAGATGGTGGCAAAAGAATGGGTCTTAATTTTGACAGAGTAAAGTAAGTCTTCTTATATAAGACTTAGGTTATTTGGCTTCTGAGTTATTGTTCTTATTTCAAGAAAATTCAACGAAACAATCAATTATCATATTGATTTTTGTTATTTCAATCTAGTACCATGACTTCGTAACTTATGATATTCAGTGTATTGACTTAAATATATGTTTCCAGTGATACAGCTATGGAGCTTCCTTCTAAAAGAACTTTAGAAAGAATACTAAAAAATATGCAGTTATGTGAAGCATATTTGTTCTTATCACCATGAATATTTCTTGGTATCCTATTGGATATAGGAAACTAGGGTTAGATTAGGGTTTCTTCCCTTCTAGCAGTGTTTAATGAGTGGAACTTGTTTTTCGAGAATTCCGCTTTACTCACCTTCCCTTTTCAAAACCCCTTTTAGTGTGACTGAGAAATCTCTGAGTGTTGTGCAGAATTTTATGTGGGAAGGATAGGGGAGGGAGTTAGAGACCATTTCTTTTGTTGACAAGTGTGCTTTCCTGGGAAGGAATGGCTTAAAGCAATCAAGAGTGAATTGGGGCCACATCAAAATGGGTGAAACAATTTTGGTGGTTCAATTTCTCAGGAAAGCTAATGAAAGTTTTTTTCTCAGTTGTTTTTCCTTTCACCAAGTTTGATAAAGTATGGTATATTCTAAAATACTCCTTCCGTCCCATTAACATGTTTCCATTTGCCATTTTTGTTTGTCCATAAAAGATAGTCACATTTCCAAAATTGTTAGGTTAAAATCATTGAACTTCCGAAATCGCCAACCAAGCAAGAAAAGGGAGAGATGAGAGGATGAGAGCCAACCAAACCAAGGAAGAAGAGGGAGTAATAATTTTAACTTTATTAAGTTAGTGATGAAAATGAAAATATGTTGTTAAAATGTTTGAATCGTCAAATGGGACTGTCATTATTGGACGGAGGGAGTATTTTGATATCTGTTTGTAAACTGTCAATCTCAGATAACAAGAAGCTTGTTACCTTTTTCTTCATGAAAGAATAGTTACCTTCCCAGGAGTTGTAATAAATATTTCTCTAAACACTGTTAAATTGTACATTAATTTCCTCCGTTTCACAGGTATTGGTTATCAGTTGGTGCCCAGCCATCAGATCCTGTAAAACGCCTTTTCTTTAGAGCAGGGTTACTTCCACCACCACCAATGGTTGCAATGGGACGTAAAGGTGGACCCCGGGACATGACCCTAATCAACCCGTTGAACGGACGTGTAATGACGCCACCGCCCCTGTAGGCACCAAGACCTGTTTTCCGAGAGGGGATCGGTTTTTCTTTTTTTGTTTTTTGGGATCATGCTTAAAGTGGCGAAAGAACAAGGAAGTAACATGAAGATTGCAACAGTTGTACTTGAATGTTAAATTTGAATGTTGCTCTTGATTTGTTATGCTTTGATTCTGAATGACTGGATTTGCTTTAAAATAATTCTTGTGATCTCTTTTTTGTTCTTTTCCCATCTCGTATTTCTCCTGATAGTTCTTCTCAAGGACCACCACCCCCACCACCTCGACAACATGATCGTCGCAAAGTTCCCTACGTTGATGCGGGCAATCGCGAAATTCCCTATGTTGATGCGGGCAAGCGAAATTCCCTATGTTGATGTGGGCATTGCGGGAAAATATTTGGCAACATTTTACCCCTACGCCTCAAAATGAATATCTATTTAAAAGTCTTGATTTTTCATATTATAAATGTTTTATTATAGAAAAAAATTGTAAATATTTTTGCTATTCATATTCTAATTTTAGTTTTGCAACAATTAATTATGATTTTTTTTTTTTGAAAAAAATATCATTAGTGACAAAGTTATACTAGGGAAAAGTTTCCAAATGTCGTTTTTTGAGAAAAAAAAAACATTCAATTTGGGATAGAGGAAGTGCTCGTTTTCCACAAATCATTTACATATGTGTCGTTTTATAAAAAAAAACATTCAATTTGTGATAGAGGAAGCGGTCGTTTTCCACACATCATTTACATATGTGCGACGATATGAAGAATGATGCCAAGTTTTGGGCAACAACAATAATTTGAAACTCCAAGTAGAACATACACATTTTTACCGCCGCTAAAAATGGAGTACGTGATATTGAAAAATTAGGAGGCAAATATAAATTTAATTTATGAATAAATTTGCTAATTTGCCAAGCAAAAAATAAGGGAAATATGACGTTTTCTCCTGTACTAAACGATTGGATGCAAATATTTCTTTCAAACGGACAAAAAACAAAGAACAAGGGGGTACAGCGTAAATCTAGCCCCAAAATTTATAAATGAAGAAAAATTCCCAAACCCCTAATTAAAAAATTCAATTCTTCCATTCCACCACCTCCTCCAGTATTCTGAAAAACACTGAAAACAGCCCCTTTAACCCTAGAAAAAAACCCTCCCTCACCTCTCCACCCACGTCTCCCCTCTTTCTCCTCACTCTGTGTATGTGTGTAGAGTAGGCAATATATATATATATATATATATATATATATATATATATATATATATATACATATATATATATATATATAGTTATAGAACGACAGAGCGAAAGGGTCTTCAACAACAGTTGTATTGAGTTAGAAAAAAATCTTCTCATTTTCTTGATTCTTACTGTGTTTTGTGAAAAAAGGGGGATTTTTTCTTGAACCCATTTGGGAAGTATACAAGTAATCAAACATGGCGATGCTACTTCGCAATGCCTCCTTACGCTCTGTATTACACCCTGAGGTATTCCGTCCCTTTGTTATTTCCCATTTTTCTTGAGCTTGTTTTCGAGTTTTGATTGCAGGGATTTAATGCTCTTTTTTTGCTTGTGGAAAGCATAAATATTGGTTAAAAATTAATGTGTTGAATATATAGCCTATAAATATATAAATGCCTTTTTTTTGGGATATTGTAAAGGATGGTTTGGTGTAATTATGCATCTGTAGAGCACTCATCTCTACCAAATTAAGTGTCCCTTTGTGATTTTTCTTATTTTTTTTGTAATTTCATTAGAAAAAGGATTCGCAGTTTCAGACTGAACTCTTTAAGGATGGATATAGTTTGTGTAAGCACTTTCAATGTTGGTTCTGTATTGTTATGGATATATGTTAATGGATACCCCTAGACACTTGTTGAGGATGTGCCCAGAGAAATGAAATACTCCCTCCGTCCCATAATGATGGTCACATTTGACTATTCAAACATTTTGACGACCTATTCTCATTTCCATCACTTACCTTAATTAATAAGGTCTACTTATTACTCCATTACTCCCTCTTCTTCTTTGGCTGCTCTCATCCTCTCCTCTTTTCCTCTTCTTCCTTGGTTGGCAATTTTGGAAGTTCAACGATTTTAACCTAATAATTTTGGAATGAGACTATCTTTTTGGGACAAATAAAAATGGCAAATGAAAACATCTTTATGAAACAGAGGGAGTATTTCCAAATATTGATTTTATTTGGGTTAGTTTGCATTAGTTGGCACTGCAGGTTTACCTTCACTTTCAATTTTCTTAAGTTAGAATCTATGGTGTTATTTTTTTGTGTATTCTAAAAGCTATCCACAGGCCTATTTTTTAATACTGACTCCTGAGAGTTAAACTATTAGCCTCCAAAATTAAAGACAAAAACTGACTAGAAGATTTCCGTTTTCATCTAAAATTGAGGATTTACTTTAAAAATCCTAGTCAACGACTGTCGTAGCTATTGACTTAAGTATCTGTTTGCTTTCAGTAATGTATTATCGAAGACCTCTGTATTCTTGCTGCATTTTTTTGTTTTTGTTTTTTGATTGCTACTTTTCTATAACTCAGTTTGTTCTGTGCAGATTTTCCGTAAAGGTTTATTGGGTACATCGTTGCAGCTAAGCGAGTTCTCCACTAAAGGTGCTGATAGTTCCTGATCAGATTTTGATAGCTTCAGCTTAGGTTCCGTTTAAGTTGATGAACTTTGTAACTGAAGCAACTACCTTTTCCATTTTTTGAATTGAAGTTAATTGTCAATACTTATAGCTGCTTTCACCTCTTATCATCAGTTTGGATTCTTAAAATTTGTGTGCCTGTGGTTGTTGATAGTGTTTAGGATGAAGGAGTAACTTTGGTATCATTTTCCACTTCTTTGTGGGTCACAGATTAAAACTTTTATGCCTGTGGAGCTTGTTATCTACTACCTCTGTCCCAAAAGAATGTTCAAAAAATGCCCAAATTTAATCTTGATCAAGAGCAAATTTGAATTTTTTTTGGACATTCATTTTGGGACCGAGGGAGTAAAACATTGAGGTTGATACTATGTATGTACCTTTGTCCGGTTTGGAAGTGAGAGAGATGCTGAAAGTTTTTTTAGATAGCGGACTTCCTCTTATCTTGTTATGAAACCCCATTTTCCTCATCCCGATTTTCTGTATTTTCTTCATGATTGTTTTTGTCTAGTGATTTTGTTGTGCCTAAGCTCTTCCCAGATCACTTCCTGCTTCGGTTTACTAGTAAATGTTGTTCATACCCATGATTTCTTGTTTGTGCTTGCAACTCATATTATTGCAACTAGGTTTTATTTGACTAAAAGACTATGATTAAATTATGAGAAAACTTCATTTTTGTTCATCGTACTTTGGGGTGTTTCACTTTTGCCATCAAACTTTGTTTTTTTCATTTTTACCATCGTACTACAAACAATGGTGTGTCATTTTATACCTAAATCTGTTATTTAGACTCAAATTTATTTCATTTTTACCATCGTACTACAAACAATATTGTCATTCTTCACCCAAATTTGTTATATAATGATGACACAATTGTTCGAAGTAGAATGGTAAAAATGAAGATAAAAAAGTTTGATGATAAAAGTGAAACACATGCCAAAGTACGATGGACAAAAATGAAGTTTTCCCTTGAATTATTTCATAGATTCTTAATAAATTGCTCGATTCAATTTCAATTGGACACAACCATCTGTGTTGTTTCTTGTGAAACATTCCATAATATTTCGTTGAGGTTTTATATGATTATTCTTGTTGCTCTTGTCTTCTTTAGTTTGCTCAATAAACACTAGTTTTATGTGCATGATGAAGTTTTTGTATGATTTTGTTGAAGTGGTTGCATAAGTTACAACTTCCATGTTAAATCAGTCAGTATACACGGTACCTTCTGTTTCATGTGGATGCTAAATATTACGTACTCTGCTTTATCATCTAATTTGAATCAATAATAATTAATAGATGTCTAGTATTGCTGTTTGACATAGATACCCTTAGTCATTGTTTCAGAGCACAATATTTCATCATATACTTTATCTATTGATGGTATTTGGACATTCATTTAGGGACGGAGGGAGTATTTTGTTCCAAACTTATTCACTCAAAAGTCTTTTGAAATGAGCATATACTGTAGCTTCATTTTAATTGCAACTGCAACGAGCTAAATACTATTACACTTATTCTTTTGGAAGGGGGGAGGAAGAAGAAGGGTCTTGCACTTGAATCTGGCGATGAGAATCTGTCTGAGAAAGATCTGGCTCTAAAGCAAGCCCTTGAACAAATCAAAACTTCATTTGGTAGTGGAGCTATCATGTGGCTTGGGCGATCTGAGGGTCCTAAAGAAGTTCCAGTGGTGTCAACGGGATCTTTTGCTTTAGATATAGCTCTTGGAATTGGTGGATTTCCAAAGGTATGGTATTCTGGTAAAACCCTTGAAATCTTAAAATATTTGCACAAGTAAAAAGAACCCATTCACTTCAACGTGGCTCCGCGCCTCCGCCCGTGACCAGTATTAGGCAAACGTTTTCATGGTTATCATATGGTATTGATGTGGCCAACTATTGATTTCAAACACACTTTAAATGTCCACATATTTACATTTTTTATGAGTTTCGCATAGATGCTATTCGTTCTTTGTGACTTCGTCACGGAGTCCATTATTATCTATGCAGGGACGTATAGTGGAGATATTTGGTCCAGAGGCTTCTGGGAAAACAACTCTTGCTCTACACGTAATTGCTGAAGCGCAGAAGCAAGGAGGTTAACCTACAATACCCATACAGTTGAGATCTCTTTCTGGGAAAACAACTCAGTATTTTTTATTTATCTTGTAATTCTGGAAAAGGTTTGTTAATGGAAAATTTTAAATTTTTTCGCGGGTGTTTTTTGTAGGGTATTGTATGTTCGTTGATGCTGAGCATGCTCTTGATCCAGCTCTAGCAGAGTCTATTGGTGTGAACACCAAGAATTTACTTCTCTCGCAGCCAGATTGTGGCGAACAAGCTCTGAGTCTTGTGGATACCATGATCAGGAGTGGTTCAGTTGATGTTGTTGTAGTGGACAGTGTAAGTAAGGTGTTTTATTTTGAACCTCAAGGCATTTTTCATATGTTTTTAAGGAATGTGCTTTACTTGTTTGTACGTTGCTTGTACAATATAAAATTGTTCTAAGTCTCGTTCCTTGTTTAGAAAGGTGACATATAATTTGGACAAACTAAAAAGGACGGCATTTATTATGGGACGGATGAAGTATATAATAAAAGGAGGGCGGCATCAGACACTTGCTACATTTTTGATCCGAGTCAATTTTCAAAGGGCATATGTAACTGCAAATATTTTCTCAACTCTTGAAAATAATTTCTGCTGATGGATTCTTGTTTCAATGGCAGGTAGCTGCCCTTGTGCCTAAAGGTGAACTCGAAGGGGAAATGGGTATATATATAATGCATATATACACACATATACATATACTCCCTCCGTCCCATTTGAAACATCACTTATTTTCTTATTGGGTGTCCCATTGGAATGTCCTCTTTTCTAAAATGTCACAACTTTATTCCTTTATTTATTTACTCTACTCCACTTGTCATACTCACACTTCAATTGTGGGTCCCACTTGCAAATCCCACCCAGCTTATTATACTTACAATCCCCATCCCCTTACACTACTTTTGAATATAAATACCTCCCCTTCAATTCCCGTGCCCAAGAAAAATGGTGAAGTTTCAAATGGGACGGAGGGAGTATCTATCTATACATATATGTATATATATACATGTGCGACATCCGTGTGTGTGTATAAACAATTTATTCGGTAAATTTGGCTTTGCCACAGAGTTGAACTTGTTAGGAACCTGATTAACATTTTTTTAACAGACAGTTGGAAGTCAAGTTAGTGTGAAGATTGTAAAGAACAAGCATGCTCCTCCATTTAGGACAGCACAATTTGAGCTAGAATTTGGCAAGGGAATATGCCGTGAAGCGGAGCTTATAGAGTTAGGAGTCAAACACAAATTTATCGTCAAGGGCGGAGGTGGTAATTATAGCTTGAATGATGTCAAGGTTCGCGGTACCGAAACTTTCAAACGTTACTTGGCTGATAATTTAGATGTACGTGAAGAACTTGAAATGAAACTGCATGCGTGAGATTCTTACCGAGGGGAAGGTTCTAGAAACGGAAGGTTCTGAGTCGGAAGATACTACTGCAGTTGACTCAACTGACAAAGAAACATTGACCGCAGTCGAGGCATGATTTTGACTTCACGATGATATTGAAGTTGGTAGGGGAATTAAAAGTGATCCAAAGTTTTGAGGCGGTTTTATTCGATATATTTCGGTTAGGCAATTGTATTTTTCGTGTTCTGCAATGTAAGTAAATCGATTATTTATGTATATTAGAGTACTAGTAAAAGTCCGTGTCCAAGGACACGTGTTTTTTTTTTTTTAAATTACAGTAATTTTTTTTAAAGGGCAAAATGGGAAAGGGACAACTTAGTGAAGGCAAAATGGAAAATTTGGCTCTTGGAACGGTTCATAGTACTGTAGCAAGTACCGTTCCCATTTATACTATAGATGCTACATATATATGGTATTGAAAAAGGATCAAATTTCCGAAGCTTTTCTATGTCAGAATCCATTTTAGTGATGAAAAATGAAAATGTTTGAATGAAAAGCCTTCTATCATTTGCTCTGTTTGCATGCAGTTTACTTGTCTTTGAATACAGTAGTGTGTGTGTGTGTTTTTTTTTTTTTTAATATTGTTAAAACATAATTAAAAGAAAAGAAAAATTAAATAAATACTCCAAGTAAGAATATGTGTTTCTTGAAATTGAATTTAAAGATATCTTCATAGTGTATTTTTTTTATAAATGGAATAACATCTTCTTTCTTCAAGCAATTGAGAGTATCCATCTTTCCTCCATTACTCATTCTTTCTTCCCATCTCTTTCTTTTATTGTTTATGCTCAAGAAAAGTATCTTATTTATTTATGAAAACTTCATTTTTTTTGTTCATCGTATTTTTATTTTGGGGCGTATTTCACTTTTACCGTCAAACTTTATTTTTTTCATATTTACCATCATATTACAAACAATGGTGTCATTTTATACCCAAATCTGCTATTTTATACCCATATTTATTTCTTTTTTACCATCGTAATATAAACAATATTATCATTTTATACCCAAATTTGGTATAAAATGACGCCATTTTTTAAAGTACGATGGTAAAAATAAAAAATTAAAGTTCGATGGTAAAAGTGAAATAAACCCCAAAGTACGATGAACAAAAATGAAGTTTTGCCTTTATTTTATTTATTTATTTATTTAATTTTTCTTCAATATTTTAAAGTTTTTTCTTCTATATAAACTATAAACTTTGAGGCTATTTATCACATTGCACTTATACTTCACCACATCAACTCTTGGTGCACATCAATATCCTAAGCTAATTCAGGTGAGTTGTTCCTACTTGAACTTGTCACCTTCATCATAGACCAATCATCCAGGGAGGGGATAATTATATATCCAGTGGGATTATTATTTTGCTGACTGACGTGGTGTGACAGTCTGACAGTTTGATGTGATATTACAGTCCTGCCGAAATATTTTTTTTCTTCTTGTTATGTCAATGTGGTAGTAAAAAAAATATCTTCAACTAGAGGGATATTTTGATATGAGAATGAACTTAAAACTTGAAAGATCATGAATTTGTAGACTAATCAGTAGAAAAAATAGACACCTTCTTTATAACACATAATTCTGAAGGTGTAATTCTTGAGTGTGTGCAGGACAATGGATTGCATCCGGGAGCTACTTAGAGCAAAAGTTGGTTGCAGAAAGAAAATTACGCAAAACCCCTTGGAGCTATCTGCCAAAGACGAACATCCAGAGAAGGCAATCGGATATGCAGCCAGGGACGAATCCGGTATTCTCTCCCCCTTCAAGTTCTCAAGAAGAAGCCCCGGCGAAAAAGACATAATGTTCAAAGTCCTCTTCTGTGGTATATGCCATAGTGACCTTCACTTCATAAAGAACGATTGGGGCAACGCAAAATACCCATCCGTCCCTGGCCACGAGCTTGTTGGCATAGTCACAAAAGTCGGAAGCAAAGTGAAAAAGATCAAAATCGGAGACAAAGTAGGTGTCGGATGCCTAGTTGGTTCGTGTCAATCTTGCGAAAACTGCAAAGAAAATCTTGAAAGTTATTGTCCTAAAATGATTCTTACTTATGGCTCGACTTATCATGATGGTACCCCTACTTACGGAGGGTACTCCGATATCATGGTAGCGAATGAGCATTTTGTCATTCGCTGGCCGGAAAACATGCCACTCGATTCGGGCTCTCCTCTTTTATGTGCCGGGATTACAGTTTATAGTCCAATGAAATATTTTGGACTCGACAAGCCAGGTATTGTTGCCATCTCATCTGAACTTCACTTGCAGAAGAAGGCTCGATTATTAATTACTCCCTCCGTCCCAGCCCAGTGTAAACTTTTGGTCAACTTTGACCAACTTTGACCAATAATTTAAGGCCATAATAATGATCCTAATAAAAATTTAAAAATTTGTTATTGTATCACGCTTAATAATATTAACAATAACATTTTTTGGATTTTTATTAGGATCATTATTATGGCCTTAAACTATTGGTCAAAGTTGATCAAAGTTGACCAAAAGTTTACACTGATATATATATATATATATATATATATATATATATATATATATATATATGTTTCATTTGTAGATGCAAGCATGCCATTTGTACATCCAAGCAGGACTGTTTGAACTATAGTTCATGTCAAAACTGGCTCTGATACCATGTTAATATCATGATCAGGTATGCATATTGGAGTGGTCGGGCTAGGCGGTTTAGGCCATCTAGCAGTAAAATTCCTAAAGGCATTCGGATGCAAAGTAACCGTTATAAGTACTTCCCCAAGCAAGAAGACGGAAGCCATTGAACGTCTCGGAGCAGACTCATTTCTAGTAAGCCGGGACGAAGATCAGATGAAGGCATCTATCGGAACAATGGATGGTATATTCGACACTGTCTCAGCAGTACATCCTCTGATTCCTTTAGTGAATCTTTTAAAGTATCATGGAAAAATTGTTTTGCTCGGGATACCAAACAAGCCCTTAGATATTATGGCTTCGGATTTGCTGTTTGGGAGGAAGATTGTGGCGGGAAGTACAATGGGAGGGTTAAAAGAAACACAAGAAATGATTGAGTTTGCTGCTAAACACAAGATAACTGCTGATGTTGAAGTTGTTCCTATGGATTATGTTAATACGGCTATGGAGCGGTTGGCGAAAGGCGATGTTCGGTATCGGTTTGTTATCGATGTCGGAAACACGTTAAAGGCCAATTAACGATCGATTATCGGCATCATTAAAGACTAAAATTATGTTAAGTTTCAAGATTTGTTGTGTGTGTGTGTTGTTTAAAGTCTTTGGTTCTGTTGTTGGAATAATCATGTATGTAATATAATTAAGGTATTGATTAATTAATTAACTACTTATTTAATGAAGCAATCCTTAATTCATTAATGGATTTAAGGAAGTAACCATTATCTTGCTAGTAAAAACTAACGTAATTCCGCCAGTGGTAACGAAATAAAGAAAATGGAACACAACTTTCGTTAAATTTGGCGAGAAAAGTAACGGCTACAACTTTCATTCAGTTAAGTAGGGCTTATATACATAATATTATACCATAAGGGGCCCATTCGCATATTGAGCAAATTATAATAGGGCTGGCCTTGGTCCCTGGGCGAGCGAGATGCAAAATTACAAATAAACTCACGCTCACTTATACCCCAATCCCGTTGCTATTATACCCAAATATATAAAACTTTCATAATTTTTCATCTTTTCTTAAAAGTAATAAAAAAAATTTATATTTTATTAAACAATCTTCTCATATATTTTCATATACCTAAATGTATGATACTAAAATTACTTTTATAATTAAGCATAAGAGTATTTTTTAACAATTTTTCATATTTTTTAAAAAATAAATAAAATCCACTCCAATGCCTAAGATTATAAAACTAGAATTATTTTTATATTCAGATATAAGCGTAATTTGTTTAATTCAAATTGTTTAAAACAACAACAACAACAAGGATCAGAATAGTGGGCATGGTCATGCTTGACATGGGACACGAATGTGCTGCACTAAAATGGCGAGAAGAAAATGGGAATTTTTTCTCAAATAATCCCGTTTTATTTTTTTATTTACCAAAATGACTTACTGTTCAAACTATTGCCCAGAATGTCCTCTTTTTTGAAACTCGCTACACCGTGTAGCGAGTTTGACTAGGGTTGGTCAAAACTCGCTACACCGTGTAGCGAGTTTAGGGCAATTAATTAGGCCGTTGGGAAATTAATTACGGCATTTAATTAAACTAAACTCGCTACACGGTGTAGCGAGTTTTGACCAGATTTAAGTCAAACTCGCTACACCGTGTAGCGAGTTTAATATATTCCAAACCCCTACATAACCCTCTCCCACTACAAGAAAAACAGGTTTTAGCGACGGAAAAATCCGTCGCTAAAAGTCAAAAATCCGTTGCTAAAACGATTTACCGACGGATTACCGACGGATTTATTCCGTCGCTAAAAACCTCGTCGCTATTGTTTAACGACGGAATTTCATGTCCCTCGGTAATTTAACGACGGACCGATCCCTCGCTAAATGATTCCAAACCGTCGCTAATAATATGAATGGGACGACGAATTTATGATAATTTGCGACGGAATAATCCGTCGTTATTGTTTAAAATCCGTCGCTAAAATTTATTACATATTTTCACAATTTTATTAATTTTTAAAAAAAAAATTTTTTCAATATTTTTTATTTTTGATATACCAAATTACCGACGAATATTTCCGTCGCTAATTTGATATTTTTTATTAAAAAAAATTATATATATATATATATATATATACATATATATATATATATATATATATATATACATATATATATATATATGTATATATATATATATATGTATAATTATACATATATATATATATATACATATATATATATATACATATATATATATATATATATATATATATATATATATGTACATATATACATATATATATATATATGTACATATATACATATATATATATATATGTACATATATACATATATATATATATATACACATATATATATATATATGTACATATATACATATATATATATATATGTACATATATACATATATATATATATATGTACATATATACATATATATATATATATATATATATATATACATATATATATATATATATATATATATATATATATATATATATATATATATATATATATATATAATTTTTGTAAATATTTTTAAATCGAGTCCCTTAAGTTCTATTATTGTGAAATCACCCTTAAATTCTATTATTGTCAAAACAAATTCCTTAAACTTTTCCTTATACCACAACCACCACCACCACCAACCACCACCAACCACTGTCTCAAAGTTCTATTATTGTCAAAACAGTCCCTTAAACTTCCCTTATACCACAACCACCATCAACCACCACCAACCACCACCAACCACCGTCTCAATCACCGAGTACATTGAAGTCACCATGCAAGCAACCGTGCAGAAGATCGATGAAGTGGCTGTGGAGCTCAACAAACGCCTTGATAATCCTGAGATATTTGATTAAAACTGAAGAAAAGAATCTAAATGCACCACAATTAGCACTCAAGTTTATCAGGAAAATCACAGGTGGTTAAAATTGGAAAACGGCTGTATGCTTAGTTTGCTCCAATCGCACCTATTTAAGCTTCAATACACTCCATCGTAATTATTCAATAGACCAGATAATTCTCCAGAAAAGGAAAACACTAACCAAACCAATGTAGTAGTCACTTAACTTACGGATGCTCTGCAACTCTATTTTCTGTTGGTGGCAGATTTTATTAACAAAAGATTTAACACCAAAAAAGAACAAAACATAGTCAAAGGCTACGCATGACAGTCACTTCTTCAACCGGAATAGAGGTGGGTAATTGAAAATAGTCATTAGAAACCATAGATATCCTCTAGGCTACTAAACGACTATTTTGAGTTTTTAAGAACGCTAAATATGAAGAGTCAACACTCGAACTAATCCAACCGATTTCAATAAATTTAGATAAAAGCACGACTAATCAAAACAATAGAAGGACCTTCGTATTCGGCGGTTAGTAGCGGTATTAGAAGAAGCAGAACGGTTGGAGCCACCGTCTTCGGCGGTGGAAAGAGCATTGATCGGGACGAGATTGTGGAATCTGGCGGCAGACATAGTTGAGAAGTTGGAGCGGGAGTGGAGGGAGAGAGATCGGCGGCGGAGTTTAGGAGGGAGAAAGGAGGAGGAAGCGGGATTGGGACGGTGAGATGGGAGGAGGATGACAGAGTGAGACTGAGTGTAAAGAAAGAAAAAAATGTGGAGAGAGAGAGAGATCTGAGGGAGGGAGGGAGGGAGGCGCAGGAGAGTAAAGAAAGAAAACAAATAGGGTTTTGCTATGATAAATTTGGACCATAGGATTGTGTGTGATTAATGGTTCAAATTGATTAAAATGTCAATCCATGTGAACATAAAACAACCAATCAAGTGAAAATGTGTTTGTGTTTCCTTGGATGAATTTGGACCATTAGATCTAATTATTTATTATGAATTTAATGGTTAAGATTTTACTAAACCTAATGATCCATGTGAATGTTTGGGTTCAATGACTTATTGCCACCTCTTATTTTTATTTATTTATCATCAAAATTCTCTTTATGTTTATAATAATTAGCAAAAATAATAAATAAAAAAAATTATAATTTATCTTTCAAAAAACAATAATAATTAAATATAAAATAATATTATATTATATATACTATACCCAATACCTTTAATGAATATAATAAATATTTTGAACTTTTTTAGTATTGAAGTTTTTTTTCAAAAAGTTATATAAAAAAAGTTAGAAAACAACTAAACAAATGAAAGTATAATTGATTAAAAACATAATAATAAAGATAAAAATAAAAATATTTTAGATTTTTTATTACTGAAATTTACAAAAAGTTATCTAAATATTTACATGCTTTTATTTGATTTACCCAAAATTTTAGTTAAAGTAGTATGTCTAATATCAATTTTTAAAATAATTTTTTTAAAATAATTTTTTTGAAAAAAGTTTCTTACTAAAAAAAGTCTAAAACATTTATCTCTATTCAAAAAAAAAATTAAAAAAATACTCATAGTGAAGGATATTGTCTGTCCCTCATTTATTTAGTTAATTTCTAACTTATTTTATATAATTTTTTAAAAAAACTTCCTTACCAAAAAAAGTCTAAAATATTTATCTCAGTTCAAAAATAAATTTTAAAAAAAATAATTATACCCTATAGGGTATAGGGTATACCCTATAGGATATAGGGTATAGGGTATGCCCTATATCCTATAGGGTATACCCTATAGGGTATAGGGTATACCCTATATAGGGTATACCCTATAGAGTATAGGGTATAAGGTATAGAGTATACCCTATAGGGCATAGGGTATACCCTATAGGGTATAGGGTATATGGTATAGGGTATACCCTATATCCTATACCCTATACCATATATCCTATAGAGTATAGGGTATACCCTATACGGTATAGGGTATACCCTATACCCTACAGGGTATTCTCTATAGGGTATAGGGTATATCCTATAGGGTATAGGGTATAGGGTACACCCTATACCCTATAGGGTATAGGGTACACCCTATACCCTATAGGATATAGAGTATAGGGTATACCATATACCCTATAAGGTATAGTGGTATAGCTATAGTAGATATGTGGTATACCCTAGTATAGTATATAAGATGGTGGTATGGTATGTGGCATAGTGGTATACCCTATACCCTATACCCTAGGGTATACCCTTATACCATATACTACAGGTATACCCTATAGGGTATAGGGTATATGTTTCTTATTTATTTGACCAAGCCGACAATGCCATATAAACGCGCTGTTCATATTGTTCGGTTCAGAATTCCCATAGGGTATACCCTATAGGGTATAGGGTATAGGGTATACCCTATAGGGTATATACCCTATAGGGTATAGGGTATATGGTATAGGGTATAGGGTATACCCTATAGAGTATAGGGTATATGGTATACCCTATAGGATATGGGGTATAAAAGTTATATACTCCCTCCGTCCCAGACCAAGGGTATATGGGGGGGATTTCACGCTTCTTAAGAAAATTTTTAAAAAATGAATAAAAGTTAAATGTGAGATAGGGAATAGTAATTAAATGTGTGGTAGAAAATATGAGAGATAAAGTAAAAGTTAAATGTGTGGTAGGAAATAGGAGAGAGAATTTAAAAGTTAAAAATATTTAATAGGAGAGAGAATGAGTGGGAGGAATAGTAATTAAATGTGTGGTAGGAAATAGAAGAGAGAATGTATAAGGATATAATGAATGATTTTTTTGTAAATATATGAAGATGATAAGGGTATTAATATATTCAAAAACTTGCCTTTTTTGGAAATGAACTCTTGGTCTGGGACGTCCCAAAAGGGAAAGATGAACCCTTGGTCTGGGACGGAGGGAGTAAAAAAAGTTAGAAAAAAATAAACAAATGAAAGTATAATAAAGAAATCAGAGATGGTTAAAATTCTTTAATTTTTATTTATAAATGTATAGTTTTATTTTTTTATTTTTATGAATATAAATAAATATTTTGGACATTTTTTAGTATTGAAATTTTATACACCATGTATACTCAATATACAATATACCATTCATATACCCTATACACTATATTCCAAATAAAATATGAATTCAAATAATTTTATACTTTATAAAATTAATATTTGATATTCACTCTTCAAAAGATATATATTCATTTTAAAAATATAAATTACAATTAAATAATATAATTGACTTATTAACATTTTAAAATGTCACATATTTTTATCATATTTAGCCTTACTACATTTATATTTGAGGTAAACTTAACAATTAGGTATTAATAAACATGCATTAGATCGTATAAAAAAAAAAAAAAAAAAATTCCGTCGCTAATCCCTCACTAATCCGTCGCTAAATGAAAATGAAATAATTTTTTTTTTATTTTTCAATTCTATAGCGACGACAAACATCCGTCGGTAAATTTTTTTTACAATCCGTCGTTAATCCGTCGCTAAATGAAAATGAAATAATATTTTTTATTTTTTAATTCTATAGCGACGAAATACATCTCACGATAAAAAAATTGCAATCCGTCGCTAATCCATTCGGTAAACCGCCGATATAAAAGGCGCAATTTTTTTGACGCCACTTTTACGACGAAATAGTGAGGGAATATTGTCCCAATCCGTTAAACTGGGTCGCAGTTGTCGTTTTCAGCTTTATTTTTTTTATTTTTTATCCCTCACTATTTCCTCGCTAATCCGTCGCTATTAGCGACGGAATTGTGTCCGTCGCTAAAATCCGTCGCTAAATGACAATTTTCTTGTAGTGTCCGTCAGTCCCAACAAAACATACCATTCTCTTCCTTTCTCAGTCCAGTTCTCCCTTTTCTTTCTTTCTTTCTTAGTCCATCTTTCATCTATCTCTCTCAAAATGGATCCATCAAAACCCCGCTGGTATCTTGGACGAAAACCTCTTCCAGACATCCCTGGCCAAACCTCCAATCGTCTATCTAATCTCTCTCAAATTGAACGAGAGTTTCAATCTCCACCGTCTCCACCGCCTCAAATCGAACGAGAGAGAGAATCTCCACCGCGTCATATCATACCTAGTCCTAGCCAAGCAGTGAAGCCACGGGCGTCGGCATCGCACCTAAAAAGCTCATGTTTCTCGGGACCCCGCCTCGCCGACCCAAGAGGCCATACGTAAAAAACTTGAAGAGCCGGTGGAAGATGATGATTTTCAGGGCAAAGCTTGGCTTTCTGCGATGGACTTTCTCACTGCAGAGGGTACTTATTATCTCACTGCAGAGGGGCATGATGACGTAGTCCGGGTCTCTGAGTCGAAAACGGATCTGCGGCCTCACACATTTCAACCTCTCCCAAGCCCAAATCTATATGAAATAAATGTATATCAAAAACTAAGTAATAATGCCGCAAATTTGAAATAAAACTTAAAAACTTAATGAACATTAAAATGAAATAAAATACCGTGTAGAGAACGTTGAGAAATCCTCCGTGCATGTTGTCTCGTGTGAGGGTCTCGTCGCACTACATAACTCTCGACACAGAAAGCAAGCAAAGACTCCCCCAACTGTACTCCCCGACCCTAGAAACATCCCTAAGCGGCGGGAGATAACATAGCTTAACCTTGTTGTTCGTACGATCGTGCATGATCGTAGAACCCAAGGCAAGCAAGATATAAGCCCGTACGTACCGATCCACAATCTCTGGAGCGGTATCATCGTGAGGTCACTAAAGTGTGTGAAACGCCAGGGTAATCCACCTGAGCTTCAGATCGCTCCCATCTATATCTCCGTCACCAGGGACGGCCCCTAAATACCCCGACACTCAGCCCGCGCGCCATATGTACTGAAACCCATCATCAAGCTAAAGATCCCCATCAATCGGCAACCCGCAAATCATGCCGATATCCCGTAGGGTGATCGTCATCTCACCAACCGGAGATGGAACGTATGGGTCTCCGGACGCCATCTCTCGATCAAGGCCTCCAAAGAATGCAAAATCGTATCGTATCCGGCCTATGTAGTGTACTCCACCGAATCCGCACTCGCCAGCCTCACAATAATATGACAGAGCTAATACGCCCGGGCAAGGCGCACCAACGACGAAAAACGAGGGGACTAGAAACCGGCCACCGGACCAAATATACCTAGCCCTATGGTCCGCATGCCGGGTCAATGTATGTGTCGATAGGCCCGGATCAATGAACGCTTCCATCTATTTATTTCAATATCAAGGTTGGTTATTGTTCTATAAGGCAAGAAAATAAATAAAAAGAATACAAAAAGTGTAATTACTAGTACGCATTGGCATTGTAATCCAAAGTTATCCCACACTTCCAAGAAGTGCCCGTGGGGAAGTTCTTCGTTTCCGGCCTATATACTAAGTAATACTTCAAAAGTAATCCTCATGCGTTTTGAAAAAAAGGATGCGCTTTTTTTTTATAAAAAAGTTTGAACAATAAATCATATTTTAAGAATTTGGGGTAGACCTATCTGATTTAGGGTTTAGGGTTTGGGATATAAGTATATGAGATTAGGGATGTTGTTATAGGTATATTAATTTCTATCCTATTTTGCTATCTCACTAATAATTCATATCCTATTATTTATACCTACAACGTCTTAATAATGTATACTTCTTAATTTTTATTTATCTTTTTAAAAAACAAAGGAGAAGGGATCCAAATTTGGGGTAGACCTATCTTATTAATGAATGGAAATACTTACTAAAGAAGTGCTAGCAAGATTACTAATGTGAAAGTTCACCCGATAGCTTTTCTTAAAAACATATCCAAATTTGGGTTCTTAATAACGGTTTCGATTTCAGGTGCACATTAATTGAATTTGAGTATTTTTCTAAAATGATCCTACAATTAGGTTATATATGTTGATATGCCTACTTCTTGCTCATGCCTAGTTATCATCAACCAAGATGTGTTAATCGAAATATCACTTCAAATTTGATTTTCTTTTATTTGTTTAAGTCACATATACATTTTCTCTTATTCCATGATTCCTTTATATATCATGTTCAATCAATTGTGAAGATAGAAAAATGAACGATAGAATTATTATGGTATCTTTTAATTGCATGTTTGAATAATTATTTATTTCGTGTGTAGTTTCAACACATTGACGTGTGATGGAAGATAAATGGTCGTTGTTCATTGCATTTCATCGTAAGGACTTTGGATCCCTTCTCCTTTGTTTTTTAAAATTCAGTATGCATTACTTTTCATGTTGATCGACTAATTACAATTTTTACAAGTAACCAAGTTAATATTTCAACAATCTGAATTGGACAAATGATACCAAATTAGTCACATAAATAATTCATTTGATAAGCCAAACATGACACACGAATTCACTAAACAAAAATAAATTATTTTGATAGATTACAAGATTGAAAACCAAAGATATCATACATTTACAAAAAAATCCTAAATTGCAAGTAAATTAATAAACATTACTATCTCATATTTTCGGCACAACAAAACTAAATTTAATAACAAAAAAAAAATAGAGAGTAAATAAATAAACATTCATATTTTCGGATTAACAATGTCATCAAAAAAAATCAAAAAAATCCTAAATTGTAAGTAAATAAATAATAAAATTATAAATTATAAGTAAATAAATAATAAAAAAATTCGGATTAAAAAAACTAAATATAATAACAAATTCCTTGATTGAATTATAAATTATAAGTAAATAAATAATAAAAAAAATCAAAAAAAATTCCTTGAGACTAATTTGTGTATAAACAATGTCATCAAAATGCAATTAGAACATCATATAAAAAAATTTATAAATTATAAGTAAATAAATAATAAAATCAAAGTAAAAATTTAATACAATACAAAAATTTTAACCTACAATTAAAAAGAGGTTGAATTACTTGACAAATTCTTCCTTGATTGATCGGTGCTTCTTCTTCTTCTTCTTCTTCTTCTTCCCTTCTTCTCTCTCTCGGCGGCGACGACTGACTGTAAGTTTTTTTTTTTTTGGAGATTGTTTGAATGAAGACGTAAACTGGTGAAAAGGGTTTTAAATAACTCGCTACACGGTGTAGCGAGTTTAATGCAAACTCGCTACATCGTGTAGCGAGTTTAGTTTAATTAAATGCCGTCATTAATTTCCCAACGGCCTAATTAATTGCCCTAAACTCGCTACACGGTGTAGCGAGTTTTGACCAACCCTAGTCAAACTCGCTACACGGTGTAGCGAGTTTCAAAAAAGAGGACATTCCGGGCAATAGTTTGAACAGTAAGTCATTTTGATAAATAAAAAAGTAAAACGGGATTATATGAGAAAAAATTCAAGAAAATGGTGTTATGGAATTTTGACATCCATATTTAATAATTTAATAGTGTGTGAATTTTTGGATATTGGGCTTTTTTATGAAAAATGATTCGGGTGAAGGGGCTCGTAGAAGTAAACCATTATAATAACGAGGCATTTACCGGATAATCCCTCAAACAAAGCAATACTATTCCTAGGAAAGTTGTATTTTGCTTAACCATATAATCCCTAGTTTAACAAGTACATCCTCCCATTATTTTACTAAGTTCACCCTCCTATCATTTTACTAAGTCCACCCTCTTTATCAATTTAATTTCTATCCAACCACCATCACCTTAGGTCACCCCCTCCCCATCTTCTCCGGTCAACACTTCCGACAACCATCAACTCCGGCGATTAACTCCGACGACTTTTTTTTTTACGCCGGCGACCTCTCCGCGACCAAACAACTGAGAACTTAACTTATCAGTAAGTGCTCAATTGTCAACTAAACTACTAATAACACAATTAACTCCGGCGACCACCAAATCCGGTGACCTCTCCGGCGACCAAACAACTGAGAACTTAACTTATAAGTAAGTTCTCAGTTGCCAACTAAACTACCAAGAACACAATTAACTCCGGCGACTACCAACTCCGGCGACCAAATAACTGAGAACTTAACTTATCAGTAAGTTCTCAGTTGTCAACTAAACTACTAAGAACACAATTAACTCCGGCGACTACCAACTTCGACGACCACCAACTCCGGCGATCAAACAACTGATAGCTTAACTTATCAGTAAGTTCTCAGTTATCAACTAAACTACTAAGAACACAATTAACTCCAGCAACTAACAACTTCGGCGACCTCTCTGGCGACAAAACAACTGAGAACTTAACTTATTAGTAAGTTCTCAGTTGTCAACCAAACTACTAAGAACACGATCAACTCCGACGATCACTAACTTCGGCGACCTCTTCGGCGATCAAACAACTGAGAACTTAACTTATCAGTAAGTTCTCAGTTGTTAACTAAACTACTAAGAACACGATCAACTCCGGCGACCACCAACTCCGGCGACCTCTCCGGCGACCAAACAACTGATAACTTAACTTATTTGTAAGTTCTCAGTTGTCAACTAAACCACTAAGAACACGATCAACTCCGGTGACCTCTTCGGTGACCAAAGTTCTCAGTTATCAACTAAATCACTAAGAACACGATCAACTCCGACGACCACCTGAAATTGCCCGAATCCGAGAGGCAGCACGATCGCGCCCCGGCATCTGGCGTTTTCGTTGTTGCTCGCGTTTTCCGTTTGCGTTCTTGCGTTCGCATTGGAAGTGTCTCGCTGTGTTTTGCTTGTAGAGTCACCACGCTGTTTTGATTAAGCCCAAAACATTGAGAAAAGGCATCAGTTTAAAAATAAACTATTTTTTTTGTGATGAGATTTTTGAGTTCGGAGGTCAGGTTACTCCTCGGGAAGAGAATATTATAATATTAGAGCTCACCCGAGTAGCCTCGTAAAAACGAGTCTTTCGGTACCACTTCTTTCTTTAAATGTTGTGTGTGTATGTGTGTGCTTTTAAAAATGCATGCTGTATCGGATGTCTGCATTGTACACTGCTTATTGAAATGTATTGAAATAGTGTAGGAAGAAAGCCTTACCAATATTGGTTCATCTATGTCTTCCGCTGGGGAATAGTGTTTGAGGATGGAATAGTGTTCCGGGACGGACCGGGATTACTTCGGGATGTGCCGGTTGTCTGCAGACAGAGCTTCGGCGTGCCTCAGGATTGTCAAGTGTGCACTCGGGCAGAGGTTCGGCGTGCGTTGGGATCACAGGGATCGTCGGTTGGATTCGGGCAGAGGTTCGGCGTGCGTCGGGATCGTCGGTTGCATTCGGGCAGAGTTTCAGTGTGCGTCCGATTTGCCGGTTTGACTCGGAAAGAGCCGGGACGCCTCGGGAAAGACCAGGCAAGGCCTCGGAGTACCACGAGGGGCCTCAGAGTACCTCGAGAGTGCCTCGGGGCAGCGCGGGAGCGTCTCAGGAGTGCTCAAAAAGGCTTCAGAGCACCACAAGGGAGCTCGAAAGGCCTCGGAAGGATCCGAAAGGGGCCGGGAGTGCCTCGGAAGGACTTAGAGGGGAAGCCAGAAGGCCTAGGGAGAGATTAGAAGAGGTTGGTGTGTGAAATGAGGGAGGGGGAGCCCTCTATTTATATTAAAAAATTTCGTGCAATAAGGTCCGTACGAACCTAGGTGGTAAACCAAAATTGCAGTTTTCCCTGATTTAGGGGAATCTCTTGGACTTTAAGGGGATTTTGTAATCATGAGATTTGGTAGCAAGAAGGTCCGTACGGACCTTTTTGGCATGCAAAGATGTCCGTACGGACCTCCATGCTTTTCCCAATTTTTGCATAATTCCCAAAAGGTCCTTCTGTGTTTGTTTGTCCTAGAAAGCCCCCCCTAGTTTGTTTGGTGGTTTTTTGGGCCTTTGAGGGTTTTTGAAGGGTTTTGAGGGTTTTTGTAGGGTTCTGGGTGTTCGAGACTGCGTTTGAGTGAGTCTGCGGTGTTTCCCGGGTGCTCGGAAGGGGGTTGATCCAGATTGGGGTACTTACACCACCAACTCCGGCGATCAAACAACTGAGAACTTAACTTATCACTAAGTTCTCAGTTGTCAACTAAACCACAAAGAACACGATCAACTCCGGTGACCAAACAACTGAGAACTTAACTTATAAGTATGTTCTCAGTTGTCAACTAAACTACTAAGAACACGATCAACTCCGGCGACCAAACAACTGAGAACTATCTGTAAGTTCTCAGTTGTCAATTAAACTACTAGAAACACGATCAACACTAAGAACACGATCAACTCCGATGACCACCAACTCCGGAGACCAAACAACTGAGAACTTAACTTATGAGTAAGTTCTCAGTTGTCAACTAAACCACTAAGAACACGATCAACTCCGGCGACCAAACAACTGAGAACTTAACTTATAAGTATGTTCTCAGTTGTCAACTAAACTACTAAGAACACGATCAACTCCGGCGACCACCAACTCCGGCGACCAAATAACTGAGAACTATCAGTAAGTTCTCAGTTGTCAACTAAACTACTAGGAACACGATTAACTCCGGTGATCACCAACTTCGGCGACTAAAAAATTGAGAACTTATCATTAATTTCTCATTTGCCAACTAAACTAATAAAATTAGTAAGTTTTCAGTTGTCAACTAAACTACTAAGAACACGATCAACTTCGGCGACCACCAACTCCGGCGACCACCAACTCCGGCGATCTCTACGGCGACCAATCAACTGAGAACTTAACTTATCAGTAAGTTCGCAGTTGTCAACTAAACTACTAAGAACACGATTATCTCCGGCGACCTCTAACCTTATTTTCATTTATTCATTTCCTAATGGCTGACGTTCCTCCCTTTTTCTTGTTTTCCTTTTCCAACATTTCCTCTTTGTTAGCTTCTCTTCTATGCTTTTGATTGAACATAAAACTAGCCTTTTCAATTGATTATATTATGTTTCACTGAATACGGAGACTCAGTAAGGTATACTTAATGCCATGGGATCCATGTATATGCTGCAATACTGTTCATAGGAATTACCAAAGCACTGTTGTTCACCCAAATGCTTTATAATTTTTATTGCTAACTCAACCTCACCCCCAGGTTGCAACAAAAAGCGATACAATAATACCAATATCAAAAAACCTACAACTTCAATTTGGGAGAGTTTTTGAAATCATACAATCAAACAAATGCGACGAATTCAAAGAACAACATCAATTCCTTAGAAAAATGCCACCGATCCAAAGAAAACAAAAAACAAAAGAAGGAAGGGGGCACTTCAGATTTTGAAATCATACAATGATCTGAAGGAAATGGAAGGAGGAGGGGTCGACGGCGAAGTGGGGATAAGGGGCAGCGAGGGGTCGACTGGTGCGACGGAGCTGGTAACGAGATTGAAAATTGTTCCTTGAACCCAAGAGAAATTCAGAAAACTGAATTCCAATGGAGAGCCAGATCCCTGTATTTTACCTTAGTTAATGAAAATTGGCCAAAATTTTCGCTCTTGGACGGAGAGTTCTCTTCCTTGCTTGGACCGATTGATATGTCTGGTGCTTAAAGTGCGGTTTGGTGGTGTGAGGAGGCCGAAAAAATGAAGGGTGCTGGTGAAGTGGCTGTTAGTGGGTTTGGTGATGGGTGTTCGAGAATAAGGACGAGGGAGGAGGCATAGTGAAAGGGGAAAAGGAGGACGTCAGTTGTCTAGGTCAGGGGTAGATTGAAGGGCTGCCTGGGACGGAGGTGAGAAGTGGCCGGAGTTATGGGTGGCCGGAGGATGTAGGTCAGATATGGGAGAGGTGACGACCGGAGGTGGGAAGGGAGAAGGGGGCCGGAGGTGGGGAGGGGAGAGTTCGCCGGAGATGGAGGGAACGGGTGACTAAGGTCGCAGAGGAGAGGGTTGGCCGGAGGGGGTGACGGTCGCCGGAAGTAGGGTGACGGGAGGGATGGAGTAAAGAAAAAAAAACTTAGAGAGAGAAAGCATGTGAGAGAGTGTGTGTGATGTGGGGAGGGGAGGGGGTGTAATTATCTATATAATATATTAAAAGACAAACATTTAGAGCTCTCACATTAAGCCATGTCACTATTATGACATGACATTATGTAATTCTCCCATTGGTCAATAGATCGGTAATTTGATTCATAATAAATTTAATAAGTTTAATTAATTAATAATTATACATTAAAATAAATTTTTAGCTTAGTCCTTTAAAAAAGATTCATTTTGTAGCTTAGTCATTTAAAAAGTCAAACCAATAAATCAAGGTAAATCCAATAAGTGTAATTAATTAATTAATAATTATACATTAAAATAAATTTAGTCCTTTAAAAAAGATTCATTTTGTAGCTTAGTCATTTAAAAAATCAAACCAATAAATCAAGGTTATTTGAAAAAGTCCCGAAATTTTAGGCTAATGTTGTAGAGATAAGTTTCAATTCAAACATAGTGAATTCGGTTAATATTTTCAGATTTTGAATTTTGAAATCAAATTATCCCGAAATTTTAGGCTAATAAAAGGTTAATGTTTATAAGGTAAATATTTATACAGTAAATTATCCCGATTTAAGCTCAATAAACATTTGAATTTTGAAATCAAATTTTGAATTTTCAGAAAATGGGGAAGCAATTAGTAAATAAGAAAATGTAACTCTTCAAAACTGGATCGATTAATATTTTATTCAAATGCACATTTTTTGTTTTTAAAATTTTTATTTATAATTCATTTTGAGACAGAAGAAGTAGTACTATAATTATGATCCATATACTTACAAATTTATTTTATAAATTGAAATCTTTGGTATATAAATTAGGAATTGTTAAAATAATATAGTCTAATAAATGAATACTTTTTTTTTATTTTAAGCAAAATAAAAATTGATCAATTATTTTTATTTTGGGACGAAAGAAATATTAATGTAATGATCTATATACATGCAAGAGTCTTATAAATAGGAATTTAAAAATATAATCAAAGAGTAACGGTCCAAAAATAAATATAATTTTTTTAAAATAATTTATTTATAATTCTTTTTGAGATGAAAGAAGTAGTACTATAATGATCCATATACATACACAGAGTTCTACCGAGAAAATGATTGTACCATTTTTTAATCTTCTTGTTTTTTGAAAGAAAGTTGTTTATCTTAAAAAAATAATAAAAAATATGTGCATATCACGTTGATTACGCATATCACGTTGATTACCCGAAATTAATGCTCATTTTTAATAATCTGGGTGAAATACACATCTTCCTTATTTACACTCACAAATCAAAATACGATCTTCCTTAATTTCAGAATTCTACACATCTTTCTTATTTAAATCTTCCTTCTGGACGGTATTTTCTACTCTATTAACCCGCACAAATCGAAATAACTCCCCATCTTTCCTCCGTTTCATTGCTATATTTTTTATTTTATTTTTTGCAGTTGGCCATTTAAAGGATTCTAATGGTTTCTGCCATTTTCAGTTAATTGCCAAGGTTAAATTGTTTCAAGAGACTAATTGAAAGGTAATGCTTTCGAAATATTGAATTTTTTGATATCTCCTCTTCAATATAAGTTCTTCAGTAGTTTGACTTAGTAAATTAAGCTTATACAATATGTTTGTTGTTGGCCATTTTAAAGGGTTGTAATGGTTTCTGCCATTTTCAGTTAATTGCCAAGGTTAAATTGTTTCAAGAGACTAATTGAAAGGTAATGCTTTAGAAATATTGAATTTTTTGATATCTCCTCTTCAATATAATTTATTCAGCAGTATGACTTAGTAAATTAAGCTTATACAATATGTTTGATGTTGGTTATTTTAAAGGGTTCTAATGGTTTCTGCCATTTTCAGTTAATTACCAAGGTTAAATTGTTTCAAGAGACTAATTGAAAGGTAATGCTTTCGAAATATTGAATTTTTTGATATCTCCTCTTCAATATAAGTTCTTCAGCAGTTTGACTTTGTAAATTAAGCTTATATAATATGTTTGCTTAAAAAAGAGTAACAAAGTCTCAAAAAATCAAAATAAGAAGCAGTATGTCCTTTCTAAGATAGGCAGCTAAGTTGAGATCTTGAATAGAAAGACGGACCATCGAAAATATAAAGTTCCCAAGCCACTTTGATAATTTATCTAGAGTTATGATCCAACCTCCAAACTATCACAAAGATTTAACTTTTTCTTTCTTTTCTTCTTCAAGAATGGAGTAATGTTATTGTTAGAAAATTTTATATTTTTATGCTTCTTTATTGTTCTTACTTATAGTTTAAAGAAACACAAATGTTGTCCATGACTCCATGTCTCCATGAGTTCAGATATATGTCCAGAAAAGGATACATTACAATAACTTGGAGCATCATAATAATTGTTGCTGCCGTTTTTGCTTATATAAGTTTAGGACTTTACACTGTCCATATGTCACACCCATGTATGTCCAAGTTTAAATTCAGTTTACTCTTATGGGTGAGCCTTCAAATGTAAGAGCAGATTGTGTGTAAGTTCATGGTGAATGCAATTCTTATTATTATTACTTTCAAGAGATTTCTGAACCTTCTCTTTAGTTAATCTATGTTTGGGAGCATATAGCATGACATGGATACCTTGAGATATTATTTTTTGGCTCTCATTCTCTCCTTCCTCCCTCCTTCTTTGATTGAAAATTTTGGAAGTTTAATTATTTTAACCCAACAATTTTGGAAATGGGACGATCTTTTCTGGACAATAAAAAAGGGCAAAGGTGAAACTTATGTAAGTGCAGTTTGAGCTACAAAAGCGCATTCATTTCATTTTTTGGATATTTACCTAACATATTGTTTTCTTTTATTTAAATGAAATCACAGATTATGTCGACAAGTCGATTGATTGGTATTAAATCAATTGATAAGAACGCTAGGTTTTGTAACATTAACGCTCACATTTTACGTAAATGGGAGCAGACAAACCGGTACGAAAAAACGTTAGATGAGATGATATTAGTTGATGAAGAGGTAATAATTTTTATTAATTTACTTCCTTGTCTTGCATAATTTTTATTCAGACTTCGATTTATTTAATTTGATCTTCATATTGAATCTTTAATACTATTTTTTATTTTGTTTAGGGTTCTAAAATTCAGTCTACCATCCCGAACAACTTGCCATCTAATTTGAATATTAAGTTTGAAATTGGGAAAGTTCTAAATATCGAAAAATTTGGGGTTGAAGAAAATATTCAATCAACTCAAAAGGCAAAAATTAATCACAAATGAAAACTAACTATGAGTTTGAGGACTAAAGTAGAAGATGCCGATACGTCTGTCCAAATTTCAGAATATAGTTTCTTGTTCACACCTTTTCAATCATGGGTGTTTAAATGAAGAGTTCATAGTGGGTGGAAACTATGCCTCATATATCATTTTTTTTCTTTTGATAATAAATGAATTATATTTATTTTCTTTTAATTGAATTATTACATTTACTAACATGACATTGTTATTTGCTAGATGTCATTGGTGAGGTTATTTTACCTTTACCAGATTTTAAAGTTGTGCAGAAACTGAATGCTAGAACGCTGGAAGTGCAACTTATTGATAACGAGTATGTGATACAAAAATATCATCGATTATACTTATTTATAGATACTATAATTTGAATACTTATTTCTTTAGTATTTATTATACAATTAAGTTCTATTATTTTGACAGCGGAATGGAATTGTCTTGCGTTTGGTGGGAATCATATGGAGATGAACTTAAAGCGTTTATTGAGAATAAGTGTGAAGATACGAAACACCCTGTTATAATTATTTTACTGTTTGGAATGTTGTCGAGATTCCAAGGTATTTTTATCATATATTTATTTAGATTGTTATTACTTTCTGATTAAAGCTTAGTTACATATTAGATACGTTCAAATACTTATACATGATAGACACATGTCCAGACAATGAAACATGCCTCCAAATTGCATATAAATCCATCATTTCCTAAAGTGGCAGGGTTTCGTAGCAAGTAAGTTAAGATTAAACTCTAATAATAACAATCTATGAATTTGTTACATATATATTTTTCTTTTCATGTATATTTTTCATATATCTTTTTTATTTTACATGCATATTATCAAATTTTCATCCAACAGTCGTTCTTTGACTACTAACACTAATAAGAGTAGTCATATCAATGGTGGTGATATGTAGTTGAACACCAGAGAATTCAAATCAATTAGTGATTTGCTCACATGTAACGAGGTATATTATAAAGTTTCGGAATTAAATCTTTTAGTCAATTATATTTATGTAAATATTCTTACTATAATTATTCTTTTTTATTAGGTTGGTGTATATACCGTGTTGGCAACCATATTCGATGTGGATTCACATGCAAAATGGTACTATGATGGGGTGTAGCAACGCGAAGTGTACTAAAGAATTCGATAGGTACCCAAAGATGTGCTCTAAATGTAAAACATCTTATAGCAACGTTATCCAGAGGTAATGGAGGAAGTTGATTAATTTTTATATGGATACATCTCAATAATATATACAATGTCTCATTTTTTGCATACTCATTATTTCTGCTTTTTAGGTTCAAAATCAGAGTTTGCGTCATTGATAAAGATCAATATGAGACTCACTTAATCCTATTCGATGGTATAGCATCTACTTTGCTCGGGATGTCGGCTGCTTCAATTCTTAAAGATGTCTCAGAGGTGGTTAGTTTATTTTGCTATTTTTTATCATCATATATTTTAATACTATATAATATATGTAAAAAATATAAATTTGTGGTAATGTTCTGCATGATCAACTGCCTAAATATTTTGAGAATTTGTTTGAAGGGGAATTTTTATTCAGAATAGATGTTATGTTGATCAAAGAACGTTAGAAACTGTTCACGAGAAGCGAACTTTCACTGTAAAACATGTAACGGAGGATACTAATATCATTGCACAGTTTTTATCTCTCATAAATATTGATGTAAGTACAACCTACAACAAATTATTTACATATATAAAATGATAAACATGTTCAAGTTTGAATTGATTTAAATTCCAGGAGGTGGCTTCCAAATATAATCATGGAGATGAAGATGTGGCCATCTTGAACTGTAATACTGAGGTAAAATGAAAGCAGCATTACATATCTAATCCTTATTACAATTTTCATTATTGTTTAAAGACACATTTTATTTAACTATAATATTTTACTTTTAAAATTTTGTAGGATAAGCTCTTGAAATCTATGGGGGAAAACTCTGAACTATCCTTATTAGATGATCAGACTCCAAAGAAACGTTCGCACGTTACTATTTCCAATGATGAGGAGGAACAATTGTCTGTTACGAAAGCTATAAAACAAATCAAGCGAGAGAAACTAGATGAGTAGTAAAGAGTTGCAGATTGACGGTTTATTTTTAGACATTTAATTCTACATTTTACATTAATACTCTTTTCAAACTTTGCAATTTCTTTTTCAGTTCAAATTATTATTTGTTGGTGATTTTATTGGGTATTTTGTCATTGTGAAACGTATTAAAAGTATTGTTGGGATTATATTTTAAAATATTTGATTGGAAATAAATCTTGGGATATTTTTTATACCAAATGAGACCAAATTCCATGACATGGGCATGCTTGAGTAAAGGGTTAGTTGCGGAGAAGGTTCTTTCAACAATGTTGGACATGGTGACATACTCGTCTTCATGATGTGCATTGGAGAAGCAGATAAAATAAAGACATTTTTTATTTTTGTATCTATCTAATATAACTTAGATGACTTATTTATTTCTAGGATTATGTTATGAATTTTCCATGGTGACATACCGTCTTTAGTGTGTAGCTATGAGATGGTTGGGTATATATTTCACTTCTAATAATTTCTAAAACTATGTTGACTTGAGAAGAGTAGGAGTATTCTTTGAATTTTGTGGAAAATTGACATCTCCATGATGCTGTACTGCAGATAGTGTCTGCTCCTTGAAATGGAAAAAACTTCAGTTTATTGAAATTCAACCACCGCATTTTGTTGTTTGATCTCAAAAGTAAATCATTCAAAAATTCATATATTCATCCCTCTCAAGGCTATATTGATCAACTTGATGATAATACTTACATTGAGAGTTTAGTTTCACCCTTTATACAGAAAAGGTCACGAAAGACTTGAAAAGAGATGCGAAGGAAAGTCACAAAATTTGACGTTTTATTTTTTTTCTTTTTTCGTTTACTTATTTTTTGCTTAAGTTTTAGACAATTTTTTACTTTGATGTAAGCTATTTTAGCTATATACAACATTAGGCTTTTGTGTTTTGACAAAAGTTAGTATTCTTTTTAGCATTCATTTTGGGACGGAGGGAGTATTACTTATTTCTTTATAGCCATTTTTACATATACTTCATTAAACTCATAATGCTTCAAGAGATATATGTACCTTCTTCTCTGATAATTTATTGGGATTTGTATCCTATTTAGACAATTTTTTACCATGATGTAAGCTATTTTAGCTATATACATCATTAGGCTTTTGTGTTATTTAAGCACTAAAAGTTTCGGAGTAAATAAAGGGAATGTTATGGCCTACCGCAGGTAATCCTTCAACCAGCATATCTAGTGCTTTTGCTGATTTCATGGGCTCCTGAAGAAGAAGTGAATGTTATTAAAAAACTTGAGTACTATTGGGCAAAATAAGGAAAGCATATTCTGAAATACTCATTCAGTTGCAAAAAGAAAATTTATGTGATTGCTTTCGAATCTGTTGATCGGCTAACTGAAACTATCATCACTAATTAGCAAAAATTCTCCCAAAACAACAATTGAATTTGAATCAAGGTAGACGGAAATGAAATTGATTTTATCATGAAGAAGATGAAACTCACCCTTTCTAAGGTCATCAGGATCAGCATAGACAACTAAATTCATGATCCTATTTAATATTTTTATTTTTTAGTGAATTTTGGAATCACAAAATTTGATCTCAAAATTGTTTTACCAATGAATAGATGAAACTTCTCATTGTTAAGCTATAACTTGAGAACTCATTATACATTATGCTTATGCATTTGAATGCGTACTTGATTTGCTAAACAATGTTACGCTCTCCTGACAAATAAAGTTTATGCATACAATAATGGAAAATACTTCCTCCGTCTCATAATGGATGTCCAAAAAAATTTCAAATTTGCTCTTGATCAAGAGCAAATTTCAAAATTTTTTGGACATTCATTTCAAATATGCTCTTGACTAAGAATAATTTGATAATTGAATTGTTATCCTACTGTAAATTGATTAATATTTGATTCATTTAATTAATGACTATATAATTGACAGACAAAATAGCCTACCAAAGTACTGTTTGTCAAAGATAATTTTGTGAGCAAGTTTGTGTAAATTTTATAAGCTCAAATCATTACGCAAGTTTGTGTAAATTATATCTTCTCCATCTCTTAAAAATTCGGTGATCAAGTGTACACACATTTTTATTTTTATAATAAAAATAGATTTCTGTGACCAAATTATGTTTGGCCATCCGAACACATATAACACATATAGGCTAAATGGAGTTAGTCTGAATGTAGTAATGTAATTTTCTTTGTGTACATGATACTCCCTCTATCCCAAAATGATCGTCTCACTTTTTTATTGTTGGATATAAACCTAACATATTGTTTTCGTTTATTTAAATGAAATTACAGATTATAGCAATAAGTAATAATAAGCCTTAATATATTCGTCGAATCTCGACGGGTTACTCACTAGTTTTATTTAAATATTATTCCCTCCGTCCCAAAATGTTTGTCCCATTTGATTTTTTTGTTGAACTTTGACCACAAATATATGACAATTTAATTATGTTTATGAAATTCTAAAAATTCATATTGATTCACCATTAATAATATTATCAACAACAACTTTTAGAATTTCATGAACATGATTAATATTTTATAAATTTGTGGTCAAAGTTCAATAAAAAAGTTAAATGAGACAAATATTTTGGGACGAAGGAAGTATATAAATTGATTGAAGGAATACAGTATATGATTAGTTATTGTGTGTTGTAAGATTAGGAGATAAATATGGTAATTCATCGTATTAGGATGTAGATTATGTTACAGTGAGGGATTAGTACTTAATTTTCTCTATAATAAGATTCGTGGCTTCCAAGCCCTCTTTTGGTACCAAAAACGACCCTGGAGAAGGAATCTGATTCCGTACGAACCCGCCGTCGCACCTCCGTCATTGTCCACACCTTCTCCGATCAGGAGACCGCCTCTTTCCTACATAATCTGTGACCATACCAATTTCTCTCGTTTTCTTTCCGATTTTCCCTTCTCAAATCTGTGGACAAAGCTCCTGTGAAACCCTAGATCTCTATTGTTGTGGATTCTTATTGGTTTATCAACAATGGTGGCTCAAGCGAAAGTTGATGCTGGATTGAAGAAGCTAGAATACTTGTCTCTTGTTTCCAAGGTATGTACTGAGCTCGAATCTCATTTAGGATTTGGTGATAAAGTTTTAGCCGAATTTATTACTGAGATGGGTCGTAAATGCGAGACTGTTGATGAATTCGATGCTAAGTTGAAGGAAAACGGTGCTGAGATGCCAGATTATTTTGTGCGCACTTTGTTAACTATTATTCATGCTATTTTGCCTCCGAAACCTAAGTCAAAATCTGATAAAGAGTCGAAGAAAGATGAGGGTAAGAAATCGGATTTTCCGGCTTTGGAGATTGGGGATAGTAGGGATAGAGTTAAGGAATTGGAGAGGGAGATTGAGATGGAAACCAAAGAGAGACGAAAGAGGGATGGCCATGATGATGGTGAGCAAGAGGATGTGAAGAACCACCATAGGGATAGAGATAGAAGGGACAGGCGGAGGGACAGAGATAAAGATGATAGAGGGGATAGACATGAGAGGCGTCGAGAAAGAGATGATGATGATAGAGGTGATAGGTATGGAAGGCATAGAGATAGAGGGAGAGATGAAGGTGATCGGGTGGAAAGGCGTAAAGATAAAGATGAAGACGATAGAGGTGATTATCGGGGTAGAGACAGGCGCCGTGAGGAGGGAAGCAAGTATAGAGGCAGTGAGTATGATGGAGATGGGGATAAGGGTGCTAAAGAAGATAAGGGAGGGAGAACATTTGGGCATCAAACTGATGAACCTGAATTGTACATGGTTTACAAGGGCAGGGTGTCGAGGGTTATGGATACTGGTTGTTTTGTTCAGCTCAATGATATTAGGGGTAAAGAGGGCCTGGTGCATGTTTCACAGATGGCTACAAGGAGAATTGCAAATGCTAAGGATGTTGTGAAAAGGGATCAGGAGGTTTTTGTGAAAGTGATCTCTATTTCGGGTCAGAAGTTGTCTCTTTCAATGAAGGATGTGGATCAGAATACTGGTAGGGATTTGTTGCCTCTGAAGAGGAGCTCGGATGACAATGCTTCTAGGACAAATCCATCCAGTGGGTTGAACAATACTGGTGGGCCTAAAACTAGAACTGGACTGTCGGGTATTAAAATCAGCGAGGAAGATGTTGGGGTTCCATCACGTAGGCCTTTGAAGAAAATGAGTTCTCCTGAGCGGTGGGAGGCCAAACAGTTGATTGCTTCGGGGGTTATGAGTGTGAAGGATTGCCCAATGTATGATGATGAAACAGATGGGGTGCTCTATCAAGAAGAGGGTGGTGAGGAAGAGCTTGAGATTGAGCTGAATGAGGATGAGCCAGCATTCTTGCAAGGGCAGAGCCGCTATTCTATGGACATGTCCCCCGTGAAGATATTCAAGAATCCCGAGGGTTCTTTGAGCCGTGCAGCGGCTCTTCAGTCAGCTCTCATAAAGGAGAGAAGAGAAGTAAGAGAACAGCAGCAGAGGACAATGTTGGACTCCATCCCGAAAGATCTGAATCGTCCGTGGGAAGATCCAATGCCTGAGACTGGTGAGAGGCATCTGGCACAGGAGTTAAGAGGCGTTGGTTTGTCTGCTTACGACATGCCAGAGTGGAAGAAGGATGCTTTTGGTAAAGCCTTGACTTTTGGGCAGAGGTCAAAGCTCTCTCTGCAAGAACAGAGGCAAAGCTTGCCTATTTACAAGCTTAAGAAGGAACTAGTCCAGGCTGTGCATGATAATCAGGTTCTTGTTGTCATTGGTGAGACGGGTTCAGGAAAGACTACACAAGTGACACAGTACTTGGCTGAAGCAGGGTATACAACGAAGGGTAAGATTGGATGTACTCAGCCTCGTAGAGTGGCTGCAATGTCTGTTGCCAAGAGGGTTGCTGAAGAGTTTGGGTGTCGATTAGGGGAGGAAGTTGGATATGCTATCCGTTTCGAGGACTGCACCGGTCCAGAGACAGTTATCAAGTACATGACAGATGGAATGTTGATGAGAGAAATACTGATTGATGAAAATCTTTCACAGTACTCAGTTATAATGCTTGACGAAGCACATGAGAGGACGATTCACACGGATGTCCTTTTTGGGTTACTCAAGCAGCTAGTGAAAAGGAGACCCGACCTTCGCTTGATAGTGACATCTGCAACCTTAGATGCTGAGAAATTTTCAGGGTATTTCTTCAGCTGCAATATCTTCACTATCCCTGGAAGAACTTTTCCTGTAGAGATACTTTACACCAAACAACCAGAAAGCGATTACCTTGATGCAGCTTTAATTACTGTAATGCAGATCCATCTGACAGAGCCGGAGGGCGATATCCTTGTGTTCTTGACGGGTCAAGAGGAAATTGACCATGCTTGCCAATGTCTTTATGAGAGGATGAAAGGACTAGGCAAAAATGTGCCTGAACTGATTATTTTACCAGTCTATAGTGCACTTCCTAGTGAAATGCAGTCTAGAATTTTTGATCCTGCTCCTCCGGGGAAGAGGAAGGTGGTTGTTGCGACCAATATTGCTGAAGCCTCTTTGACTATTGATGGGATATTCTATGTCATCGACCCGGGATTTGCTAAGCAGAATGTGTATAATGCAAAGCAAGGGCTTGATTCGCTAGTCATTACTCCGATATCACAAGCATCAGCCAAGCAACGAGCCGGGCGTGCTGGGCGGACAGGTCCTGGGAAATGTTACCGGCTTTACACGGAGAGTGCATTCAATAATGAGATGTCACCAACGTCCATTCCTGAAATTCAAAGAATAAATCTTGGAAATGTTACCCTCTCAATGAAGGCGATGGGGATCAACGATCTCCTGTCTTTTGACTTCATGGATCTGCCATCTCCACAATCTCTGATATCTGCCATGGAACAGCTCTACACTCTAGGAGCTCTGGATGAGGAAGGACTTCTAACCAAATTGGGTCGGAAAATGGCAGAGTTCCCCCTGGATCCTCCACTATCCAAGATGCTTCTTGCCAGTGTAGACCTTGGTTGCAGTGATGAAATATTAACTATTATAGCGATGATCCAGACTGGAAATATCTTCTATAGGCCAAGGGAAAAGCAAGCTCAAGCTGATCAAAAGAGAGCCAAATTCTTCCAGCCCGAGGGGGATCACTTGACTCTGCTTGCTGTTTATGAAGCTTGGAAAGCAAAAAACTTTTCAGGGCCATGGTGCTTTGAAAACTTTGTACAATCCCGATCTCTTAGGAGGGCACAGGATGTCAGGAAACAGCTTCTCTCCATCATGGATAAGTATGTTCAACCTGTTCTCTTCTTGTTCTGCTAGTTGTGATTTGCTTTGATTTCTGTTAGATCCTTTTCTCCAGCGTTATTTGACTTTTTTTTTCTTTAAAGCTCTCTTAATTGCTTTTGACTGACAAGTTTAGCATACATGTGTTTGTGTACGTACTATTGTACATGGGCAAATCTTAGAAGATGTTGTACAAAGAGTATATCCTGCATAAAAAACATAAAGACAGGCCTAACACGGAAAATACGTACAAACATTTGTTACAGTTAATAATGGTTCGGGTTGGGGGTTGTTTTAAAATCAAGTGAAAATTCCATCTTTGAGAGAAAGATAGGCAAAATTCTCCATTTTTTTTGTTATTAGAAATGTCTCTATTACCACACTTATGTCATAATATTTTCTTACATACTCCCTCCGTCCCACAACAAGTGACACAGTTACTGTTCTGCACGGGAATTAAGGAAAAAGTGAAAAGGTTGATGTGTTGTGAGTGTAGATAGTTGAGTAGGAGGGAGAATGAGTGGAGAGAATAGTAAATTATAATGGTGTTGTGAGTATTAAAATAATGTAGGAGAGAGAATGAGTGGAGGGAATAGTAAAGATTCTTTGCCATTTTAGGAAGTGACTTATTAGTGGGACGCCCAAAATGGCAAAGTGTGTCACTTGTTGTGGGACGGAGGGAGTAGGTATTTTGGCCAAAGTTTACATGTCATTAAAATAACTGTTGCTTTGCCTTGATCATCATGACATTTTGACTATTTGAGTTCATCGTTCTTTAATTCTCTTTTCTCTCTCTCTCTCTCTATATATATATATACTAGTAAAAAGGCAAAATTCTCCATTTTTTTTGTTATTAGAAATGTCTCTATTACCACACTTATGTCATAATATTTTCTTACATACTCCCTCCGTCCCACAACAAGTGACACAGTTACTGTTTTGCACGGGAATTAAGGAAAAAGTGAAAAGGTTGATGTGTTGTGAGTGTAGATAGTTGAGTAGGAGAGAGAATGAGTGGAGAGAATAGTAAATTATAATGGTGTTGTGAGTATTAAAATAATGTAGGAGAGAGAATGAGTGGAGGGAATAGTAAAGATTCTTTGCCATTTTAGGAAGTGCGACTTATTAGTGGGACGCCCAAAATGGCAAAGTGTGTCACTTGTTGTGGGACGGAGGGAGTAGGTATTTTGGCCAAAGTTTACATGTCATTAAAATAACTGTTGCTTTGCCTTGATCATCATGACATTTTGACTATTTGAGTTCATCGTTCTTTAATTCTCTTTTCTCTCTCTCTCTCTATATATATATCTATACTATAAATGGAAGCGGTCTTGGCACTGTAGCATGAACAGTGCCACTTGCCGACTTTACCATTTTGCCCTCACTATTTTGTTTCTTTCCCATTTTGCCCTTAAAAATTTTTTTATTTTTTTTTAAAAAATTTTAAAAAAAAATATTTAAAAAATGTGGCATTGGACACGGGCATGGGCTAAAAAAAAAAAAAAATTTAAAAAACGTGGCCTTGAACACGGGCTTAATCTAGTATATATATATATATATATATATATATACTAGTAAAAGCCCGTGTCCGAAGACATGTGTTTTTTTTTTTAAGGGCAAAATGGGAAAGGGACAACTTAGTGAGGGCAAAATGGGAAATTTGGCTTATGGAACTGTTCACGGACAGTTCCCATATATATATATATATATATATGGGAACATATATATATGGGAACTGTCCGTGAACAGTACAATGAACAGTTCCATAAGCCAAATTTCCCATTTTGCCCTCACTAAGTTGTCCCTTTCCCATTTTTTTTTTTATATTTATATCTATATATATTGGAATTAAGATGCGCAAAGGCATTGTGATTTGATTTGGCAATACTTGTTTCATGTCTCAACAACTTCTGAAAAAGACTCTTGTAGCACGTAGTTCCTACACATGTATTTACCTGCATGAAATCACCTTATTAGTCCTACCTTATCTGAATGATGACAAGTCACACAACTTGTTAAGCCCATATTGTTTCTGATTCTTAAGTACCAACTATTATTTGTTTGATCTTTTCATTCTAAAGTTGACAAAAGTCACCGTATTTGCTAGACTTTCCTACAGTTTTAATATTAATTGATGGAAAACATTCTTGAGGAGGAGTATTGTAATTCAGTTATAGTGAACTAAACATACGAAAGGGGCGAAACAACTATGGAAGTCCAATTGCAGAAAAGGAAAGCAATTAAAACTTAATATACTAATAGTGATGGTGGTTTATTCACGTCTGACGAGTAACCTTATTCTCATTATTATCTAGGATGTCATCTGATGTCATAAATTTGCACCAACATTCATTCCCTCGTCGAGGTGTTGCTGATTGACCTTGAGGTCACTGGTTCGAGTCCTGGAAGCAACCTCTTGCATTTATGCAGGGTAAGGTTTGCTTACATTTCACCCTTGTGGTAGGGACCCTTCCCCAGACCCTCGCTATGCGGGAATGCTTTGTGCAATGGGCTACCCTCCCTCTTTATTCATTCCCTGGTCGTTAAGGAATTTCTATTAGTTTGAGCCATGCTTTGTACAATGGGTTGTAGGGATAACACAGAAAGGAAAGCAATTAAAATTTAATACTCCCTCTGTCCCATAACAGTGTGCACAAACTTCCCCTTTCGTCCCATTGATAAGTCCCACTTTATCAAAAAGGCCTTTTATTATTATTATTATTATGCTACCTATGCCCCACTTGTCTTACTCACACACTTAAATTGTGGGCCCAGTTTGCAAATCCTCCCCCACTTATCATACTCACAACCCCTTTATCTCTCTTAAATACTTTTGAATATATATATATTCCTTTCTTAAATTAAATCCCATGCACTCCTAAAAGTGTGCACATTGTTGTGGGATGGATGGAGTAAACTGTTAGTGAAGATGGTTTATTTACCCCTGACGAGGAACCTTAGTCTTAATCAAGGTTCTAAAAAGCGCTAGGCGGATGCTAGGCGGCGGAGCCGGGCCTAGCGCCTAGGCGGGGACTAGTCGGGGACTAATCGGGATTAGTCGGGATTAGTCAGGACCTAGGCGGGGCTTAGAACTAGGCGTTGGAGAGGGGCCTAGCGCCTAGGCGGGGCCTAGGCGCCCTTAGGCGGGGTCTTTTAGAACAGAGGTCTTAATATAATCTAGGATGTCTTCTGTTGTCATAAATTTACACCAACGTTCATTCCCTGGCCGTTAAGGAATTTTCAATAGATTGAGCTATGCTAATTGACAGCAGTTCAATGGTAGATCAATTACATTTCAAAATTAGGAGGTGTTTTGCAGTAAATTCACTTGACCCATATTACTTGACTACCTCCATTATATTGTAAAATGGGATTTGAGGTCTAAATTTTCAACGGGTCGTAGGGATAATTAAGATTGCAGATTGTTTGAGGGCAAACAGATTGGAGGCATTGTGGTTTTGAGATTGATGAGTGATCCTATTCCTAGGTATGCAGTTTAGGACAGTCTGGTAACGCTAACATGTTTCGTTTCTATTCATCCGGGATGCAGGGTATGTCTATATGCGTTGGTAAGTCATGTCCTTCCAATTTCTCTTTTGAGAGTATTTAAGGTAAAATTGGAATGTGAAAATCGTTGAAACTGCTTTCATACTCGTGTTTCTTTTAATCTTTTGTATCCTGGAACATGTTTATGGTCATGAGTGGTGACCCTTCATACTCTTTGCCACTGTACGACATGGTATTTTAGATTGGAAAACAATTGTTGGTTGACTGCTGTCTTATTTGATAGTCGTGATATTTAAACTTCTTTGTTCAGTGTGTTGTATGCAATTTGTGGACGGAGTGATTAAGCTTGTGATTCATGTCTCTCTGTTTTACCTTAATGACAAAATCTTTGAATACAAACATTTGTTGGCAGGCTTGTTTCTTGTTGGCTTCTGTCCGTTCCTATAACTAATTAAGACCGTTTCATTTCAGGTATAAATTGGATGTAGCAAGTGCTGGGAAGAATTTCACAAAAATCCGGAAGGCAATAACAGCAGGATTCTTTTTTCATGCTGCAAGAAAAGATCCACAGGAAGGCTACAGGACCCTGGTGGAGAATCAACCTGTATATATTCATCCAAGCTCTGCCCTTTTCCAAAGACAGCCGGATTGGGTTATCTATCACGAGCTCGTGATGACAACAAAAGAGTATATGCGTGAAGTGGCAGTGGTTGATCCCAAGTGGCTAGTAGAACTTGCCCCGAGATTTTTCAAAGTTTCGGATCCAACAAAAATGAGCAAACGCAAACGCCAAGAGCGCATTGAGCCACTTTACGACAGATACCATGAACCCAACTCCTGGCGATTGAGCAAAAGGCGTGCTTAGATAGTTGGTGTGCCACTCATGTATGCTTGCATAAGTTATACTCCCTCAGTCCCAAAATGGATGTTCGATTTTCTTTCAAATTTGTTCTTGATCAAGAGCACATCAGAAACTTAATGTTGGGACGGAGGGAGTAGTTGCTTTGACCATGAAAGTTGTAGCGCTGCAGTTTGAAGAAGAATATGGTGCAATAAAGTATTGTACAATTTTATCATGAAAGTAGCAGTCTTATGAATGTAACATATTTAATCTTTTAGATGTTGCATAATCATCATCAGTTCAAGGAAATTGACCATAGATTTATCCATCAACCACAGGTTAAAAAGTTTCAACATTTTGCTAGTGTATTACACTGCATAATGTGTAGTTAATGTATTTGTTACTTTTCATATAACTCTTATTTCCTTCCAGGTCCCAGCACCAGCAAAGTGATTCTCCGGCCGCTCCGCCTTGCTCTCTGTTTCTCCGGCAGCTGACTGGAGCTTTGGTTCTGCTCTCTTCTCCAAAATCTTAAGCATATCTTCTAAGGTTAACACTCTCCGCCTCCCCCTTCCCCTTTAGCTTGTAACTTGTTTTGTTAAAAATATTAGTATGGATATGGGTTTCAATTTTAGTCCTTTATTCACTTCTGTTTTCTTTTCTTTTTTTTGCCATCCCAAATAGACTATTTTGGGTAAATTTGGTAATCTGTGTTTTTTAAAGAGAATTAGGGTTTGCTTGATTTTAGTTAGTAAAAATTAACTGGGACTTGACTCAGTTGTTCTCGAGTAGGTAGCAGCACTGACTTCTGTTAATTTTCTTACATTTTTTTTTATAGAAGCTACTCTCACCATGAATAGGTAGCAGCACTGACTTCAGTTAATCTCTGCCTCATTTGTTTTTTCAATTCATCTCTTATTCAGAGAACAAGGTTTGAGTGAGTCAGACATGGAAGCTTTAAGAGTGTTTCTTTTTTTATCAATTTCAGACCTGAATGTCACTTATTTGCCTCTTATTAATCAAACATTAAAATAACACTCGTTTGCCTTTGAATGCGTCTTTGACAAAATTACCCATACCATATTTCATTATTTCCACTCATACCCCTTTTCACTTGTACACTCTCCTTCCTCTCTCTCTCCGCTCTCTCTATCACGTTTTCCTTATCTGCGCTCTCCTCTCTTGACTTACTCATGCCATGGCCGACTGATCTCTCTCCTCCTGTCTTTTTGAAGGTTATCACTTTCTCCTCCTCCTTGCGCCTCCTATGTTCGTCCTTTTACCCCCTCCCTTTATCGATGGAAGTTCGACGATCACTCTATCTCTCTCTTCCCACTTCCTCCATCTTAGAGGTTGCATCCCTTATCTGTTCCTAATGGAGTTTATTTAGCGTTTCTTTGTCCCAGATCTGCAAGTTAATAGAGTTAATTAATGTTTTTGGCAAGTGCAAAGGATTAGGGTTCCAGCGACGGCCAAAATCTAGGGTTGCGACAAGATTTAGTTCGAGGGATTCTGGTAACATTGATGATTGGTTGCTCTAAACATTGGGTCTAAGTTGGGAATTTTGGTGATCTGGTTGACGGTGTATTGTGACTAGAGATGCCCATCCGTGCTTGAACCGCCGGTTCGGCCCGGAACCGGACCGGCCAAGAACCGGCGGGAAACAGTGAAAAGTGAACCGTGAACCGCCCTGGAACCGAACTGGCGGTTAACCGGTCCGGACTCGGTTTTTATTTTCCAAAATCAGTGAACCGGCGGTTATGAACCGTGTGAACCGAAACCGTGTGAACCGAAACCGTGTGAACCGGAACCGTAAACTGGAACCGGACCGGAACCGGCGGTTCAGAAGAGATAACGGCTAGATTAACGGTTACTTGATCTGGGCCGTTGATTATCTTGATCCGACGACTGCTGTTACTTGCCCGTTAGATAACGGTTTTCTAGCCGTTTTAGGGGCTAAAGTGTTAAAAAAAAACTTTTTTTTTTTTTTTTTAACTTTTTCTCTCCATTTTCCAACCTATAAATACCCTGCCCCTCCCTTCATTATTTTCACTTGGTTCTTAACTCATTCTCTCTCTCAATCTCTATATTATCTCAAACTTTCAAAGTCTCAAAGTCTCCATAATTTCATTTGTTTTCCACATAATTTCATTTTTTTCACAAAAATTCATTTTTTTTTTCACATAATTCCATTTTTTTCAACAAAAAAATGTCTTCATCTCGTGGCGGCGGTGGCGATAAGGGAAAGAATAATGCAACTACGCATCCAATTTCCCCCCCCCCCCGATGATTCTATTTGGGATAATATACAACCAAATGAACACTCGATTTGAGCGATGACAAAGTTGATGCAACTTTTCAATGGGTGGTCATGGTCATATCCAAGGGAGTAACACTCAAACCCAAAGTGAAGCGCGAGGTGGTGGTCAAATCCGAGGTCGAGGTCGAGGAGGTCGAACCACGGGGAGGTCCGACATCATGACCGTGCACTTTACTAAAGTGTCAATTGAAGGTACCAACAAATACAATGTTTATTGCAACCATTGCACTTCCAAATTTGCCTTTATCCATGGAGGTGGTTATGGGTCATTTAAAAGACATTTGTCGTCAAAGTACCCCGATCAAGTTGGAGATGCTCAAGATCAAACACAACTACAAGGATTTACGGGATCCTCACAAGGTACGTCTTCGCAATTATTTAAATTTGATAAATCAATTTTATAGATAATTTAATTAGTTCTAGAAGTCAAAAACGTCAACGAGGTGGCTCCACTTATGTTGAATTTGAAAATTATTTAACCACTTCTTTTGAGCCTATAGAAGAATTTGATATTGTAAAGTGGTGGGCACGAAGGGCAAACAACTATCCTATTCTATCATTGATAGCAAAGGAGATCCTAGCCGCTCCCGCCTCAACCGTCGCCGTAGAAGAAGTATTTAGTGTAGGAGGAAATGTCTTGTCCGATCGAAGGTCAAGGTTGTCTCCATATAATTTAAAATATCAAATGGTGCTCGGCGATTGGCATAGAACCGAACTACGATTTCAAGATAAAAGAAGTAGTTCTGAGGAGGATGCCTTTGATGAAGATACATCGGGGAGCGAAGCCGAATAAACTACGCCGCTCTTTAGACTTTAGATTAGGTTAATTGTAATTTTATAGATTAGACTTTAGATTAGGTTTATTTTTATTTAATTGTAATAGTTAGATTGAGGTAAAGGCTCCTAAATGTCCCACCTTATTTATAAAAGGGTAAGGTTGGTTGTCTCCCTCTTTGTAATTTTATTTTAATTAATAAAATTTAAGCGTACCGTCCCTTTTTCTTTTATATACTCCCTCCGTCCCGGAACATAATTCACAAACACCGTTTGCACTGATTTTAAGGAGGGAGTATTATATTGAAAGTGTTGTGAGTGTGAAAATAAAATAGGAGAGAGAATGAGTGGAGAGAATAGTAAATTATAATGGTGTTGTGAGTATTAAAATAATGTAGGAGAGAGAATGAGTGGAGGGAATAGTAAAGATTCCTTTCCATTTTAGGTAAGTTTTAAATGTGTGAAGTAAGTTTTGGGACGCCCAAAAGGGAAAGTGTGAAGATTGTTCCGGGACGGTGGGAGTACTTTCGTTTATTTTAAAAAAAGTTAAGTTTTATTTCTTTCAAAATTTATAACTTTTTTTATATAATTTTTTGCAAAAATTGTATGTAGTAAACAAAAGTCTAAAATAGCCTTATTTATCAAAAAAAAAAAATTAAAAAATAAATTAACTTTTTTTTATAGAACTTAACAGAAACTGTTAAAAATTTAACTGTTTTTTGAAAAAACTGTTAAAAATTTAACAGTTTAAAACTTAGGGCGACCGCACTAATCATTCGGCTTTCTTGGACGGCCGCCCTAAATTATTATTATTATTTTTTTAAAAAATGGCGGTTCAAAATCGGAACCGGAACCGGTACTGATGATCCAAACCGGGAATCGGAACCGTGCAGAACCGGTTCGGTTACGGTTCAAGGTGTGGCGGTTTGGTGAACCGCCGGTTCAGAACCGGAACCGCCGGTCTGAACCAGCTGGACAAGTCTAAGTGTGACGGTGTGAAATGCACATTAAGTGTTTGAGATATTGTCAAGCTCAAATTATCAAGCTATTGTGCATTTGGTATAAGCTATTTGCATATTAATTTGTTTCCTAAATACATTGATTACTAATTGACTCATTTTTTAACTTAATAAAATTATCTTATTTTTCATTGTTAAATTATTAATTCTTTCGTTTCAAAATGATTGTCCAACTTTTTTTTTTTTTTTTAAATGATCAACGGTAAATCATGAAAAATTTGGAACGGAGGAGTAAGTACTTCATTAATATGATAGAATTTGGTTTAAAACAAAATTGAATAACAAAAAATGTTATTTGTTTTAGCCATCTTTTTACTCTTGAGTATTCTTTTATACTTAATTTATGCATTGTTCTCATACTTTTTCTAGTTAAATTTGTGTGTTTTTTTTTTTTTTTTTTGTGTTAAAAGGAATATCAATTGAGCAATTAAGGGATTTCACGCAAGGTGATGAATATAAAGACGAGATGCGCATTATAACACAATGTCTAAAATATCATTAAAAAAAAAAAAAAAAAAAAAAACCGCATGTGGTTTGGTACATGAGTTGAAAGGAAGGATTCGCATACGGGAGCTAATTAAGGAGCTAATACAAGTAACATATATTTTCATTATTTATTGCATATGTTTGAATTGTTTATTTGCATGGTGTTACATTGATTGATAACTCGTGAATTTGCGAGATTAATAAACTGTTTATCAACTTACTTCTCTTTTATATCTCTGCATACATTAATTATTTTACAGTTTTTTAAACTTAAAATAAATTGATAAGATATTAAAATTGATAATTTCAACTGACCATGTGCAGATAATTTTTTTTTTATTTTTTAAACAAACCAAACTAATACTCCCTCCTTCCCTATATGTTTGTCCCATTTGACTTTTCAAACATTTTAATTTAGTGATTTTGAAGCTTTAATTTTGTTTATTTTTACGAACGCTTTGAAAATTATTGATAGTATACACCGTCGTTATGTAATACTCCGTCCCTAAATGTTACAAGTTTTGAAAATTTAGTGATTTTGAAGCTTTAATTTTGAAAATGAGACTAACTTTTTGAGACAAAGAAAAAGAAAAAATGGGACAAACATTTAGGAACAGAGGGAGTATTAGATTAAGTGCAAATGCATGAAGTTATCGGTAATCTTTCACAAGTACTGAATAGGAGGCTCAACCTAAATATTAAGGTTGGTGTATAGTTGTGCAAAACTCTCTATCCCAATCTGGATTGCTCCCTATTTGATGCACGGGAAATATCACAGGCTTACACAAATGTGATCCCGATGACCCGTAACCTTCAAAAACCCCAAAACCACCAACCAAACCAAGGTAGGATCCCTCCGAAATAAAATAAAATAAAAGAATTTTTTGGGAATTACGAAAAACAATCAGCCTGCATAATGGTCCGCGTGGACCACTTTTCAATGCAAACATGTCCGCGCGGACCATTTTGCACCCAGACATCATAATTATGAAATCCCTTTAAAGTCCACGAGATTCCCGTAAATCCGGGAAAATTCAAAAATTGGATTACCAGAATGGTCCGCGCGGATCATTTTGCAGTTTTTCCATGGCTATAAATAGAGGGCTCCCCCTCTCATTTTGGACACACCTCCCTTCTCTCCCCCAGCCTTCAGGCTCCCCTCTAAGTCCTCTCGAGGCACTCCCGGTCCCTTTCGGTTCCCTTCGGGGCCTTTCGAGCCCCTTCGAGGCGCTCCGAAGCCCTGTCGAGCGCTCCCGAGCTGCCCCGAGGCATTTCTGAGGCATCCCGAAGCATTGCCGGTCATCTCGAGGCATTTCGATCCATCCCGAGGTGTCCCGATCCATCCCGAAGCCCTGCCGGACAATCTCGAGGCATCCCGAAGCAAGCCGGAGCTCTGCCCGAGTACAACCAACACTCCCAAGGCACGCCGAACCTCTGCTCGAGTACAACAAACATTCCCGAGGCACATCGAACATCTGCCCGAGTACAACCAATACTCCCGAGGCACGCCAAACCTCTGCCCGAGTACAATCAACAATTCCGAGGCACGCCGAAACTCTGTCCGAGAACACACCTAGAACTCCCGAGGCACGCCGAAGCTCTATCCGCAGACACCGGTACATCCCGAAGCAATACCGGTCCATCCCGGAGCACTATTCACACTCAAACACTATTTCCAAGCGGAAGACAGACACAAACCAACATTGGTAAGGCTTCCTTCCCAAACTATTTCAATTCATTTCAATACATAGCATATAATGTAGACATCATATCTAGCATGCATTTTTAAAAGCACACACACACACAATTTTTAAAGAAAGGGGGTATCGAAAGACTCGTTTATACGAGGCGACTCGGGTGAGCTCTACTATTCTCTTCCCGAGGCGTAACCTGACATCCGAACTCAAAATCTCATCACACAACAACAGTTTTTTAAACAAGTCTTTTTTCAATGTTTTGGGATAAATCAAAACGGCGTGGCGACTCCTCCAAACAAACGCAACGACACCTTCCGACTCCAAAATCGCGAGATGCCGGGGCCCGCGCAGCAGGATCCGTGTAATTTCAGTTGGCAACTCTGCTGGGGATGTTTGTTTTAAAAACTTTTAAACAAAAAAAAAGATTTTTAAAGCATTGATGAGGGTCAAACTTTCATTTTACCCCTTCTTTAACTGTTGTGTGTGTGTGCATGTGCTTTACTTATTTTTTCCAAAAAAATAAAAATAAAAAAAAATGCATCATAATACATCTGTGTACATACATTTAAAAATTCTGCAAAAATTTATGTTTTACTCAGAAAAAGAATTTTAGTGACCGCACACTCCTCCCACTCTTATCCTGTACACTGCACACTACAACCCTCAACCCGGAGTGGTCTCAGTTGCAGTTCGATTGGTCTTCCTGACGCCTTTCGAACGCGCACGGGATCATTCCAAACATCCCATCCTAGCCAGTGTCAACCATGCACGCTTGCGTCACACTCTGTCCAGACTCGATTGGTTTTTACCCAGTCTGTGTCATAAAGCCTGGATACATATCCCATGCCGGTCATTTTCTGAGTCGAAGCTCGGAACTCAAGATCCCTTGCGCAAGCAAGACGATGAAAGGTCATGCTTAAATCTTGACCCGATCTTGATTGCCAAAGCTACACCCAGACGATGCTCCGTCCTGGATATACATCCATGCCCACATGACACCATGTCATCAAGCCTTTAATACATCATCCATGAGAATATAACCTAGCCAGAACCTAACGTCACAGATCCCTTGCGCAAACAAGGTAAAGATAGGTCATGCCGAACTCTCAACTCGATCTTGACTCAGGTGCCGGCTCTGTTTACTATTCATATGGCCGACGCATTAAAACGAACATGACAGGCTCGGTCCTTAGGTTCAGTTTTTCTTTTGGCCAGTGGAAATCGCTTGCCCTATAGGACCCTCGCCCGGGGCTGTCCACCCCGGAATGTCGAAATACAGGTGCAAAACGAGGGGCTTATAGCCGTACTGATGGTCTCCACTGACCCAGGATCTAGCATAGTTGCGAAAAAGAAGAGCAATCTTTTCCAACCAACTTAGGATTCTGAGAAAACGCGTTTTAAGTAAATTAAAAAAAAAAAAGAGGCATAAATAAAAAAAAAAGTAAACTGCATGTCGCATGAGCTTTCCCCCTTTATCCAAAAAAGGCCTTCCCCTGTCTAAACCTTACCCGTCACCCCCTCCAGCGAACCGAGAGTGGTTGAGAGTACGCGGGTGCCATCTTTTCAGTGTCGAAGCCACAAGGCCCGACAGCCGTTCGGGTTCAGCGGTCCGAACAGTCCGTTACCCTCCCATGGCTCGACAGATAACAGTGAAGGAAACGAAATTCCGCCCCCGGGAAACTTCTAAACAATGGAAGAAGTTTGACAAGCTTTCAAGGTTCTCGAGAAACGCCAAGAAGAGCAGTAGGCTTGGAACGATTATGCCATGCTCCATCACGGAGCTGTTGCGGTTTCCTAACCCGATGGAACCTTTGTCCTCATAGAAGACGAAGAAATGATTGTTCCCCCGGTTTCCCAAAGCTATCAGCAGGTCTCTCCTTCACAAAGCCACGGAAACCTAGCAATGCAAGGCAATTCCCGCTCAAAGCTCCATTCGAGCCTCAGTCAAACAGCTCCAATTTTCCAACCTCAGCACAATCTGTTTTCTGGCCCCGCTCCGCAAACTCAATATCACCAGCACAACTATGGGCCCGCTCCCTCAGTTCCTAATGCCTCCCAATATCCCTCGGGATCCAATCATTTGCCTCCGTATGAGCCCCAAAGCTACAACTTGAAGTCACAATGCCTGCCAGGGACGAACATACCGAGCGGATACCCTGATGTTTCAAACCTGCCACCTGCCAGACTGCCTCTTAGGGTTCATGAAGCATTCCCTCAGTTTCCAAACACGGTCCAGCACAGCCTAGATATTCGTGCCCCTGACTCCGATCTTGACAATCAAGGACGTACAGGCATACACCCACTTGCCTCCCCAGGATTCCCGAATGATGATTCCATCAATAAATCTGCCTCCATCACTGGGAACTGGAAACCTAACCCCGCCTAAAGACCCCCATGCAGCTTGGTTAGTAGAACATGCAAAAGAGATGCAAGGGAAGAATGTGCTTAAGCAAAAGGAAAGAGGTTACTAAACACCTCCAAACAAGAGGAAAGAGGTTACCAGAGCATTTCACTACTTTCATAACTGGACCCCAATGAATAACGGTCCCCCTCAAGAGAAGCGTTTTCATCACTTTGATGATCTCGGGATGCCCATGAGCCAAGTCCTCGAGACACTAGTAAAGTGGAACATTCTCAAACCCCTTGAGAATTTCCAACTAAAGACTCTCAAACCTAACATGGATATGAGCAAATGGTGTGCTTTTCACAACTACCCCGGCCACACAACCGACCATTGATTCGTGTTGAAGAAAGTGGTCCAAGGCTTAATCGAAGAAGGAAAGTTGGAACGCCCCCGCGGTCCCAACACATTCAGAAACCCTTTCCCTAGAAATGACGGGGTAAGCATGGTGGATAAGTCCTCGGCAAATTCCCGTGATGATCAGGGATGTGAAGGCAGAACCTGGGGCTTCCACGATGAGAAATTCAGGAAAGAAAACCCAAGAATGGTTATACCCCAACAATCCTTTCCAGCATCGGGGCACACCAATGGGTGGATTGAACGCTCCCCGGAGATAAGGCAGTTCGAGACAGGCCGACCAAGTGGCAGCATAAAAAATGGAGTAACTTTCACAAACGCAGACCCACAGCCAGCAAGAAGAGATAGGTCGAGAAGCTTGGACTAACCCCTCGTCTCCTAGAGTCTATCTTCGAAAAAAAATCCAGAGTCTGTCGTATTTAAGTTTGAGCCTCTCGAGTCGTCTGACGGCCTTACGCCTAAAGATTATGTGTTTGTAGCGGGCACTGTACTCCCCTATGCTTTGAATAAAAAGTTTGACCTTTCTGAGTATCCCCTCATTGCCACTTTAACAAATGATAAATTAATTAACTAATCAAAAACAGTTAATAATTATTCACTTGATAAAGACGCAGACACATTAAATGAACAATGCATTAAGCAATATATAAGCATGTTGTCAAACGAGAGGAAAATTGGGCCCAAGCTGCCGAGAAGGTTCTAACCAAAGTGAATTTGGGGATTGCTGAAGAGCCTAAAGAGACGCAAATCCAATTTCCAATTCCGACCCTTCAAGGTCCAATCTTCAAATCCCGATCCTTTCAGGTCCAATTTTCAATTCCGACCATTCAAGGTCCAATTTCCAATCTCAACCATTTCAGGTCCAATTTTCAATTTCGACCCTTCAAGGTCTAATTTTCAATTCCGACCCTTCAAGGTCCAATTTGGACACACCTCCCTTCTCTCCCCCAGCCTTCAGGCTCCCCTCTAAGTCCTCTCGAGGCACTCCCGGTCCCTTTCGGTTCCCTTCGGGGCCTTTCGAGCCCCTTCGAGGCGCTCCGAAGCCCTGTCGAGCGCTCCCGAGCTGCCCCGAGGCATTTCTGAGGCATCCCGAAGCATTGCCGGTCATCTCGAGGCATTTCGATCCATCCCGAGGTGTCCCGATCCATCCCGAAGCCCTGCCGGACAATCTCGAGGCATCCCGAAGCAAGCCGGAGCTCTGCCCGAGTACAACCAACACTCCCAATGTGACGACCCCAACCCTAGGCACTTATTTTAAATATTAAATTATATGCTTTTAATATTTATGTCATCTTTATATGTTCAATTATATCTTTATATTCTTAAATTAAGATAAATTGGGTGAGAAATAAATTTAGAATCTTTTATGAAATTATTGGACATTAAATAAATAAACTTGGATAATAATAAAAATGGGAAAATGATAAATAGTGTAGGGAGGTTAATTGAGTAGGATGAATTATTTGGATAAATGAGTTAAGTTTTAAATTAAAATGGGTAGGATGGAAAGCCTTGGTTTTAAGATGATTGAGGAGGGGGGCCAATTCTCTTGCTCCTTCCTAGCCTTGCCAAGTGGCAAACTCCCTCAACTCTCTTACTACCCCTCCCTTCTCCCTCCTTCTCCTTCATTCTCTACATTCTTCATCCTAGAGCAAGAAAGAAAACCTCCATTGAAGCCTCCTTGCCAAGCTTTGGAAATCCAAGACTTTCTTCACCAAAATTCAAGTCCTAGAGCTCCATTGAAGTTGGGTGATCTAGAGGAAACCTTCTAGCTAGAAAGATCAAGCATTTCCTTCTAAAATCCAAGTAAGTTGTTATGACTTCTCTTCTCATGAATGCTCATGAATATTTCTTGTGGTTCTTGTTCTTATGTTGGTGATTTCTTGCTTGGGAAAACTATTGGGAGTTGAATGTGTTGATTTAGAACCTTGTTGGGTTTGTAGAAATATTGTGAGTTATGGAAGTTGAATGGATCTAGGTTTAAGACTTGATTTCATGGAGTTAAAGGAGTAGATTAAAGTTATCCAAGTTGGAAATGCCCTTTAGGTTCATAACTTAGGATGCATTTGGTTGGACATTGGGTTTCTTGGGATTTTTGTGTTGATTTCTGCTGTTTTTACGAATTCTGGGCCGAGGGACGAGTCGTCCCTTGGACGAAGGGAAGTCGTGACCTAAGGGGGGACGCCAGGTTCAGTGGGGAAAAGTGGGGACGAGTCGTGCCCTGGGGGACGAGTCGTCCCCTGGCCAGATTTTCTCACCTCAACTTTATAGCTATTCAAACCTAATCAAACTTGAACCTAAATGAAATCTTTTTAACCTAGATTAAAGTAGAATACTTTGGCTTCACAATGACGTTCTAAGTGATTAAAATGGAATAGTGGAAGTACCTTAAATGTTGCTTGGAAAACGTTAGATAAACTAGTTTAGTAACTAAACAATTATGATCCCAACTTGGTAGATTCCCCTTAGACCTTTCAAGAGGCTTTGTATTATGGTATAATGACTTTGTAGGATGGATTTATGCTACTTCCTTGCCTTACATTGAGTTCATATACATTGTTTCTATTGCATAGTGTATTGAATAAATATTGCACTATGATATTGGTTGGACATGAGTATAGTTTACCATGTTGATATGTTGTTATCCCTTTTTGTGGATTTTATTCAAGTATCTATTATGTGCTTGATTATGTGTGAGTCAGCTGACGTTGGGGGTATAACAGAATACGATCAATTATGGAAGTGTGACCTAATGTGATCGGATTATGTTATATCTGTGACCGTCCCCTCCTGTGGCCACAGGTTGGGGTATAGCGTCTGTATTGAGCCAAAAGCCTTACAGAGTTGCTACTGTCTTATATGGTTCCCTGGAAAACGGGTCTTATAAGACGTGAGTATTGCTTAAGCAGCTCACTGTAATTGGAGTATTATTATACCCAATGTTGTACGACTGTTTTGTATCGAGACGGGGAAAAGGTAAACCAAGGTAATGGAATGTGTTTATAGCTTCCCAATGTGTTGTGTGCGACTTGTTATATGTTGCATTTATTTGGCATATTGCTGCATCCATAATAGCTTGCTGAGATTTATTCTCACCCCTCTCCCTTTACTGTTTTAGATCCCGAGACAGGAGGACCGCCCAAGTAAGGACGGAGAGGAGTTTGGAGTAATCTTTTGGGTATTGTCAGGGTATGTTTAGGGTGACGTATAAATTGTATTTTGGTAATTCCATTCTTGGAGTTTGTAATTATAAACCTTAAACTCTACGTCATAACCTTAAATCTTTTGTAACTAAACAGTTAACTATTTTCAAAGTTAGTTATCTCCTCCTCCGAGGTGGAGTAGAGTGGAGTTCTTTTGAAATGTTATGTTATTCATGTTCATGTTTGAAAGTCAAAGTAAAGTTTTAAAAGTTTAGTGTTTTTGGGTTAGTTTGGGGACGCACCAACTCGGGACACGCGTAGGTTCCGGGTCGGGGTCCCCACAGTTGGTATCAGAGCCCGGTTAGAATTCTTGGGTAGAGTCTAGCTGAGTGAGAGTGTGTGGTAACTGACGTCGAGTGTTTAATGCAGGAGTTTGTTGTAATGGCGGGAAATGAAGGTGATCCGAATCTGGGTTTGGGTGGTGTTGGTAATCCGAACGCCGAGATGATGGACATGTTCCGAGGGGTCCTTCAGCATATGGCAACTCGTAATCGAATTTGAATCAGAATCTAGGCAGACAAGGGCAACATGGGTTGGAGAAGTTCGTGAAGATGTCTCCTCCTAGCTTCAACGGAGATCCGGATCCGGTGAAGGCTGAGAGGTGGCTTGAGGCTATGAACAAGATTTTCGCAGCTATGGAGAGTACGGATGCGGAGAAAGTGAGATGCGCCGTTTTCAAATTGGAAGGACCAGCGGAGCATTGGTGGCAAGTGGTAAAGGATGGTTGGGACCGAGATTTGACACCGCAGACGTGGGAAAACTTCACGCTCAAGTTCCGAGATCACTTTGTGCCGAGTGGTTACTAGGGACAAGAAAGAAGGCGAGTTCCCGAAGCCGGGAGCAAGGGACCATGACGATAGCGCAAGATTCGGCAAAGTTCACGTAGTTGGCCCGATATTGTCCCCATTTGGTGCCGGATGAGGAGAGGCGAGTTTACCGGTTTGTGAAAGGTTTAAGAGTTGAGTTTCGGAAGCCGGTTGTTGACGCATAACTTCGCCAATTTCCAAGCAAGAAGAATATGGCGTACCGGATTGAGAACGACATAGAGGAGCATCGTGGTAAGAATGAAGGAGGAAACAGAACAGATTTCGTGGTCAAGGATCGGGACAGAATCAGAGTGCGGCCCGAGGACTTTCACCCCGGAGCAAATCGAGGAGGTCATGTGGCGGCTCCGCAAATCGTGCGACTTCCGGTCCGCCTTGGGACAACATGTGGGTTTTGCAAGAGGATAGGGCATTCGGAGGACAAGTGTTGGAGCAAACAAGGTAAGTGTTTGGAGTGTGGTTCGCCGGGCCATTTCAGGAGGAATTGTCCCAAGTTACAGAATAAGCAAGCGACGGGTACCGGATTCGGGGGTCAAGGTAGTGGTGTGAAGAGGGATGTTGATGGGAAACCTAAGGATAAAGTCCAAGGTCGTGTGTTTGCTTTGGGTCGAGGAGAGGTCGATCCTAATGCCGTCATTAGAGGTATAGTTCCTGTCTCAGGAGTTAAGGCCCGCATTCTTATAGATCCCGGGTCTTCCCATTCATTTGTGGCGTCTCATTTTGCATTCTCATTGCATATCTTGCCTGAATCTATGCCTTATGTGTTAGAGGTCTCTACTCCTATGGGAGAGAGCCTTGAATCTTCTTTGATATACCGTGGATGTGATGTGACTATATGTGGGCATGTATTGCCGGTGGATTTGGTCGAGTTACCAATCCGTGATTTTGATGTGATCCTTGGTATGGATTGGTTGAGTCAGTGCCATGCTTTGGTAGACTGTCGTAGGAAGCGAGTCTCATTTGCTATGCCTGATGTGCCTACATTTATATTTGATGCCGATAAATCTATGTTCGGGTTACATGTTATTTCTGCCTTAAAAGCTAGAAAGATGCTATCTAAGGGGTGTGCGGGTTACTTAGCTTATGTGGTAGATTCCAATAAGAAGTCTCCCGAGTTAGCTCATGTTCCGGTAGTGAATGAGTTTAGCGATGTGTTCTCTAGTGAGTACTCTATGCCTCCGGACCGTGAGATAGAGTTTTGTATTGACTTAGTACCCGGTACCGCTCCTATTTCTAAAGCACCCTATAGAATGGCTCCGGCCGAGTTAAAAGAGTTGAAGGTCCAATTGCAAGAGTTGTTAGACCGAGGTTTTATTCGTCCTAGTGTGTCTCCGTGGGGAGCACCGGTCTTGTTTGTTAGGAAGAAGGATGGTACCTTACGATTGTGCATTGACTATCGTTTGTTGAACCAAGCCACCATTAAGAATAAGTATCCTCTTCCGCATATAGATGATTTGTTTGACCAACTCCAAGGTTCCGTTATCTACTCAAAGCTTGATTTGAGAAGCGGATACCATCAGTTGAAGATTAGGCCGGATGATGTTGCTAAGACAGCTTTCCGTACTAGATATGGTCATTATGAGTTTGTTGTGATGCCGTTTGGGTTGACTAATGCTCCAGCCGTGTTTATGGATATGATGAACCGTGTCTTCAAGCCTTATCTCGATAGTTTTGTGGTGGTCTTTATTGATGATATTCTTGTGTATTCTAAGTCCCGGGAAGAGCATGAGAATCATTTGAGGATTGTCTTGTCCGTTCTTCGTGAGAAGCTTGCTTGTATGCTAAGTTCAGTAAGTGCGAGTTTTGGCTTGAGCAGATTTCTTTCTTGGGGCATGTTGTGTCGAGTTCGGGGATTTCCGTGGATCCTGCAAAGATTGAAGCCGTGGTTAATTGGAAGCAACCTTCGACCGTGACCGAAGTCCGTAGTTTTCTTGGTTTGGCGGGGTACTATCGGAGGTTCATTGAGGGGTTTTCTCGGATTGCTACTCCGTTGACTAGGTTGACTCGGAAAGATGTATCGTTTGTGTGGGATTCCAAGTGTGAAGCAAGTTTTGAGGAATTGAAGAAGAGGTTGACGACGGCTCCGGTTCTTACCCTTCCGAGTGGTTGCGAGAATTTTGTTATTTATAGTGATGCCTCGAAGGCGGGTTTGGGATGTGTGTTGATGCGTAATGGGAAGGTTATTGCGTATGCCTCTAGGAAGTTATCACCGGCGGAACAGAATTATCCTACTCATGATATGGAATTGGCGGCGATTGTATTTGCGTTGCATAAGTGGAAGCATTATCTTTACGGAGCGAAATTCGAGATTTTCACCGATCATAAGAGTTTGAAGTACCTATTTACCCAAAAGGAGTTGAACAACCGGCAAAGAAGATGGTTAGAGTTTTTGAAGGATTTTGATTGTGTCATATCCTATCATCCGGGGAAGGCCAATGTGGTGGCCGATCCGATTAGCCGAAAGGCGTATGTGACCTTGAGTTCTCGGGAGTTGAAGAGTGAAGTGATAGTTGCGAATGTTCGAGCCGTTCCGACATTGTATGGTGATTTGAAGGAAGCTCAACAAGAAGATCCGGAATTGAAGAAGATTTTAGACCAAGTGCAAGAGGGAAAACCGGGATTTTGCTTTGAATCGAGATGGGATTTTAACTTTCCAAGGGAGAATTTGCGTTCCGTCATCGCCGGAAATCAAGAAGCGTGTTTTAGAGGATGGCCATAAGTCCAAGTTTGCGATTCATCCGGGGAGTACCAAAATGTATCAAGACTTGAAGCGTGGATATTGGTGGAATGGAATGAAAAGAGAAATAGCGGATTATGTATCTAAGTGTTTGACGTGTCAACAGATTAAGGCAGAACATCAAAGACCGGCGGGACTACTTCAACCATTGGATATTCCGGAATGGAAATGGGAAGGGATCTCGATGGATTTTGTTTCGGGTTTGCCTCTCACCGCAAAGAAGATGGATGCTATATGGGTTATTGTGGATCGGTTGACGAAGTCGGCTCATTTTCTTCCGGTATCAACCAAGTTTTCGTTAGAGAAGTTAGCTCAGTTGTACATGAAAGAGATTGTGAGACTTCACGGGGTTCCGGTTAGTATTGTGTCCGACAGAGATCCGAGATTTACATCTAGATTTTGGAGAGCATTGCATGAAGCCTTGGGTTCTAAGTTGTGTTTTAGTACCGCGTTTCATCCTCAAACCGATGGTCAGTCCGAAAGAACTATTCAGATACTTGAGGATATGTTACGGGCTTGTGTGATGGATTTCCAGTTATCTTGGGAGGATCATTTACCTTTAGTGGAGTTTGCTTACAACAACAGTTATCAGTCCAGTATTGAGATGGCTCCGTACGAAGCTTTGTATGGAAGGAAGTGTCGATCTCCGATGTGTTGGGACGAGGTTGGTGAAGCGAGACTTTGGGGTCCGGATTTGGTTCGAGATTCTACGGAGAAGATCAAGGTGATTCGGGATAGATTGAAGACGGCTCAGAGTAGACAGAAAAGCTACGCCGACAATAGAAGGCGGGATTTATCATTTCGGGTTGGTGACTTTGTATTCTTGAAGGTCTCTCCGAGGACGGGGATTAAAAGGTTTGGGAATAAGGGTAAGTTGGCTCCGAGATTTGTAGGACCGTTTGAGATTCTAGAGAAGATAGGGGAATTGGCTTACCGGTTAGCGTTGCCTCCGTCTTTCTCTTTGCTTCATGATGTGTTCCACGTTTCTATGCTTAGGAAGTATTGTCATGACCCCTCCCATGTTTTGAGCTCTCCTCCCGATGATGTCCAAGCGGACATGTCGTATGTTGAAGAGCCATTAAGAGTCCTAGAGTTCCAAGTTAAAGAGTTGAGAACCAAGAGTATTCCGATAGTAAAAGTCCTTTGGAAGAATCACACAGTTGAGGAAGCGACGTGGGAGCTAGAGTCGGAGATGAGAGCGAAATACCCGTGGTTGTTTGAAAATCCAAGTAAGTTTCCTTTTTAAAATTCGGGTCGAATTTTCTTTAAGGGGGAGTGAGTGTGACGACCCCAACCCTAGGCACTTATTTTAAATATTAAATTATATGCTTTTAATATTTATGTCATCTTTATATGTTCAATTATATCTTTATATTCTTAAATTAAGATAAATTGGGTGAGAAATAAATTTAGAATCTTTTATGAAATTATTGGACATTAAATAAATAAACTTGGATAATAATAAAAATGGGAAAATGATAAATAGTGTAGGGAGGTTAATTGAGTAGGATGAATTATTTGGATAAATGAGTTAAGTTTTAAATTAAAATGGGTAGGATGGAAAGCCTTGGTTTTAAGATGATTGAGGAGGGGGGCCAATTCTCTTGCTCCTTCCTAGCCTTGCCAAGTGGCAAACTCCCTCAACTCTCTTACTACCCCTCCCTTCTCCCTCCTTCTCCTTCATTCTCTACATTCTTCATCCTAGAGCAAGAAAGAAAACCTCCATTGAAGCCTCCTTGCCAAGCTTTGGAAATCCAAGACTTTCTTCACCAAAATTCAAGTCCTAGAGCTCCATTGAAGTTGGGTGATCTAGAGGAAACCTTCTAGCTAGAAAGATCAAGCATTTCCTTCTAAAATCCAAGTAAGTTGTTATGACTTCTCTTCTCATGAATGCTCATGAATATTTCTTGTGGTTCTTGTTCTTATGTTGGTGATTTCTTGCTTGGGAAAACTATTGGGAGTTGAATGTGTTGATTTAGAACCTTGTTGGGTTTGTAGAAATATTGTGAGTTATGGAAGTTGAATGGATCTAGGTTTAAGACTTGATTTCATGGAGTTAAAGGAGTAGATTAAAGTTATCCAAGTTGGAAATGCCCTTTAGGTTCATAACTTAGGATGCATTTGGTTGGACATTGGGTTTCTTGGGATTTTTGTGTTGATTTCTGCTGTTTTTACGAATTCTGGGCCGAGGGACGAGTCGTCCCTTGGACGAAGGGAAGTCGTGACCTAAGGGGGGACGCCAGGTTCAGTGGGGGGTAAAGTGGGGACGAGTCGTGCCCTGGGGGACGAGTCGTCCCCTGGCCAGATTTTCTCACCTCAACTTTATAGCTATTCAAACCTAATCAAACTTGAACCTAAATGAAATCTTTTTAACCTAGATTAAAGTAGAATACTTTGGCTTCACAATGACGTTCTAAGTGATTAAAATGGAATAGTGGAAGTACCTTAAATGTTGCTTGGAAAACGTTAGATAAACTAGTTTAGTAACTAAACAATTATGATCCCAACTTGGTAGATTCCCCTTAGACCTTTCAAGAGGCTTTGTATTATGGTATAATGACTTTGTAGGATGGATTTATGCTACTTCCTTGCCTTACATTGAGTTCATATACATTGTTTCTATTGCATAGTGTATTGAATAAATATTGCACTATGATATTGGTTGGACATGAGTATAGTTTACCATGTTGATATGTTGTTATCCCTTTTTGTGGATTTTATTCAAGTATCTATTATGTGCTTGATTATGTGTGAGTCAGCTGACGTTGGGGTATAACGAGAATCACGATCAATTATGGAAGTGTGACCTAATGTGATCGGATTATGTTATATTCGTGACCGTCCCCTCCCGTGGCCACAGTTGGGGTATAGCGTCTGTATTGAGCCAAAAGCCTTACAGAGTTGCTACTGTCTTATATGGTTCCCTGGAAAACGGGTCTTATAAGACGTGAGTATTGCTTAAGCAGCTCACTGTAATTGGAGTATTATTATACCCAATGTTGTACGACTACTGTTCAGACGGGAAAAGGTAAACCAAGGTAATGGAATGTGTTTATAGCTTCCCAATGTGTTGTGTGCGACTTGTTATATGTTGCATTTATTTGGCATATTGCTGCATCCATAATAGCTTGCTGAGATTTATTCTCACCCCTCTCCCTTTACTGTTTTAGATCCCGAGACAGGAGGACCGCCCAAGTAAGGACGGAGAGGAGTTTGGAGTAATCTTTTGGGTATTGTCAGGGTATGTTTAGGGTGACGTATAAATTGTATTTTGGTAATTCCATTCTTGGAGTTTGTAATTATAAACCTTAAACTCTACGTCATAACCTTAAATCTTTTGTAACTAAACAGTTAACTATTTTCAAAGTTAGTTATCTCCTCCTCCGAGGTGGAGTAGAGTGGAGTTCTTTTGAAATGTTATGTTATTCATGTTCATGTTTGAAAGTCAAAGTAAAGTTTTAAAAGTTTAGTGTTTTTGGGTTAGTTTGGGGACGCACCAACTCGGGACACGCGTAGGTTCCGGGTCGGGGTCCCCACACCCAAGGCACGCCGAACCTCTGCTCGAGTACAACAAACATTCCCGAGGCACATCGAACATCTGCCCGAGTACAACCAATACTCCCGAGGCACGCCAAACCTCTGCCCGAGTACAATCAACAATTCCGAGGCACGCCGAAACTCTGTCCGAGAACACACCTAGAACTCCCGAGGCACGCCGAAGCTCTATCCGCAGACACCGGTACATCCCGAAGCAATACCGGTCCATCCCGGAGCACTATTCACACTCAAACACTATTTCCAAGCGGAAGACAGACACAAACCAACATTGGTAAGGCTTCCTTCCCAAACTATTTCAATTCATTTCAATACATAGCATATAATGTAGACATCATATCTAGCATGCATTTTTAAAAGCACACACACACACAATTTTTAAAGAAAGGGGGTATCGAAAGACTCGTTTATACGAGGCGACTCGGGTGAGCTCTACTATTCTCTTCCCGAGGCGTAACCTGACATCCGAACTCAAAATCTCATCACACAACAACAGTTTTTTAAACAAGTCTTTTTTCAATGTTTTGGGATAAATCAAAACGGCGTGGCGACTCCTCCAAACAAACGCAACGACACCTTCCGACTCCAAAATCGCGAGATGCCGGGGCCCGCGCAGCAGGATCCGTGTAATTTCAGTTGGCAACTCTGCTGGGGATGTTTGTTTTAAAAACTTTTAAACAAAAAAAAAGATTTTTAAAGCATTGATGAGGGTCAAACTTTCATTTTACCCCTTCTTTAACTGTTGTGTGTGTGTGCATGTGCTTTACTTATTTTTTCCAAAAAAAATAAAAATACAAAAAAATGCATCATAATACATCTGTGTACATACATTTAAAAATTCTGCAAAAATTTATGTTTTACTCAGAAAAAGAATTTTAGTGACCGCACACTCCTCCCACTCTTATCCTGTACACTGCACACTACAACCCTCAACCCGGAGTGGTCTCAGTTGCAGTTCGATTGGTCTTCCTGACGCCTTTCGAACGCGCACGGGATCATTCCAAACATCCCATCCTAGCCAGTGTCAACCATGCACGCTTGCGTCACACTCTGTCCAGACTCGATTGGTTTTTACCGCCCGTGTCATAAAGCTCGGATACATATCCCATGCCGGTCATTTTCTGAGTCGAAGCTCGGAACTCAAGATCCCTTGCGCAAGCAAGACGATGAAAGGTCATGCTTAAATCTTGACCCGATCTTGATTGCCAAAGCTACACCTGCACGATGCTCCGTCCGGATATACATCCATGCCCACATGACACCATGTCATCAAGCCTTTAATACATCATCCATGAGAATATAACCTAGCCGAACCTAACGTCGCGTATCCCCTTGCGCAAACAAGGTAAAGATAGGTCATGCCGAACTCTCAACTCGATCTTGACTCAAAGCCGGCTCGTTTACTATTCATATGGCCGACGCATTAAAACGAACATGACAGGCTCGGTCCTTAGGTTCGCTTTTCTTTTGGCCGGTGGAAATCGCTTGCCCTATAGGACCTCGCCCGGGCCGTCCACCCTAATGTCGAAATACAGGTGCAAAACGAGGGGCTTATAGCCGTACTGATGGTCTCCACTGACCCAGGATCTAGCATAGTTGCGAAAAAGAAGAGCAATCTTTTCCAACCAACTTAGGATTCTGAGAAAACGCGTTTTAAGTAAATTAAAAAAAAAAAAGAGTCATAAATAAAAAAAAAGTAAACCGCATGTCGCATGAGCTTTCCCCTTTATCCAAAAAGGCCTTCCCTGTCTAAACCTTACCCGTCACCCCCTCCAGCGAACCGAGAGTGGTTGAGAGTACGCGGGTGCCATCTTTTCAGTGTCGAAGCCACAAGGCCCGACAGCCGTTCGGGTTCAGCGGTCCGAACAGTCCGTTACCCTCCCATGGCTCGACAGATAACAGTGAAGGAAACGAAATTCCGCCCCCGGGAAACTTCTAAACAATGGAAGAAGTTTGACAAGCTTTCAAGGTTCTCGAGAAACGCCAAGAAGAGCAGTAGGCTTGGAACGATTATGCCATGCTCCATCACGGAGCTGTTGCGGTTTCCTAACCCGATGGAACCTTTGTCCTCATAGAAGACGAAGAAATGATTGTTCCCCCGGTTTCCCAAAGCTATCAGCAGGTCTCTCCTTCACAAAGCCACGGAAACCTAGCAATGCAAGGCAATTCCCGCTCAAAGCTCCATTCGAGCCTCAGTCAAACAGCTCCAATTTTCCAACCTCAGCACAATCTGTTTTCTGGCCCCGCTCCGCAAACTCAATATCACCAGCACAACTATGGGCCCGCTCCCTCAGTTCCTAATGCCTCCCAATATCCCTCGGGATCCAATCATTTGCCTCCGTATGAGCCCCAAAGCTACAACTTGAAGTCACAATGCCTGCCAGGGACGAACATACCGAGCGGATACCCTGATGTTTCAAACCTGCCACCTGCCAGACTGCCTCTTAGGGTTCATGAAGCATTCCCTCAGTTTCCAAACACGGTCCAGCACAGCCTAGATATTCGTGCCCCCGACTCCGGTATTGGAAATCAAGGGTACGGACAGGCATACACCCACTTGCCTCCCCAGGATTCCCGAATGATGATTCCATCAACAAATCCACCTCCATCACTGGGAACTGGAAACCTAACCCCGCCTAAAGACCCCCATGTGGCTTGGTTGGTAGAACATGCAAAAGAGATGCAAGGGAAGAATGTCCTTAAGCAAGAGGAAAGAGGTTACCAAACACCTCCAAACAAGAGGAAAGAGGTTACCAGAACAGTTCACTACATTCAGAACCGGACCCCAATGAATAACGGTCCCCCTCAAGAGAAGCGTTTTTAGCACTTTGATGATCTCGGGATGCCCTTGAGCCAAGTCCTCGAGACACTAGTAAAGAGGAACATTCTCAAACCCCTTGAGAATTTCCAACTAAAGACTCTCAAACCTAACATGGATATGAGCAAATGGTGTGCTTTTCACAACTACCCCGGCCACACAACCGACCATTGATTCGTGTTGAAGAAAGTGGTCCAAGGCTTAATCGAAGAAGGAAAGTTGGAACGCCCCCGCGGTCCCAACACATTCAGAAACCCTTTCCCTAGAAATGACGGGGTAAGCATGGTGGATAAGTCCTCGGCAAATTCCCGTGATGATCAGGGATGTGAAGGCAGAACCTGGGGCTTCCACGATGAGAAATTCAGGAAAGAAAACCCAAGAATGGTTATACCCCAACAATCCTTTCCAGCATCGGGGCACACCAATGGGTGGATTGAACGCTCCCCGGAGATAAGGCAGTTCGAGACAGGCCGACCAAGTGGCAGCATAAAAAATGGAGTAACTTTCACAAACGTTGCACTCCACAAACAAGAAGAAGAGATAGGTCGAGAAGCTTGGACTAACCCCTCGTCTCCTAGAGTCTATCTTCGAAAAAAAATCCAGAGTCTGTCGTATTTAAGTTTGAGCCTCTCGAGTCGTCTGACGGCCTTACGCCTAAAGATTATGTGTTTGTAGCGGGCACTGTACTCCCCTATGCTTTGAATAAAAAGTTTGACCTTTCTGAGTATCCCCTCATTGCCACTTTAACAAATGATAAATTAATTAACTAATCAAAAACAGTTAATAATTATTCACTTGATAAAGACGCAGACACATTAAATGAACAATGCATTAAGCAATATATAAGCATGTTGTCAAACGAGAGGAAAATTGGGCCCAAGCTGCCGAGAAGGTTCTAACCAAAGTGAATTTGGGGATTGCTGAAGAGCCTAAAGAGACGCAAATCCAATTTCCAATTCCGACCCTTCAAGGTCCAATCTTCAAATCCCGATCCTTTCAGGTCCAATTTTCAATTCCGACCATTCAAGGTCCAATTTCCAATCTCAACCATTTCAGGTCCAATTTTCAATTTCGACCCTTCAAGGTCTAATTTTCAATTCCGACCCTTCAAGGTCCAATTTCCAATCTCAACCTTTTAGGTCCAATTTTCAATTCCGATCCTTCAAGGTCCAATTTCCAATTCCGACCCTTCAAGGTTCAATCTTCAAATCCTGATCCTTTCGGGTCCAATTTCCAATTCCGACCCTTCAAGGTCCAATCTTCAAATCCCGATCCTTTCGGGTCCAATTTTCAAATCCGACCCTTCAAGGTCCAATTTCCAATCTTAACCCTTTCGGGTCCAATTTTCAATTCCGACCCTTCAGGGTCCAATTTCCAATCTCAACATTTTCAGGTCCAATTTCCAATCTCAACCCTTTCGGGTCCAATTTCAATTCCGACCCTTCAAGGTCCAATTTCCAATCTCAACCTTTTCAGGTCCAATTTTCAATCTCGACCCTTCAAGGTCCGAGTGTCATCTCTTGATACATCGTAGAGCGCTCTCGAGTCTAGTTCTCCCCAACAAAAGACACACTTTTTACGACACCGCTGTGCCAGGCCAGTCAGTGGCTTCAAAAAAAAAAAAAAAGAAAAAGAAAGAAAAGAGAAAGTCATACAGTCAAACCTCGTAGGTTCTAGTACTTTTCTCATTTAATCAAGTCCTCCACAGACATTGCAGTCATGTTTTTAATTTTCTGTACATAAGTCTTCTTTCTTTTCTTGCTAGACTTGAGACATTATTTTGCATCCCACATTACATTTAATGAAATGGTTTTGTTCTATGTGATCACTTGCATTGCTCAACAAGTAATTTCACAAATGATTAATGCTTTGATTAATTGGTGTGAGAAAGTCAATCAATAGCTCCCCATACACCTTACCATACCCGACGCAAAGGCCTCCATCAAGCCATACACTTTCCAAAATCACATCCCTACCATCACCTTGACCAAGTCAACGACGGCAGCGACATCATTAAATGATTGCTCTCATGTAAAATAAAAGCTAGGGGCTTTTCTTGCCCCCTCATGTGCATCAAGCAAGTTCAAGCAGGGGATTAAAAAAGAGAGAGAGAGAGAGCCAAGGACCCAGCACCGCTAGTCAGAAGCTCAATGAAGAAAGGCAAATGCAAAAGCGCATCATAAGTCCTTAAGCCATATTCAAATTCTTTCTCTTCCCGTGAGAGAAACAATCAAGAAACAATGGAATCATTGAAGTGGCCTTCAAATACGACTTGTCAAGGAATCACCTCAAGGCCCGTGCCTCATAATTCAACCTTCCGAGCCTTTTCGCCAAAGGCCGCACAAATATTCATGCCCTAGCCCCAAAGCCAAATACGGTTCGACCCCGAACTACGTCGACCTTGAGCTCCTTGTCTTAAGGGGAACGTAGGCAACCAAAAATAGTCCGGTCATAAACACATACAAATCCACAAACTCGGTCTCACCAATGACCTCTCTTATGCACAATCCTTTTCTCACACCTGATCCAACTCGATCCTTGATACCAGTTGACTTTCTCCTCATGATTAATCAAGCATATCAAGTTTAATTGTTGAATAACCCGAACATCAACAAAAGGTTTTAAGCAAACATGTGATCATTATGAACAAATCAAGTTTTTAGATGTCTTGACAAGTCTTCTTTTTCTACAAAATAGGAAAAATAGAGCTAAACACTGATTTTCTGTCAGCAAGGGCTTCCATACACTTTTACAAGCTTTTCAGTTCTCATACTCTCTCAAAAGAGTCAAACCCAAAAGTGTGTTTTTTGTGCCTACATCAAGTAAGGCATTCACACAAAAAGGGACCCGTTCCCACCTTTTTAAAAAATATATGTGCCCTTGCGAGTGTACATTACAAGTCATTTCTCTCACATCTTTAGTTGACTGAGTGATTAAAAAAAAATACAAAGGTGTTGAAGAACATACCCAGCTAGATTGAAAACCCCAAATAGGGCAGTCTAGGCAAAAATCAGGGATGCACCATTCTACCCCTTTTTCGTCTCCCCTTCTCTCACAAAAAAAAGTCGAACTAAGCAGACCTGAGCCCCTCAAAGGGAACGTAGGCAGCCTTCATTGGTTCAGTCTAAAGCATACACAAAAATCCAAAAATTGGACGCCATGAAGGCTCACACAAGAAGCAAGCAAGAGATTTTGCGTCTCGACAAAGCTTTAAAAGTAAATCACAAGGGACCTCTTTTCGAGATCAAGAGTCCTCCCCGTCGAGTCAAGCAATCCAGTCGCTCTCAAAGCATCGTTCGTCCGTGCCTCGGCTCGGATCTCTTCCCCACGAGTCTGCAACAAGGGACCTCTCTTCGTCAATCGGTTAACTCTAGTCTCATAGTCAAACAAAGCGTCTCCCGTGACATCCTGAGGGTTAGCCCAAGCTTCCGCGCCCCTAAGGATATTGCTGAGACGACAATCTTGCCCCAGAATCGCCTCGCGCCTGCTCCCCAAAATCACATGGGTCTGCCCGATATGCTGCTCGTACCAATCCAGGTACTCGGTGGTCAACACAACACTCTCCCGACGTCGAAGGAGTACCACAGAAGGGAAAGCGGAATACTTCCATACCCTCAGAAAATACGCGAAGGCATCTGGGTCTGTCATAGAAAAAGAAGCTACCTCCATGGTGGCGATATCATTCCAGCCCAGCAAAGGCTCCTGCCTCATCCCAAACTGTCGAGCAACAAGCGACGGGATGTAGAAGGAAGACCAAGACAACCCCGAAACCCTGATAACATAGGAACCTTCCTAAAAGGCCCTCCTAGTCTCAATGAGGAACCCACCAGCGGATCTGATGCGTGCCAAGTCGAGCCATCCACCTCTCCCAAGCGAACTGATCCATATCCAAGACAAGATGTCGCTGAGCAAATGTCCATGGACTAAAAGATGTCAGAAGCACAAGCATTGCTTGAAGCCTCTCTCGCAACCACAAAGTGACGAAAGCAGGGGCTTCCTCCACGCATGAATCGGTCCCCCATCACCAATCGATCTATACCGTGGAAAGTCTCCCCCAAAACTAAGGGAACGATGTCCTCACCGGCCCGGCAATGGCCTACCACATCCAACAAACACATCACAGGAGACATCACTCCCGCCGTCGCTCATGAAACTGTCAAAGCTGCTTCAGCCCCCAACTGCTTAGAAAACCTGCCAAAGCTGCCCCAGCCTCCATATACCCCAAACATTTCAAGCTCGTGCGACATGCACAAAACATAAAAAAAAGGGAGTAGAAACAACCCCTAAAGCGAAAATAAAAGAGTTCATTACATGTGAATACATTGTGCATACAAATACAAATATTTTGTTGCTCTCCTCACTAACATGCACATAAAAGAAGAAACAAAAAAAAGAGTCCTACTCTGAGTCATCGGTAGCACCACCTGGTAAAGACTTTCACATCTCGGCGCCTCCGCCAGCCACATCATCATCCTCGGTGAGCTCAACACCTTCCTCGACCAGATAACTCCGAGAAGTCTGTAGAAGTAAGAACGAAGAAGGAAAAAGAAGACGAGCCATCCCTCCTCTCCTTGTCCAGCACCTGAGGCGTCCCACGTCTTCAACACTTCAACAACACGGTCAGAGGCGCCACACGTCCTCAAACACTTCAGCAATTCTGCAGAGGCGCCACCATGTCCTCATCATCTCGGTCAGAGGTGCCCCACGTCCTCAAAATTTCAACTTCCTCCTCATAAAGGCGCCTCCTCCTGTAGGTAAACACAGCAAAGGTACGTCAATAAACTTCAAATGCAAGACATAGCTGTAATAAACGCTACATAAAAGAAGAATCCCAGCACTGCATGATTCCTTTCTAACAAAGTTCCTACATGACTCACAAAATACACCATCAAACCTAACTTAGGTCCAGACGCCTTAGAATAGTCTCAACTTAGGGTCATACTCCTAAACTAAGTCTCAATTTAGGTCCAGACGCCTTAGAATAGTCTCAACTTAGGGTCATACTCCTGAACTAAGTCTCAATATAGGTCCAGACGCCTTAGAATAGTCTCAACTTAGGGTCATACTCCTGAACTAAGTCTCAATATAGGTCCAGACGCCTTAGAATAGTCTCAACTTAGGGTCATACTCCTGAACTAAGTCTCAATTTAGGTCCAGACACCTTAGAATAGCCTTAACTTAGGTCATACTCCTGAACTAAATCACAATTTAGGTTCATACTCCTGAACTAAACCTCAAACTTAGGGTCATACTCCTGAACTAAGTCTCAATTTAGGTCCAGACGCCTTAAAATAGTCTCAACTTAGGGTCATACTCCTGAACTAAGTCTCACACAGGGTAGACACCCCCAAACAGTCTGACATAGGGTAGACACCCCCAAACAGTCTGACATAGGGTAGACACCTCCAAACAGTCTCACATAGGTCCAAACGCCTTAGAATAGTCTCAACTTAGGGTCATACTCCTGAACTAAGTCTCACTCAGGGTAGACACCCCCAAACAGTCTCACATAGGGTAGACACCCCCAAATAGTCTTACTTAGGTCCAGACGCCTTAGAATAGTCTCAAACTTAGTTCATACTCCTCAACTAAGTCTCAATTTAGGTATAGAAGCCTTCAGACAATTTCACCTTCGGACACCGACACGTTCACACACACAAATATCACTCAGGACACCACCACGTCCTCACAATATCACTCAGGACACCACCACGTCCTCACAATTTCCTCTCATGACACCACCACATCCTCACAATATCACTCAGGACCCTGCCACATCCACACACACAAAATCTCAGTCACAAGACACCACCACATCCTCACAATATCACTCAGGACACCGCCACGTCCACACACACAAAATCTCAGTCATTGGACACCACCACGTCCTCATACACCACAAAACATCTTTTAGTAAGATTACCCATCTTTTAGTAAGATTACATATCTTTTAGTAAGATTACATGTCTTTTCGTAAGATTACCAAAATATTTTCGTAAGATTAGCCATCTTAGGTAGACCCCTTCAAACAGTCTCAACTCAGGTCCAGACGCCTTAGAATAATCTCAACTCAGGTTCATACTCCTAAACCAAGCCTCAACTTACTTCATACTCCTGAACTAAGTCTCAAACTCAGGTTCATACTCCTAAATAAAACCTCAACTTAAGTTCATACTCCTGAACTAAGTCTCAAACTCAGGTTCATACTCCTGAACCGTAACCTTCAAAAACCCGATGACCCGTAACCTTCAAAAACCCCAAAACCACCAACCAAACTAAGGTAGGACCCATCCGGGATAAAATAAAACAAAAGGACTTTTTTGGGAATTACGAAAAATAGTCAGCCTTCATAATGGTCAGCGCGGACCACTTTGCAATGCAAACATGTCCGCGCGGACCATTTTGCACCAAGACATCATAATTACGAAATCCCCTTAAAGTCCACGAGATTCCTGTAAATCCGGAAAAACCCAAAAATTGGATTACCAGAAAGGTCCGCGCGGACCATTTTGCAGTTTTTCCATGGCTATAAATAGAGGGTTCCCCCTCTCATTTTGGACACACCTCCCTTCTCTCCTCTCTCCCCCCAGCCTTCAGGCTCCCCTCTAAGTCCTCTCGAGGCACTCCCGGTCCCTTTCGGCTCCCTTTGGGGCCTTCCGAGCCCCCTCGAGCCGCTCTGAAGCCCTGTCGAGCGCTCCCGAGCTGCCCCGAGGCACTCTCAAGAAATCCCAAAGCCTTGCCGATCCACCCCGAGGCATTCCGGTCCATCCCGAGGCATCCCGATCCATCCCGAAGCCCTGCCGGACAATCCCGAGGCATCCCGAAGCAAGCCGGAGCTCTGCCCGAGTACAACCAACACTCCCAAGGCACGCGCGAACCTCTGTTCGAGTACAACAAACACTCCCGAGGCACATCGAAACTCTTCCCGAGTACAATCAACACTCCCGAGGCACGCCGAACCTCTGCCCGAGTACAACCAACAATCCCGAGGCACACCGAAACTCTGGCCGAGGACACACCTAGAACTCCCGAGGCACGCTGAAGCTCTGTTCGCAGAAACCGGTACATCCCGAAGCAATCCCGGTCCATCCCGCAACACTATTCACACTCAAACACTATTTCCAAGCGGAAGACAGACACGAACCAATATTGGTAAGGCTTCCTTCCCAAACTATTTCAATTCATTTCAATACATAGCATATAATGTAGACATCATATCTAGCATGCATTTTTAAAAGCACATACACACACACACAACTTTTAAAGAAAGAGGGGGTATCGAAAGACTCGTTTATACGAGGCGACTCGGGTGAGCTCTGCTATTCTCTTCCCGAGGCGTAACCTGACCCCGAACTAAAAATCTCATCACACAACAACAGTTTTTTAAACAAGTCTTTTTTCAATATTTTGGGCTAAATCAAAACGGCGTGGCGACTCCTCCAAACAAACGCAACAACGCCTCCCGACTCGAAAATCGCGAGATGTCGGGGCCCGCACAGCCGGATACGGGTTATTTCAAGCTCGAAACAAAATATCACTCACTACATTGACATTTATTATAATGGCGTTTATAAGTACATGCGAAATATAAAAAGAGGGACGAGTAAGGTAGATTTGAGAACCATTCCCAATCTTCCACCTTTTACCCCTCTTAACGATAATCTGGGAGACACAAATCTCTTTTCAAGTAAAACTTGGACACTAGATTATACTGATATTCACAAAATCCCTACTCGATAAATATTTAACTTTGAAATCACAACAAACTAAGGCATCCAGGTAAGCGAAAATCCACCAACCTTACATCCCAATATTGTTAGACTGAACAATTGAAGATCAAGAAAAACCAATTCGCCCGTGTCTTTTACGAATAAATAATTTTTGTAATTGCATCAAATCAATACCCCTTGAACCATCTCGTCGATTATCCCACAAAAAGAATTCATCATTCATTCGCTCTGTAGCGAACGAAGCCGAGAGAAATAATGTGTTCATACAATAGATCAGAATAACATGAGCAACAACATTGATTACAACCTCAATAACATTGAGCCCAAAGGGTTTAGTAAGACTCAAAACACAAATTGAAATCAAACTAAAAACAAATTGAAAGCGAAAAAATAATTTTTTAGATATGAGTTTGAAATCAAGTTCACAAAACCAGATGAAGACGACACATATGTCCACGCGCACACACACACATAAATCATACAAACATGCACACGCACAAATAATACCCACTTGCACGCACAAAGAAATACATAGAAAAAAGCCAAACAAATCGTGTTTTGAAAACATATCTGGGTGGAGGGGGACATACTTGCGAATGAGACGAAATGTTGGTCAGAATATAGATAGAGATGGTCGAGAGATCGAGAGAGAGAGAGAGAGAGAGAGAGAGAGAGAGAGAGAGAGAGAGAGAGAGAGGATGATACTGATGGACCATGACAAGGAGGGACATCGCCGACGAGGATGGTGAGAATGACGGTGACGGAGACGGCGACGCGAGAATCCACGAAGAGAAAAAGGTTAACCATGTGCAGTTTTAACTTCCGAAAAACTGAAATATTTTTTAGCCTCCTCTGAGCGCTAAAATTCGATCAGTCTCCTTCCCTCGTAACTTACTTGACTTGAGACATACTAAAAAAACTAGAATTTTTTATTGTTAAAGAAATATAATAATAAAATAAAATAAAATAAATAAATAAATTCAATTCAATTGGCAATTCTTCTTCTTTGTGGTAGGGGTGTTCACGGTCCGAATTGATCCGATTTTTATCAAAATTTTAGAAAATAGAGTCCGAACCAATACTTCGGTTCTGTAAAAATTTAGGACCAGGACCAGATCACTACATTATAGGACCGGTCCAATCGGTCCGATTCTAATGGTCCGATTCCGATCCAGTTCCGCCGGTTATACAAATTACAATATATTATAGTTTTTTACAATAACAAAAACAAAAATTCAAATAAATATTATAACTAGTTACATCAACAAAATAATAAATAAACAAAATGTCACAAATACTCAATATTCAAACCACAATATAGAAACCATTAAACATTAATTGTTCAACTTCAAACATAACCATAAAAATAGAATTAAAATGAAAACTAAAAGCTAAAGATTGCAACATCAAGTCGACCGTGTCACATTCAAGTTCCAACTTCGCAACACGATTGTTTGCTGCAAAAAAACAAAACAATCAAACAAAAAAAAAAAAGAAATAAAAATCAATGGTGATAGAACAAAGAAAAAACACATTTATATAACAAGTTGTAAAAAAGCTAAAAAATAAATAAATAGAAATCAATGGTTATCTCACGATCATCACAAGAGGTTTAGTGCCTCTCAACTAAGTAATATTAATAAGGTTAAATGTGGATTAATGTCAATTCAGTTCAATCAACTAAGAAACTCACATCAAGTTTCAATTTAATTTCAATCAAATGACTTCAACTAATAAGAATCTGTGTCCAACAATTAATTTATTTAAAAAAATTTCGTTAAATGTGGATTATTGTCAAACAGCCCTAATAACAAAGAAAAGAAAAATAAATCTATATTACAGAACCTAGTTTAAAATTAATGTTCAACTGTCAAACAATCCTAAATTACAGAAACTAGTGAAATTAACTTGATAATCTGTAAACAAACAACAGCAACAAAATCTCAAATCTATCTTCAATAATAAGGTTAAATGTGAATTAATGTCAATTCAGTTCAATCAACTAAGAAACTCACATCAAGTTTCAATTTAGTTTCAATCAAATGAATTCAACTAATAAGAATCCGTGTCCAGCAATTAATTTATTTAAAAAAACTTCGTTAAATGTGAATTATTGTCAAACAGCCCTACTAACAAAGAAAAGAAAAATAAATCTATATTACAAAAACTAGTTTAAAATTAATGTTCAACTGTCAAACAATCCTAAATTACAGAAACTAGTGAAATTAACTTGATAATCTGTAAACAAACAACAATAACAAAATCTCAAATCTAGCTTCAATTCAATTCAATTATTTGACTACAATTAATCAGAAATCAAGTCAAACAATTAATTTTCTTGAAAAAGACCCTTAAAAGTTAAAAAAATCATAATCTGATGCAAAACAACCCTAAATTACAGAAACTATAATAATTCAGCTAGTTCAATAAAGCACCTTATAAGTTATGAAGTATAATATATACTCCCTCCGTTCTGCTACAATCTGCACAGTTACTATTTGCACGCAAATTAAGGATAAAGTTAGTGGAGTAAGTGTTGTGAGTATGAAAAGTAAGGTAGGAGAGAGAAAGTGGGGTAGAAAATAGTGAGCTGATTGGTGTTGTGAGTATAAAAGTAAATTAGGAGAGAGAATTAGTGAGTGAAATAGTAAAGATTCTTTGCCATTTTAGGAAGTGTGCAGTTTGTAATGGGACGCCTAATGAGAAAAGTGTGCAACTTGTAGCGAAACGGAGAGAGTATATATTATAATCGATCCTGGATCGAAATCGAATTTATATATATATATATATATATATATATATATATATATATATATATATATATATATATATATATATATATATATATATATATATATATATATATATATTATAATCGGTCCAGTTTCAATAAATACAGGATCGTGTATATATTTTTTTTAAAATCAGGATCATGCCAAATAATTGATTTTATAAAAATTTGAAATCAAGACCGAATCAATATTATTGGTTCAGTGTGATTTTTACTGAACTGAAATGATCCGGTTATATTGGTACGGTAAGATTTGACGAATTTTTTGAACGACCTAGTTTGTGGGTCCAAAAGGTCAATCTGTCTGCCTATTCTATTTTTCTTTAAGGAGTTTATTTATTTATTTATTTATTTATTTTTTGATATCCAGGTTCCCAGCTTCGCCGGACTAATCCTGGATCACCAGGTACCGGCCCCTCAGTATGCTGACGGAGGTAAATTGCGGGATGTGCCCTATGCAGCCAGGGTGACAGTACCCCTTATACTCCAGAGCCCCAAGGAAGCCCTCCTACAAGGCATTTACATCACTCTTACATCACCAATTGGCCGCTTACCGCTCGCCGAGGCAATTACATCACTCTTACAACACCAATCGTGCTCCACTGCTCTGCAAGATTCGAACTCCCCACACTGAGGATACAAGCCCAGCAATGCTGCTTCCTTAACTGCACGGATGTGCCCCGGAGAGCTCCAAAGGACCCTGAAACCTAAGGTAGAAATTAAAGCACAGAGATTCCCCTTGAGGGAAATCGAACCAGTGACCTCCCCTTTGGAAAGCCACCAACATACCACTGGTATTTTAGAGATAACCCCTTACTTCACTAAATTAAATAAACTCTTTTTTAGAGATCCCCATTTTGATTTTAGAGATAACCCCCTACTTCACTAAATTAAATAAACTCTTTTTTTTTTTTTTCTTTAAAGAGTTTATTTAATTTAGTGAAGTAAGGGGTTATCTCTAAAATCAAAATGGGGATTAATATTATTCAAGTGCATAATTTTCATTTAATTCCCTCAAGAAATGTGCTTGGCACAATCAAAACCCCTTTATGTTCTTCTTCATTCGCAGCAAATTCTAGTCATCAGCCACTGCAATTCCGTTGCCGCCGTAATCACAATCCCAGAAGAAGAAATCCGACTGCAATGGCTGCTGCTGCTGCTCAACACAACCCATGTTAGTTTTCTTTTTGCCTATTCTTATTGAATTTACAATTTTTTATTTTCTTGATTTAATTTCGTTTTTTTTAATAATACTTTGGGAGGAAGGAACATAATTTTGTTCATAAAGTTTTAGATGTTAGTGAGTGATTGAATACACAATTTACTGCCCAATTTTGTTCATAAAGTTTTAGTTGTTAGTGAGTGATTGAATACACAATTTATTGCCCAATTATTGACTGATAGGTTTACCTATAAATATCTGGCTCCTTTAAATTTGTGGCCAAAATTTTGCGTGGGTAGAATTGATCAATAAGCATAAGAATTGGGTCCAACCAAGAAGTGTCTAGATCACCAGATAAGGGGTAATCTAGCTTAACCAGAGGTCTCGGGTTCGACCCTGGGAATCCACAAGTGTTAAAACTTTGTTTGAAGAGCCTTACCGCTTGAACTAGATTAGTTGTCGACATCCAATGTGGTGTTAGGATAATGGTGGTTCGGGCCAAAAAAATAGTATTAGATTTTGGCCCTCAAAGAGAGAATTTTTGATTTTTTTGCTATTATGCCTTTGATTGAGATCATTTATAATAATGTTAGTTTATTCCCCTATTTTCACTTTCCATTTCTGATTGATATCACTTCACTGATCATTAAAGAATGGGAAGACAGACGCAACTATGCGATGCAACCACTCGATCCCAGAGCTAGCCGGTTCTCCCCGGATTCACCCTTTCACTACAGAGACGAGATCTCCTGTACCATTTTTTTGTACCACCAGTGATCCAACGGTTATGCATAATTGATGACATCGTGATGATGTCAGCCACAATAACTCATAATCGTTGGATCACTGGTGGTAGACAATGTGGTACACAAAAGTGATACAAATGATTTTTTCTCCTCACTACATGGGTTGGCTGCAGCTTTTTGTAATCCCTTCTTCCATCCCAAATTGAGTTTCCCTATATATGTATATATACCAAAAGGATTATCTTTGAAACTAAGTGGCTGTCAGCTCTTATTTCCGGATGGAGGTAAGGTAGGGAATGGTAATGTGTCATCTTTGTGGCATGATAACTGCCATCCCAATGGCCTTCTAAACCTTAAACTGGATGTTACTGTGATTTCTCTGCAGTTGGTCATCTGTAAAAATATACTCTCTCCATCCCAAAATGAATGGCCAATTTTTTTTTTTTTTTTTTTTTTTTTTTGAATTTGCTCTTGATCACGAGCAAAATTCGTTAAAATTTGAACATTCATTTTGGGACCGAGGGAGTAACATATTAAACAATTCTCCCTCCGTCCCAGCCGAGTGTACATTTATTTCCCCTTTGGTCCGTCCCAGCCGAGTGTGAACTGTCCAAAATGGAAGGGAATCTTCACTATTTACCCCACTCATTCTCTCTCCTATTTTACTTTTACACTCACAACATTCTCTCTCCTAACTATTCCTTCCACTCATTCTCTCTCCTATTTTACTTTTACACTCACAACATTCTCTCTCCACTTTTTCTCTCTCTTACTTTTCCTTAATCGGTGTGCCCAACATTTTGGTTCACACTAGACTGGGACGGAGGGAGTATATGTTCATTGAAAAATCTATCTAGGTCAGATGGTGATGTCTTTTTTGTTGGAGGGCTTACAATGTAGTGTGGAGGGTTATACAGATTCGTCTGGGAAAAGCATTTGCTCAATTTTTTCCATTGCAACTTTTGGTTTGAGCTGTCCATGTAACTCGAATAGTTTGGAAGAAACATTATGTAACTCCTAGTGTCCGTTTTCAAAATTTTCAGCAATCCAGCAGCAGAAAATAACTATACAAAACAAGTACGGGGAAAAGCTTGTGGGAATATTGAATGAGACTGGATCCACGGAGATTGTAATATTGTGCCATGGATTTCGATCAATAAAGGTCTAATTGCATCCTTTATACTCATATTTCCGTGCAATTTGATTATTATGCATGTTGCTTCCTAAGTACTAATCATGCATGTGATGTCGAGTTACCAAGTCAAACCCCAGAATAAAGCTATCATTTTAGTGTAGCAATACACTGACAGAAGGAAATCATGGAGAAACTATTCTCTCAGTTTGAAATATTATGAATATTAGTGATATTTGATATTGCTAATCGTATCTAGCGAGTGAATTCAAAGATTTGTCCAATGTGTTCAAGTATGGATACTGGGGTGTACTTGTAAGTTGTAACTTGTTTTACTTTCTTAATGTTGCTGCATGATGAGATCTTCAATTCAGCTCTCAAAAAAAGTAATATTCTCCCTCTATTATTATTCCAACTTTAATGATGAAATTACCAAATTTACCCTTATTCACTCTCTCTTTCTCTCTCTACTACGTTATTTCACTCAGTAAAACAAAATATAAAATGTAATAAGTTCCAATGTAAGGGTAAACATGGAATTTGAATGCTTTTAACCCAAAAGTGACTTCGTTTTGAACAAATTTTGGTCCAAAACGACACCTATTTTGCACCGGAGGGAGTATTACTTTTACTATGAACTTACCAGAGTTCAAATTGTACAATTTTCACTTTTTTCCATCTGTGGTATGAATGATAAGTCTTACTGATCATATTTAACATTTAATTTGTTGATTTTTTTTCACAACTTGCACTTAGGTACATACTGTGTTCTCATATATGTAGTTCTGCTGCAAGGTGCATGCTTGAGAACTTGTTTAGTATGTTTGATCAGCCAAGCATCTTGTATTACATGTGCTCAATCGTCAAACACAGTAAACTATTTGGTTGGATTTGAGTAATCTACTAGTTGAGCTATAAGACGTTGCTGTACTTTTCAAAACTAATGCAATCTTATCTCAATGGTTATAAGAAAAAATGTTGCTTAACTTGTCACCCAATCAGATTTCCTGCTTCAGTTCTCATTTCACAACTATATGATACTCCCTCCGTCCCATTGATAAGTTCCCATTTTGTCATTTTGGCTGTCCCATTTCCCACTTTCCTAAAAAGAAATTTTATAATACTTCTTTATTAATGAGACCCACTTGTCATACTCACAACAATATCCATTACTATTCTCTATCCCACTTTCTCTCTCCTTCATACTCGCAACACCTACTTTTTCTTAATTCTTGTCCCTAAAAAGAAATGAGAATTTATTGTCTCTTTTACTCTTTGCATTTTCACTTGGTATATTAATTTTGTCTAAAGATAAGAATCAATCTAATACACTATCCTACTGGGGTACATAGACAACTGAAAAGTTAATTGAAAGTACGTGTGTTAAGAAATTCGTACAATAGCATTATTCAAGATCTCTTGAATTAATAAGTTTGAGCTTTTCTCACAAATACACAATGACTCATTTCAGATAGTGATGTCTTTTCTCTACCTAGTTTGTATTTGCTAGTTATAGTGACTTGTCGGTGCTGATTCTAGGGATGATTTAAGAATGTGTTTCTTTTTGCAGGAGAACAGCATTATGGTGAATGTTGCAGCCGCTTTAGGGGAAGAAGGAATCAGTGCCTTTCGCTTTGATTTTGCTGGAAATGGGTAAGCCTCTACTACTTCAGGGACAAAAATTAAAGCAAAATATATGAATAAATAGGATGCAATTCCTACTATGATCTATTGCATCACTAAGCATCTCCATCAAACTTGATGCTCAAATTCCAAAATGTTTTACTCCCTCCTCAACAAAAGCGTCCACTTATATTCACGTTAACTGGGATCTCGCTTTCGACAGAGGGAGTAGCATTTCTTGCATTTGTACTGAGTTCAGTTGTTTTTCCTTTGTATACCACTTGTGTTGCCCTTCTAGGTTGAGGCAAGGGTGAAGTAAATTTGTGATTGAATTCTGCCTGTCAGTCTTGGGAGGAATAGAAATATATGCAAAAATCCTGTTGTTACTTGGCTTTGTTACTAACCAATGATTTATTCTAGGGAAAGTGAAGGATCATTTCAATATGGTAACTATCATAGAGAGGCTGAGGACTTGCATGCTTTAATTCAACACTTTAGCGGAGCAAATCGTGTAGTAAATGCGATTCTTGGACATAGTAAAGGTGAGGCAGTTTTTGCCACAAATTTAATTGGAAATAGCTTTCACAAGTATACTTCACAATGCACTATCCAATATAATTTATAATTTCATTTGTAAAATCACGCATTTTTCCATCCTTTTTTTTTTTAATTTTGATGAATGACATGTAGATTCTCGTAATTTTCTCTTCTAGATTACTGTGGTACTATTGAAATTAAGTCAAAATACAGGTTCTACCCTTAATTGCATTCACTTCTCTTAAGTTAAACCTCTTTTATGTAAAAGACATGAATGATGAATGAGTTTTGGTGTTCCTGAAGCAAGAGAGGATAATGGTAGCATGAATAATTGTAATGAATTATACTCCGCCAAAATCTTAGAAAAAACCAGTTTTTCCTAAAGTTTAGGAAAAACGGGTTTTGTAAGGAAGCGGAATAACGCTCAAACGAAAAGGCATGCTTCGGAATCCCATGTATCGATTCTTCCGACAGCTATTGCGGTAATCCCTGAATACGAATTGTTATTCCATTAAACATTTATCATCATCACAAATAGATTAATTGGCCAACAAATCTAATTCAAAAAGATATGCCCTTTCAACATAGCATTCCACCCAGTCCCACAAGTTGATTTTGAATTAAGCAAGGACTTGTGATTTGCAGTAAGAACATGGGATTTGGGTTGATGAGTGTAACCCTTTCTTCCCTATTTTTTTAATAGAAATTGAGTACCAGTTAATATATGATCAAGTGTCAGTTGATGCATAAGAGAGTGCTAGTGAGTGTATAATAAAGTGCCAGTAAGTGCGTAATTAAGTGTCAATGCATGTGTCGAGTGTCAGTGCGTGTGTTTTTAAAAGCCAGTGCATTTATTTATGAATGCCAGTGTTTCACATAATTTTTTTACTCAAGTTTTCTCTTTTTTATATATAAAATATAGTACCGGTGCATGTGTATTTGATAGCCGGTGTTGATGTAAAAGAGTGTTAGTATTGATGTAAAAGAGTGCCTGATGTAAAAAGTGACAGTGTTAGTAACAAACAGTGCCAACATTAGTGTAAAATAATGCCAAGTGATTCTATGTGTGTTTGAGTGCTGATAGTGTAAAAGAGTGCAGTGATAGTGTAAAAAAGTGTCAATATCAATAACACCGACACTTTTTTACATTAACGCCGACACTTTATTACACTAATACTAGCACTCTTTTACACCAACACTGGCACTCTTTTATATCAATACTTGCACTTTTTTATATTTGCATCGACACTTTTTTACACTTGTTCTAGCATTCTTTTATACGTGCACCGGCAATCAATCACATATGAACTTGCACTCTTTTTACAAGAACACCGACACTTTTTATTTACAGCACTGGCACCTCATTACACCTACAATGAGATTTACTCACGTATACACCGGCATTTAATCACACTTAAACGGGCATTTATTCCAACAATAACTTGCACTTAATTTATATAGTCCGGAGATTGTGTTGAGTGTTTACTCTATATCAATTGCAAGGAGGAGAACCCGGATGAAAACTTGAATTCATACAAAATGAACAATAATAATCCCACTAGTAAAGATGGGTTGTTATTGAGACCAACGCGAACAACTACTCAGCCTAAGACCAGATCAGATCAGATCACCGGCGACTATGGCAACGATGTTGTCTGACTTCGTGAATTGTGGTTGATTTTTACGGATTTTGCCGAACAATTGGCTTGAGAGATTTAGTGGATTGCGGTTGATTTATTGAGTAGTAGCAAGCAAATCGGGGCCATCAATGTCCTATCACGATCACTCCTCTCCGCCGGCATGGAGTACGCCCTTTTTTAAAGAGAGACGGAATCGTAGCAGCAGAGGGTTTGAGTGCATTGTCAAAACCCGTTTTTTTAAGGTATAGAAAAAACTAGTTTTTTATAAGACCTACTCTTATACTCCTTCCACCCCGGAAAATAGTCCGATTATCCTTTTTGGGGTTTTCCCCAAACAAGAAAATAGTTCAATTTCTAAGTAAATGCTATAATTATAAGGTAATTTTGAGAAGGTACAAGCAAGTAATGCATATCCATAAAAACGTTGACTTGTGAAATATGGAAATTATTATGGAACAGAGGAAGTAATAAATAATCAATAATACAAATTACAATTATATGAAGCTTAGTAACTAAAGGAGTGCCTGGACTCGTTATCTCTAATAAGATAAATCTTTAGGTAACTGATTGCACGAGTTGTCTATGATAATTAGATTTTGTTGTACAAGGTTCAGATTGAAAGTTTGCAGTGACTTCGTACCTCTGTTTGTTACCTAAGTTCTTCACAAAGCTTGACTTCTATTTAATCCTTGCAGGTGGAAATGTGGTGCTATTATATGCGGCCAAGTATCATGGCATTCTCAACGTTGTCAATGTCTCTGGTCGATATAATCTGGAAAAGGGCATTGAAGATCGCTTGGGTAAAGACTTCTTGCCAAGGATTAAAAAGGACGGATTTATCGATGTTAAAATCAATTCAGGTACCAGTTGATTCTGTGTGACTATCCAGTTAAATTCTCCATGCATAATTGATAACTTTCCATTTCTTGTTGTACATCTCATCTCGCTTGTGTGACTCTGTGTACTAAAAGTAGAGGGAATGAAGGGAGGGGGGGGGGTGGTGGAAGTGGGAGTGTCTTTGTTTATCTGTGTTCCAACTTCCAATCTCCATAATATTTGCACGTCATGTTCATAAATGTTCAACCGTTAATTCTTCACATCAATAGGGATTTAGCTATTATCATTAAGAAAGATGTCCCAAAAGTGAAACTAGCACATAGATATTTCTAATACTTCCATAAGGGAGATCAAATATGGAGATTTAAGAATGTGAAATGAAAAATGGCTGAGAAATACTACAATAAGGACTATGAGGAATTGGGATCTTGACTCATTATCTCACCTAACTTCCTATATAAGACAGGACTCTATATACCACTCCTATAAATACCAGCCATAAATCACAATTTTTTGGTAACGCATCTTTTTACTCTAAACTATTGTCAATTGATTTGCTCTCTGAAATACAAATACTTACTCTCACGCAGGAGGGCCTTCGCCGGTGAAGCCCCGACTTAGTTTACGTGTTTGTTTATTTTTTTTAGGCTATTCAAGCATCTAGGATACAACCTTGCTGTTGGATTTGGGCCGATCCGACGTTTTTGGCATCATCATTATGTATTTTCTTAATTTAGTAAAAGAGCAACTAGTGCTACAAGAGCTCTATGTGTGGGGTCCAGGAAGGGCTGGGCCCACCTGTGCTATTTCCTTAATTTAGTAAATAAATATAATTTGTGAGGGTCCTCTCTGCCTTCTTCAATAGATAAATAAATAGTTTCTGAATTTGGTAGATAATAGAAAAATCAAGAATGGGGTTATTCTGCCTATGTGATGAGGCGAAGCAGCTTACGTTGTCAGCCTCTGAGTTCCTGTGTTCTGGACTTACCGTTATATAATATGCAACTCATTCTTAATTCAGGCAGTTGCAGTTGGGAAAAAATGGTGTTTTTCAAAATCAGGTGCTTGATAAATTTTCTCTATTTTGTAGGTGGTTACCGTGTGACGGAGGAAAGTTTGATGGATCGTCTAAACACAAACATGCATGATGCGTGCCTTCAAATTGACAAAGACTGCAGGTAAGAATAAAGTTACTTTCATCTTTAAGATTGATCAATGTTTTTGTCTTTTGATTTTTGACCATGTCTCATGATTTCATAATAATAGTTCAATGTGTACACATGTATTAAAACTACGAAGTATCCTAAGAACTCATCTTTTGACCTTGTTGATTTATATTCCCTCCGTCCCATAATAAATGCCGCACTTGACTTGTACACGTTTTTAATGAATGTGCTTTAACTTGTTTGTGCATTGCTTGTACAATGGTGAAATTGCACCATGACTATTTTCTTATTTAGAAACACAACATTTATTTTGGACGGACAAACCAAAAGGAAAATGCGATATACATTTAATATGAGACAATATGAGACGGAGGGAGTAATAGACTATTAGCTGTCATAGAAACCTGAGGCTTCTCTATTGCTCTATTGTGTTGTTGATGTAAAGCCAACATTTTGAAATCAGTCCATGTGGGTTCGACCCTTTCCTGGACCACACTCACAGTTGCTCCTTTTGATTCTCAATTAACATACTTATCCACCGTTACATGGTTCAAATATTTAATGGTCTCAGTTTAAATTTGAGATCTGTAATCTGTATTCTGCATCCGTATTAATAAAATATGTTCTCCTTCGTGGACATAGCTAAGGCAGTGTTAGTGAACCACACATATTTGTGTGTTCTTGTTCACGTTTATTATTCTGTTCTGTTAGTTTTGTTCATCTTTCCTGATCCGTCATATCAAATTGGCATGAAGAGCTTCCGTTATACTCCGTAACAATACTTATACACCATTACATGGTTAAAATGTTTACTGGTTTCTGTTTAAACGATGCGTAATTCTTGCGTACAGGGTGTTGACTGTCCATGGATCTGCAGACCAAATTGTCCCAGTTGAAGATGCCCTCGAGTTTGCAAAGATAATACCCAACCACAAATTACATGTCATAGAGAGAGCCAATCACGGCTACACCGAACATCAAGCTGAATTAGCTCCAGTTGTTTTGGCTTTCATAAAGGAAGGTCTTTCTTCATTCAAGGATAAATAAATAGCTATTTTTTTTGGGATTTTTACCAATAAGACCTCGAGATAGGGTGTAATTTACCAATAAAAACAGTACATTTCGAATTCTACCTTAGAATCCAAGAGTTGAAATCGAGACGACCATAAATTTCCTGACCCTATTTATTACAATTTAAATGATCAAACTGCCCCTCTCTACCCTCCCTCGTCTTTATGTCGCTCTTATTCCTCTTTCTCTCTGTATACATGCACAAAAACTCCTCATTCAGTTGGCGAGTACGTTGGTAGCCGGGGTTTCACCGTACTTGATGAAGTGGAATCGAGGGTTTATTGTGCTGGGTACTCAATTTGCTGGCGGTGTGTTTCTGGGTACTGCTTTGATAGATTTCTTGAGAGATTCGAATTTAGGGTTCGAAAAATTGACGTCGGAGAAGAGTATCCTTTTGCGTTCATGTTGGCTTGTTTTGGGTATTTTGTTCACCATCATAGCTGGTAAGTTGTTTGATTTTTTTATTGCTAATTCTGGTGATAGTTTTGACTTGTAGGAATTTGATTTATGATTTTGTTCACCATGACACGAGTACTCATTTGATTATCTGTCTTTTGTTGCCAGCAGGTAAATCATCAATCTTGCTAGATGTAAAGCCATGGGATGTGAGACAAACATGAAAAAGCTTGAGAAAGCTGTTAGAAGTGTTCAAATGGAAGGGTTGACTTGGGGTGTATCCATTATAGAGTTATTTACATCAAAACTGTAAAATAGAATTTTCAGTTTATAAATGTGAAAATTATTATACAGTTATTTACATCAAAACTGTGAAATAGACTTCAAACTTTAATCAAAATAATTGTGAAATACACATAACATTTCAAAAATTTATCAGTTGTTTAAGCAAAATTACTGTGAAATACACATCACCGTTATTTCAATACACAATTTTTAAGCTCATATAAATGTCAAAACCATTTCACATTTTATATAACTGTGAAATAGAATTTTCAGTTTATAAATGTAAAAATCATTATACAGATATTTACATCAAAACTTTGAAATAAAATTCTCAATTTATAAATGTGAAAATCATTATACAGTTATTTACATCAAAACTTTGAAATACACTTCAAAACTATGAAATAGATTTCAAACTCTAACCAAAATAACTGTGAAATAAAATACACATCACATTTCAAAAATTTATCAGTTGTTTAAGCAAAATTACTGTGAAATACACATCACAGTTATTTTAATACACAATTATTAAGCTCATATACATGTCAAAACCATTTCACATTTTTATATAACTGTGAAATAGAGTTCTCAATTTATAAATGTGAAAATCATTGTACAGTTATTTACATCAAAACTGTGAAATAGAATTCTCAATTTATAAATGTGAAAATCATTAAACAGTTATTTTCAAAACTGTGAAATAGAATTCTCTTGATTTTATACTCAAATTTGAACAAACAAGTGTTAACAAATGGAAAATGGTTTTCTCAATTTTTACAATTGAAAAATGAAAATTTTTATTTCTAAAATTTGAATCATATCATTACTTTAGTTTTTTATTCGTCTAGACGATACGTTTAAAACGATGATTTCGAATTTTTTTAATTTCTATATATTGAGATATTGCATTTTTTTTTTTATTTTGAGGGAAAAAAGGAAGAGAGAGAAAGAGGAGAGAGAAAGTTAGAGCTGTCAATTTGGGAATACGGGACGGGACGGGACGAAATTATGTTGTCCCACGACGGGAACGAGACGAGACGGGACCGAAATGGGACGGGACTAAAATACTCCGTCCCATCCCGTCCCATTTGCGGGACACGGGATCCCACAAAATAATGCAGGACGCGTTGACTAGGAGGGATAAGCGTTGACTACGCGAGTATTCACCACTGTGTTGGCCAGTGATAGTAAAATTCCTCCTTGTAGCATAGCACATTTCATCGGTCTTCCAAATCAAGTTAACAGGAACATTTTCCGTTGATTTCACATGATAGGTAAGACCAGATTTTTGAAAAAGCCAATTATTGGCCACCAAGAATCCATGCTTGTTATCACTGGAACTAGTACCGACAAAGAAATATTAACAACCTTGAAGAGAGGAGGGATATTGGTAATACAACAATTGATGCCGTAGCACATCTCATCTCTTTCCAAAATTGTATTATTAAAACTAGAGCTGTCAATTCGGGAATACGGAACGGGACGGGATGAAATTATGTTGTCCCACGACGGGACCGAAACGGGACAGGACTAAAATACTCCGTCCCATCCCGTCCCAAATCTATTGCGGGACGGGACGTCCCGACGGGACCATCCCAACTTGACGGCTCTAGAGAAAGTGAGGAGAGAAGAAGAAAAGCGGCCATTGCAAATGTGCGCCGGAGTTTCACGCGTATGTCACCTATGGCAGTTTGGTCCATATAAATTTCAAGTAATTTTTGGCGAGCTTCGAAAATGTTTGTTTTCATTGGCCATTTTCATTTGGACGAGGGACGTATCGCTCAAAGCCTTTTTTTTTTTTTTTTTTTTTTATGGCTACCGCTCAGTCAATTTTTTTTACACCACAATTTCAAGGATTTTCAAAGGGTTTCTAAATTGAAACTTCTGGATCCTTCTCGAGATTGTGAAATATTCCATTTTAGCATCTGGAAAATCTCTTGGCGTTGAGGAGGCGGTAGAGGTAAAGATTTTACATTTGGTATCAAGTTCGAGATCTATAACCTAGTAGTATTAGGGTTGATTTGTAGCCCTCTATTGACATAAACATGACATTTGTTTTTGTGACGGACCAAAAAGAAAAGTGCGAAATTTATTATGATGCGTAATGAGTATATAAAAAAAAGGGATTATTGCTAACAATTCATGTGGACATTGTTCTTCTGGAAAAGGATAATAAGGGCGGCATTTTACCAAAATCTTGATTCAAGCCTTCAAGCAATATAATCCATCAATCTTTGTAACCCGCATCATACATACGTACCCAGAATCCAGAATGCGATTATATTCAACTGTTCAAAAACAGTAGAGTTCCTTGAATACTCCCTCCGTCCCGGAACTTACTTCACAAACACTGTTTGCACTGGTTTTAAGGAGAGAGTATTATATTGAAAGTGTTGTGAGTGTGAAAATAAAATAGGAGAGAGAATGAGCGGAGAGAATAGTAAATTATAATGGTGTTGTGAGTATTAAAATAATGTAGGAGAGAGAATGAGTGGAGGGAATAGTAAAGATTCCTTTCCATTTTAGGTAAGTTTTAAATGTGTGAAGTAAGTTTTGGGACGCCCAAAAGGGAAAGTGTGAAGATTGTTCTGGGGCGGAAGGAGTATATGAATAACGCCTTAACATCTAGGCTTTATCTGTTTCGCACGGATGCCTTACCATTTAGGACTATCTGGTGTGCACAGACGGGCCCATATGACTAGATAGACCGCATTGATAACTATGCTCACTTTTTCACTACACAACCATTGTGGAGATATCAATTCCCTTTTTGAGATACATAATCAATAGAAGGTTTATGCTTAATTTGTTATATTCATGTGAATATATGTATCAAAACATGGCCAACAAATCTTAGTGGATTTTTTTATTTTGTTAATATTAGCCCATAAAAAAGGGAAAATAAAGAAATGAGCTAAAGTGCACAAATACTATGAAAACAAATGTTTTCTTAAAGTTTGAATGAAGCACTAAATATTGTCTGTGATTGGCAAGCTAAAAGATTCTTAAGATATCTTGTCCATGCCCAAATATATTTTAGGGTTAGGGTTTCCTTAAACATACAAAAAGTAATTTTTGATGTTGACTCAAATTTATTCCCAAGTACCATAAAAGGAAAAAGTAATGCTAAAGTATGTGAAGCTTGAACTAGTGAAGGTCCTTTAGGCACAATTTTGGTTCTAAAACTATTAAGAATTTTAGAAATATTGTTTTACTCCCTCCGTCCCGGGTACCATTTTTCTTTGTCCGTTTTTTGAGCGTTTCACGTACCACTTTTGTTTTCTAAAATAACAAATAATCTTTACTATTTATGTCACTTATTTTCTCATACTTTATTTTTATACTCACATCACAAATCAATTTATTATTCATCCCACACATTCTTTTTTCTACCTCACTTTTTAGGAGTTTTTACCAAAAATTATCTCAAAAAGATGCTATTTAAAAAAAAATGTAAGTTGTGATATTGCAAAAAACTACTTTTTTTTTTTTTTTTGCTTTTTCAGTTAAAATTTGAAAGATAAACGAAAAAATATTAAAAAAGTAGTTTTTTTTTAATATTCAAGGATTTTTTTTTATAATATCCGACTTATTTGGATTTTTTTTTGTTGTAATATTCATCTTTCAAAAGTAGTTTTTGGTAAATGTCTTCACTTTTTATAGTCACAACCCTTGTACTATTTACACTTTTTCTTAATTTCCGCATTAAAACACTAAAAAAAAATGATACGATAGGACGGAGGGAGTATTTCGAGGGAGTATTTCGTTTACTCTTTATTTTGTTTTAAGTCAAACTCTATTTTCATCCATGATACTTAATTTTAACGTGTATCAATTATACCTTTAACCTATAAAATCTATCATATAATAAATATATTTTCATTCTACACCCATCCAGTATCTTTGTTACATTACATTAACAAAATTGATGAAGTGGCTTCCGGATAGGAGGGTAGAGTTATAAAAAGCAAGTGACCGTTAAATATATGAAAAATTTAACACATAACTTAACGGAATTAACACTTCCCTAATCCAACCCGACCGAACCTAACTCAACTCAACCCAAAAAGTCCATTACCACCATCTCCGGCCACTCTTCAGCCACCATCTCTGGCCTACCCACAACCTACAAAAATAATCCCCCAAATCAAATATTTCCAATACAAACAAAAGTCTAGTCCTTATTGTTGTATATGACTCGGATTGTGGGTAAGGAATCAGTAGGTTAGGCTCACCAAACGATGTTATCTTTAAGGTATTTAATTCGACCCACTATGGTGAAATGATTCTCAACAAATTTCACCTTCATGATACAAAACCTACGCACTCTTATTCAAATGTACACTCCCCTGAATAACTATGGATCAATATTCGAAACTTTAAGTGTTTAACTCGAATGATAGAATTGATAAGAAGAAAGACTCGGAAATTAATTATTTCAGTTTTTTTTTTTTTCATACAATTCTATCATTCGAGTTAAACAGTTAAAGCTTCGATTATTGTTTCATAGTTATTCAAGGGAGTGTACCTTTGAATAAGAGTGCGTAGGTTTTGTATCCTGAAGGTGAAATTCGTTGAGAACCATTACACCATAGTGGGACGAATTAAATACCATAATGATAACATATTTTGGTGTGCCTAACCTACTGATTCCTTACCCACAATCCGAGTCATATACAACAGTCTTAGTCTTGAGGTATTTAAATTCTTGAAGATGGAGTCAGTTTTGATGAATGGACAACTTCCTGAAGCAGATAAGTTGGAGAGGCTGAATGGGCTAAACTACAAGCGCTGAGGTGGAGTACCTTCTCACCATTGCAAAGGTATTCTATGTGCTGTGTGATCCTTGTCCAAAAGAGAATGAAGATGCAAAAGCAACTGAAGCACAGAAAATCGAGGATGCTGAAAAAGTGAAGAAATGGAAGGCGGATGACTTTATTTGCCGATTCACTATTCTGCAAGCATTGAACAACACCTTGTTCATCGTGTTCCAAATACACAAGACCGCTGCCGAAGTTTGGTTTGCAATCAAACGATGGTATGTCAATGAAGATGATGGTAATAAATCATTTTTGGTCAATAAATTTGTTGATTACAAGATGGTAGATTCTCATTGATCAAGTTAACGAACTCAATGACATAGCCATCAAATGTGTCGATGCGGGTGAACCCATTTCTGAGACATTCCAAGTTTCAACCATCATTGGTAAACTTCCACCTTCTTAGAAAGATTACCAAAAGAAATTGAAGCATAAGAAAAAGGCCATCTATTTAGATGAACTTCTTCAAGGCATCCAAATTGAGACTGAAAGTCTCAAACGTGATGACTCAATTTCTGAGAGGATTGATGGTATAAACTATGTGGAATATAAAAGTGTTGCTGTAACTTCCAAGGGAAATCAAAGGAAATTCAAAAGGAAAAACAACTTTTAAAATGATGGAAATGGTAAAGCTAAGAAAAAGCATAAGGGTTCTTGTTTTGTTTGTGGCAAAATAAACCATTTGGTTAGGGACTGCTATCACCGCAAAGGGCAAAATAAAAATGAACAAGCAAATGTAGTTGAGAGCAACTTCATCAGCATGCTTTCCGAAATCTGTCTAGTCAGCAATGTTGATTCAGATTGGTGGATTGATTTAGGGGCTACATGTCATGTAACTCCAAATCGAAGCTTGTTCAAAACTTATGAAGAAGTGAAAGAGCCGAAAGCTGTTTATATGAGAAATGCTTCTACATGCGAGGTCTTGGGCATATGGACCATTATTCTCCCCCTCAATTCGAGAATGACTCTTACTTTGAAAAATGTGTATCATATTCCCTCTATGAGGAAGAATCTTGTATCGGTCCATAAAATGGACAAAAATGGCTTTAAGGTAACCTTCTGCGCCCAACAAGTGAATATCACTAAAAATGAGACGTTTGTTGAAAAGGGATACATTAAAGACAACATGTATTTATTGAGTATTATAATAAAATTACCAGTTCTGCTTATTTTGTTGATTCTAATTTTAATGTTGAAAAACATGATTTTTGACATACTAGATTATGACATATTGTTATGAATGCAATGAGTCGTGTGATTAAATATTACTCCCTCCGTCTCAGACCAAGGGTCTTCGGGGGAGATTTCACGCTTCTTAAGAAATTTTTTTAAAGTGGGTAAAAAAATTTAGGAGAGAGAATGTAAAAGTTAAATGTGTGGTAGGAAATAGGAGAGAAAATGTAAAAAATTAAATGTGTGGTAGGGAATAGGAGAGAGAATGTAAAAGTTAAAAATATTTAATAGGAGAGAGAATGAGTGGGAGGAATAGTAATGGTTTTTTTTGTAAATATATGGAGATGATAAGGGTATAAATATATGAAAAACTTTCCATTTAAGGAAAGGGACTCTTGATCTGGGACAGATCAAAAGGGAAAGTAGGACTCTTGATCTGGGACGGAGGGAGTAATATATTTCAAAATCTTTGACTATTTATTCTATGAATAAGTGTGAATGTTGCGCTCAATCTAAGTTGACTAAAACATCTTTTAAAAGTGTAGTAAGATCAACTAGGTTAATTGAGTTAATTTATACCGATATTTGTGACAATAAAGAGCACTTGACAAGAGGTGGAAAATGTTATTTTATTAAGTTCATTGATGAATTTTCTAAGTTTGTATATGTGTATCCACTTAGAACAAAAGATGAAACTTTTGATAAGTTTAAAATTTTCAAAGCCGAAGTTGAAAATAAAACCAATTTAAGGATAAAATGATTAATATCGGACAGAGGTGGTGAATATTTTCCAAACGAGTTTATTTCATTTTGTCAACAAAATGTAATTGTTAGAGAATCTTCAGCACCTAATACTCCACCACAAAATGGAGTAGCCGAGAGGAAAAATCGATCCTTAATGGAGATGGTTAGTGCCATGTTAATATATTCGAAATTACCAATGAGCTATTGGGGAGAGGCACTATTAAGTTCTATTTACATTTGTAATATAATTGTGAATAAACATATGAAAACTCCATACGAATTATTTATTGGGCGTAAGCCTAACATTTCACATTTAAAGGTATGGGGTTGTATTTGTAAGTACCCCAATTCAATTCGCGACCCTTTATGAGTGTCTTTTAATATAATAAATTTGCACTAGGGGCGTTTTGGTAAATTTCCGGTCCATTCCGAGACTTCCGGAAACTTTTTATAAGTTTCTTACGAAGGAAGTACTTTTAAGTATTTTTCCCATGCAAAATGACCTACAGGGAATTAATTGTTTTGGACCTTTAAGAAATTAACTCGGAATGTTTCAGAAACAGGTTGTTGGCGCCAGAAACGGTTAACGGGCTCGTCAAGTCGTGCGACACAACGAGCCATGGAAAACAGAAGCGTTACGCTGTGCGACACAACTAGCCCCTCATCGGCAGCTATAAAATGGACCCTCCCCCTCTCATTTCGGGATCCCTCTCTAACCTCCCTACTGTCACTCTGCTAAAATCACCCCAAAAACTCGTCTCTCTCTTCCTTCCATACAAACCCACACCAATTCCCTCAATTCAATCTCCCTCTCATCCAATTCACCCTCTATCATACACCAATTCCATCTCCCTTTCATATGTACATTTAAGATCGAAGCCTAGCACTTCCAATATGAGATTTTGAATCTCATTCCTGTAGTTGATTTGAAGGTTCCCTATACCGAATTGGTATAGAGATCGTGGACTACAAGGGTAACTTCCCCTTCTCTCTCTTTTCCTCTCTTAATCTCCATGCTTAAGATGTGGATCGATCTAGATCCTGGTTAGATTAGCTCAGAATTGAATTCTAATCATGATACTCATGTTAATTATGCTCTGATTCTCATGCTTCATTTATGCAATTGTTTTAGTTATGTTATTTGTGTGTTAAACATGAAGATGAGTGTGGATCATTCCATATCCACACTCATCTGAGTGTTGGTCTCTCCTCCTGTGGGCTCTGTGACATTCATTTGTCAATATTCCATGTTCAATTGGCCTTTAATTGCCTCTGTAATTAATATGGTGTAAAGCCTCTGCAAGTGGCATGTTGTGTCAGGCGACACAACTGGCCACCCCAGGTCCTGGGTCGTGCGACATAACTAGCCAGTTTGTAGAAGGCTCGTTTCAGTTGTAATCTGTTTATCCTCATTGTAATCAGGTTGTGGTCTCCTGTATAAATGACTCACAAGTTGTATTTCGAGTATTTTGATTAATAAACAAAGCATTAATATGCATTTTATCACATATTTTGTCTCACACAAATTGCACACACGTTTGAATGCTTTGGATGTTGAACATAGAAAGACTCGTTTACGAGGCGTGTTGGGTGAACTCTCGGTTCTTTCCAACACGTAATCTGACCCCCGAACCCATTTTCTATTTTCAAAAGGTTTTCAATGTTTACTTTAAAACGGCGTGGCGACTCCCATTTTCTATAAATTTTTTCGGCGAGCGTTCATTCAGTGGAGACTCTGCTGGGGACTTGAAACCTGTTTTCAAAATTGGGTCAAACTTTCGTGCTTGTTCAACATTCATTTCATTCATTTGTGTGTGCATTGTTGGTGACATTATATGTGTATAAATGCATTTATTGCTTTGCTTTGTTCCTTTTCCTCCTTGTGTCCCATTTTGGTGTGCTGAGGCTTGGGGTTGAGCATCTTGCTATGACTGGGAGGCTGGGGCTTGCTCTGCTTTGATTCTAGAAAACTGGCTTGACCAGTCGTGCGACATAAGGTGCCCTTTCTGTCCTGTGTAGTGCGACAGGATTGACCAACCTGCAGGAGGTGATTTGTTCTACCTGGTTGTGATTGTGGGGCAGTCCCCCATGATCAAATTATGATCATTTTGATTATTGTGCTCTGTGGGGTTGGATGTGTGTGTGTTGTTTTCCATTTTCTCACCCCTTTTCAAATAAAAATAAAAAATCCAAAAAAAAATCTTTTTTGCAAATAAAGGAATCTAGTCATCTGCACACTACCTCACTAGATCTAGAGCCCATTTGGTGCGATTGACGGCATCGCGGACGGTGATGTATTTCGCCTACTCTTGAGCGCCTAATATCAATCCTTTCCCCTAGAGCATCATAGGTGGAACGACACTTTTTCAGCTTACCCAACGATCGGTTTTGACACGACATTTTCAAAAATATACTAAAATGAATTGTTTCAAAATTCATAATGGACTTTCATACCTATTCCAAAACCTAGCACGTGTGGGCATGTTGCCATCACAACATGGTTTCGCGTATGGACATGTCGCTCTCACGACATGTTCTAACGAGAGATCATGTCGCTTTGTTAACGTGCACCGACGAGAGGTCATGCCGAATTTTTCCTTGAAATTCTTCAGGAATACCCGTTATGCTGCCCAAATTTCCTCAGAATTTGGAATTTCTGGTCCGTCCCATAAACGCTTCGGTTTTATTTAGGTATTATTGCCTATTATTTATTTTTGATCAATACATTTGGTGTATTTTTGGATGATGTGTTCCTAGGTTTCCCCGAGGTTTAGATTGGGAGAATAAAGGTTTAGCCTTTTCCAACCGTTCCTAGGACTTAAAAGACACTGCTTTCTACTCGCACATTAATAAGATGCTTGCATGAGCCCATCTCCTTCCATATTGTTCCCTCTCCCATACCTTCTCAAGGCTCTTTCCTCTCCCACCTTATACACGATCTCTCCTCTACAGCCACAGCAAGTTGGGTGCATGCTCCTGTTCCCGACACTCGTTTGGTTCGTATTTTCGAGGTGAAGGCAGTTCAAGTGTCCGAGTGATCTTTATTCGATTCAGAATCAGAGATGTCTGGTGCAGAAAATGTGGTGGCTAGCCAGTCTGGAGTTTCTCGCCCATCCGAAGTTGATGCAGTCAATTGGTCTTCGTAGGATCTAGAATGTCCCTTTTGAGTATCGAGTCTGTTGTGTCCACCTTGGACTAGTCTTTTCTCTTTCAATAATAAAATTCTTTGTTTCTCTTCTTGCTAGACTCGAGACATTGGTGGAGAAAATTCCTCTAGTAATAAAAACCGAGCAAGTGTACTCACTACCGGTGTAGCAATATGCACGAGCAAGGGTCGAACCACAGAGACTCGTTGGTTTTAACAAGTAGATTTAATTAATGCAAAAAGTAACAAAGTGGGGTTTTTGAGTTGATTTATCAGAAACTAATGATGAAAAAAAACAAGACAATTAAACAACTAAAAGTAACAAATAAGCAAGCTCGCAGAATAAAATTCAAGGATTTAACAAATAGCCCACGGATTAGGTTCACCACATATTCTCCCTTTATGCTTTTGAATGATAAAATATTAATTGGGATTTAGGGCTTCTTCGCTTTTGTAAGAATTGGGACGGTTCGATTGCCGGATTGCAATTCTATTACTGAGCAATTATCAATTATCACGCAAGATCAAATTGACAACAACTCAATTCATTAAGCACAAAAGAATTAATGAAACCTAGACTCAATCGATTCACGCAAGATCCTCAATCAAGTCTAATCATCCTAATAGTGTTCATGCACAATTCCCCACGCAAGTGCAGGACTTGTACCAAATATAAAAATTAAGAATACTAGGATGAACCAACTCCACAATTAAATAAAAGTTAAATATATAACATAAAGTTCAAATACGGGCTACACCAATCCGTGAACTACAAAGAAATTAGCTACTCATATTCCGGATTGACATTACAAAATATGAATAACAACAATACATCAAACCTGAAATACTTGCAAAAACCTTGAAAATAAAACTCTCCAATCTTCAAACCCTAGGCAAGAATATATGACAAAAGGTCCTTTATAATAATAATAAAGGGAGTTTATATACTCCTCAATGCAGTCCTTAATCAACTAGGAAAGGAAATTCACAAGATTCATCAAAATCTGCTCCAAAATCCGGAATGTCGTTACAAAACGCGTACTGGCACGAGTCGTGCTAATTAGCACGAGTCGTGCCCTTCAGTCCCAGTCGTGAAAATGAGTCGTGCCAGACCCTCCAAGTCGTTCCGAGTAGCTTGGCTGTAGTCGTACATGAACTCCACTCGTGAGAACGAGTCGTGCCACTAATGCCCACTCGTTCTGAGTAATTACTTGGAATTAACTTGACTCCATTCGTTCCCAAGTCGTGCTCCACTCTTCTTCAGTCGTGCTCCACTCGTGCCAAATGCAGAATTGCCCCATTTTGACTCAGCTTTGACCTGGCCTTCGTGGACTATCAAAACACTCAAAAATACATTAAATTCCCAAGGATTCGAACAGAAAATAGGCTTAGGAACATATCTTTTGGATGGGTAAAACCACATCCATCAAATACCCCCAAACTTACCTTTTGCTCGTCCCCGAGTAAAACAAAACTAAACAAAAGAGAAAACTATTCTAACCAATAAAAACGATAAACACAAAATATTTTTGATATGTTCTCAATATATACAAGGTTGCCGGCCAAGCAAGTCTCAGATTCTCACGTAAATGTGCTACACAAGTGCCAATAAGAAAATGCAATTACAATTACATTATTGCATCTAACCCACAATTTTCCACCTCGGCCTGAATGATGAATGAAATATGGGAAATCATGATCACTAAGATAAGATTGTTTATGGGATCACTAACACATGCTCTAAATCACAGATTACAATACAATTACATACACAAGGATACTCATATGCATGATTACGCACTTGTCAACCCGATTACTCAATATTGAACAAAAATATGGCTCAAAGTTAAGTCCACAACAAATGTGGGGCTAGGCTCACGGGTACAAATGAAGGAATAGACATACAAACACAAGAATGTGAAATTAAAAACCTTCCATTGCAATATTCCTTCCCGAATTTTAACTTTTCCGCTCACCTTTGTTTCCCCAATGCTTCAACCCCCAAACTAGAACTTTGTTCATACTTTATTTATACACTTGGGGTTGAGAGCATTCCCTCACTCAATATAGGTCACTAATCAAATATACTTCACAACATTAGGGGCAAGCTTTTTTTTTTTTTTTTTTTTTTTTCATTTGAACAATTTTTATATAGACATATAGATTTTTTTTTTATTTTTTTTTCTTCTTGCCCCCTTTTATACAATACAAGTCATGCTTCCAACTTTTGACCTTCCTCACTCATTCCCGTAGTTTTCCTATGTAACCCCCAAACTGATCGTTTCTAATTCCACATTCTTGTAAAGGTGGGATAACCTATTCTAGGTATCAAGGGTTAGGGGTTAGGCATCAAATGAAGGCGAATGGAGGTCTAGATGTTCCATTCTTTCTAAACAAGCTCAAAAAAGGATCAAGTGACAATTCATATATGAATAGTGACGAGAAAGTCAAAGGCTTACAAGAGGGTTGCCAAAGAAAGATAAGCCATAAATACCAAGTAATCTATTGATTTGTTATTGACAAGCATGCAATCATGTTCTAGGACCCCCGAGAATGTCAAAGTGAACCCATAAAGGACACCTAAATTAATAACCATGATCAAGAAATAAGATGGAAGTGAATGGTGGTGCAATTGTGTTTTACATGTATTAATGCAATTCTAATTAACACATTCAAATTGGCATAAGCTAGCAAAACTCAATCAAAATCCCTCAAATCATCACGGACGTTGGCCAACTTCCAAACATATAAAGAGAACAAAAATTTTTAAATTTTAAATTTTTCTATTTTTTTGGAGGGTGACACTATATACACTCCCCTATAAACCCACAAACTCGGAGAGATATCTACCCCCAAACTCAAAACATGCTATGTCCTCATAGCAAAGAGGACAAAAACATGCCTCGGGTTCAAAGGACAATATGACACACAAAGCAAATAACTAAAGCAATAAAATTGTACCTACTTGGGTTGCCTCCCAATTAGCGCATTTGTTTAAGGTCGTTAGCCCGACCATTGCTCCCAACTAAATGGAATTTGATGTGACCACATTCATTTTGGCTTTAGCTTTCCTTCCTTTGGCCCACTTCGCAACTTCTCGGGCACAAATGCCCACCACCTTCCACAAAAATTCTCCCTTTGCTACAAACTCGGGTGGAACCCAAGGCATTTTCTCACCTTTTTCTTGCTTTTCTTCTTTTTCTTCAATTTCTTTCTCTTGGGAGCCTCTCCCCCAAACTCATTTGGTGCCTTATTCTTATCACAATCAAGCACCTCCTTTTCCTTCACAACATTGCAAGCATCCACAGACATGCATCTTGACGGACGAAGCATCGAAATATCAAGAGAGCAACACTCTTCCATTTTATCACATGAAACAATATTGGTAGACTTAAGCGGAAAGAACGATTTTAACGGAGACAGGCCCCTTTTGGGGTCGGTCTAGGTGATACGGGCCATCACAAGAACCAAGATTGTCGGCCTTATTTTTCATGGCACACAAGTGGGAACCCGCACTATCCCTAGAATTCTCACCGTCATTTGACAAAGCTTCACAATTATCAACATATGAACACACCTCTCTATCATCACTCGGATGTTTCATGGCATCAAACACGAAATTTCAATTTTCTCACCCGCCCTTGTCATAGACAGGTTTGCCATTCCTCACATTAATAATGGTGTTGGTCGTCGCCATGAAGGGTCTCCCAAGTAATATGGGTGAATCCGGCGACTTCCTTCACCTCGTGGCATTTCAAGCACCACAAAATCAACGAGCACAATAATTGAATTTACTTAAACTAAAACATCCTCCACAATGCCCACGGGTCTTTTAATGGACCGATCCGCAAGTTGTAGGGCCATTGTGGTGGGTTTTAATTCGGGTAAACCCAACTCCTCATACACATAATAAGGCAACAAATTAATCTCTTTGGCCCCAAGATCCAACATAGCTTGTACCCTCTTTGACTCCCCATAGTAATAGAAATCGAGAAAACTTAGGGGTCTTTCAATTTGGGTGGAAGACTATGTTGTACCACTGCGCTAGCATTTTCACTCATCACTACTCTCTCATTTGTCCCATACCTATGTTTCTTGGAATTTAATTCTTTGAAAAATTTGGAATAAGCGGGAATATTTTTGATCACATTGAGTAAAGGGATATTGATGTTCACCTTAGAAAACATGTTCATCAATTCCGACATCTGCTTATCCAATTTATGTTTTAAAAACCTTCCGGGGAAACGGTAAGGGAGGTACATATGGCATGGGGCGGAACTTCAACTTTAGAATTTTCCCCATGTCACTTGTACTCTTATCACAACCGACATCATTATTATCCACATTAGCATTCGATCTACAACGGGAGGGGAGAAGAAGATGAAGGAGAGATTACCTCACTACCTACTGTTTGCCATTTCGAAGAGTGATAATGGCGTTTGCTTGATGTGGTTGGCTCGGAAAAGTCCCGGACTTATGGCCTTGTAGGGCGGTTGCTAATTGCCCAATTTGAGTCTCCAACTTCTGAATTGCGGCTTCATGGTTCTTGGAAGCTTGTTGATTTTCCGCCCTCAATTGATTATTTTCGGCTTGCAATTTCTCCATGGCCACTTCCCACGGTTCCCTTTTACGCTCATACTATCCGGTGGAGGTTGAGGATGGAGAGGCTTATTTTGTTCTTGATTGCCTCCCCATGAAAAATTTGGGTGTTGCCTCCACCGGGTTGTATGTGTTTGAATACGGATTATTGTTTTGAGGGAACCGTGGCCAAATCCTTGCATTGCATGTGCACTGTTCGGGGTTAAACGGCAAACCACTTTGACACACATTAGTAGCATGAGTGTTAGGACCTCAATTAGCACAAAAATCATTTACAAGATGAGCAGTAGAAGGCATAGTAGAAGAAGAAGCATTTTGCATAGCTAACTTATCAAATCTTTGGTTCAATAATGCAAACTGCTTGGCCATTTCTTTGTTTAGCCCTACCTCATTCACTCCCCTTGTTGCCCCCTAGATCCCTTTTGTTGAGAGTTAGCACTCAACATCTCAAACTTGATTCTTGGCATTCTTTGGGCAGTCTTACTTCCCAAACTACCTCTGTTGCATTATCTACCATTGATTGGTATTCGGGGATAAAGCCCCATAGAAAGTTTGATGCGGCATAGAAGCGAGGAAGTTATGGTGGGGGCACTTGAATTTGCAACATTTTAAACCTATCCCATGCATCGTGGAAGGCTTCCCCCGCTTCCTGAGCAAATCCCATAATTTTCACCCTAAAATTTGTCAATGCATCATAAGGGTAAAACTTAGTGAGAAAAACATCATGTAAAGCATCCTAAGTAGTGATGCTACAGGAAGGAAGTAACAATAGCCAAGTTTTGGCTTTGTCTTTTAATGCATAAGGGAAACACTTCAGTCTCAAGTGCTCCGAGGTAACACCCTCTTTTGTAGGGAACCCACTCAAGGTAGACATAAATTCTCTCAAAAACGCTAACGCATCCTCACCGGCAAGACCATAAAAATTAGGAATCATGTTAAAATATTGGCCTTTGATTTCATAAGCTAGTGCTGCATCGGGCAACACTATGCACGACACCGATGTGTCGACTCTTGGCCTAGCAAATGTATTCATGACTTGGTCCGCCATCACAAAATTAAATTCTTCTTCTTCCTCGGTGGAAGAAGTTTCCAACTCACTTAATTCTTCTTCTGTCCCGGTGACAGAAGTATCAGACTCAGTTTCACTCACTTGAGTAGAGGGAATGCCTCTCTCAATTCTGTCTATATCGTCGTTCAAAGGAACCAAATTAGGATCCAATGACCGGCGACCAAACATGCACCGATTAAATAAACTTGTTAAAAAAATCACAACAAGTCCCCGGCAACGGCGCCAAAAACTTGGTGGAGAAATTTCCTCTAGTAATAAAAACCGAGCAAGTGTACTCACTACCGGTGTAGCAATATGCACGAGCAAGGGTCGAACCACAGAGACTCGTTGGTTTTAACAAGTAGATTTAATTAATGCAAAAAGTAACAAAGTGGGGTTTTTGAGTTGATTTATCAGAAACTAATGATGAAAAAAAACAAGACAATTAAACAACTAAAAGTAACAAATAAGCAAGCTCGCAGAATAAAATTCAAGGATTTAACAAATAGCCCACGGATTAGGTTCACCACATATTCTCCCTTTATGCTTTTGAATGATAAAATATTAATTGGGATTTAGGGCTTCTTCGCTTTTGTAAGAATTGGGACGGTTCGATTGCCGGATTGCAATTCTATTACTGAGCAATTATCAATTATCACGCAAGATCAAATTGACAACAACTCAATTCATTAAGCACAAAAGAATTAATGAAACCTAGACTCAATCGATTCACGCAAGATCCTCAATCAAGTCTAATCATCCTAATAGTGTTCATGCACAATTCCCCACGCAAGTGCAGGACTTGTACCAAATATAAAAATTAAGAATACTAGGATGAACCAACTCCACAATTAAATAAAAGTTAAATATATAACATAAAATTCAAATACGGGCTACACCAATCCGTGAACTACAAAGAAATTAGCTACTCATATTCCGGATTGACATTACAAAATATGAATAACAACAATACATCAAACCTGAAATACTTGCAAAAACCTTGAAAATAAAACTCTCCAATCTTCAAACCCTAGGCAAGAATATATGACAAAAGGTCCTTTATAATAATAATAAAGGGAGTTTATATACTCCTCAATGCAGTCCTTAATCAACTAGGAAAGGAAATTCACAAGATTCATCAAAATCTGCTCCAAAATCCGGAATGTCGTCACAAAACGCGTACTTGCACGAGTCGTGCTAATTAGCACGAGTCGTGCCCTTCAGTCCCAGTCGTGAAAACGAGTCGTGCCAGACCCTCCAAGTCGTTCCGAGTAGCTTGGCTGTAGTCGTACATGAACTCCACTCGTGAGAACGAGTCGTGCCACTAATGCCCACTCGTTCTGAGTAATTACTTGGAATTAACTTGACTCCATTCGTTCCCAAGTCGTGCTCCACTCTTCTTCAGTCGTGCTCCACTCGTGCCAAATGCAGAATTGCCCCATTTTGACTCAGCTTTGACCTGGCCTTCGTGGACTATCAAAACACTCAAAAATACATTAAATTCCCAAGGATTCGAACAGAAAATAGGCTTAGGAACATATCTTTTGGATGGGTAAAACCACATCCATCAGACATCACTTGCACACCCACATTATACCTAATTGAAATGGTTTTATTCTATTTGATCACTTGTGCTGCTCAATCACTAATGCATTGAAATGATTAATATTTAAATTAGTCGGAGTGAGAAAATCAACTGACATCCTTCTCAAATTGGGGCTCACCAATTCCCCATCTCGCATCTCATTTGCTCACATCTCATTCATCATACTCATCAATTCGTCGTTCAATGAATTTGCATTAATCTTTCTAAATCAAGCTTAAGCAAGCAATGAAACCTTAATCTCGTTTAGGTCATCCGGTAGGGATTGCGGTTGAAGCCTTTCACCCTAGGGAAGCCATTACCTCACCCTCACTAAATAATACCCTTTCATTTCAAGATCGGCATGTTTTTGAAACCCTGTTTAGCCGTCATCTTTGCTCCTTGCTGAGAGAAGTCGAAGCAATACCAAGAAGTTAGCTTCGAGAATCGGCGGTGCACAAAATACTCAAGTCATGAAGGAAGGACAAATATAATCCTCAATTCCTCAAGAGGCCTTCCAAATTCTCAAAAGAAGGATTTTAAATCCTCATAATTCAGCAAGAGTCCTCAACTTCTCAAGAGGCCTTTCCGATTATCAAAAGAAGGACTTTAGATCCTCACAATTCAGCAAAAGTCCCCGACTTCTCAAGAATCTCTCCAATGTTCAAAAGGAGCCCGAATTCTCACAAGTTCACATAAGTTCTCGATAGCTTGGACTTCCACTCACCAACACCTTCCAACCAACTCCAGCCATTCTCTTGAATTTAGAGGATATTTCCCTTTACCTTCATTAATCCCAAGCCATCCTCTCATTTTAAAGGATGTTCCCATTACCATTGCCCTTGCCTTTGGCCAAAGTCAAAAATTGACCTCTCATTCTTAGAGACAATAAAGATGCAACCACAATTACCTCGCCAATAGAAATCCCAAACACTTCCTTGAAAGTCAACCTCTCATCTATAGTGGTTCAGTCAGTAAAAGGCCTAGCCGACCTCTCATCTTAAGAGGTCATGATATTCCAAATCACCCGATGGCCGATCGAAGCCTTGAAACCCAGCTACAGTTCCTACCGGATAGCAGTTTCATTCTAATATCTTCGAGATCTAAATCAAATTAATGCTTCATTGCTTGCTTAAGTTGGAACCTAATCTATCTTGGTCCGAGACCCTCAATCAAAGATTGTGCAAATTCAATTCTTTCCTTTGACATTTCATGTGAGCATATTTCATTCCTCCTCCACAAACACTTTTCGTGAATGCCTCACTGGGGCTTCGCATCCGTGTCTTTCATTGACACTCCATGGAGACATGTTCTTCAATTCTCCAATTCTCAAGAAAAATCCTCAAAGGTCCTCAAAATCTCGAATTTTCACATTCCTTCTCTTCTCAATCGGGATAAGCCCGAACTACGGCGACCTGAGCTCCTCACCATGAGGGGAACGTAGGCAACCATAAATGGTCCGATCACAAACACATTCTAATCTCAAAAAATCCGGTCTCATCAAGGGCCGTCCCCATACACAAATCCTCTTTCTACCTTTTCAAATTTAATTCTTGATATCAGTTGGCTTTCTCCTCGTGATTAATCAAAATATTTGTTCATATCAAGCTTAGTGGTTGAGTAACTCAAACATCAATAAAGGGTTTTAAGCAGCCTTGTGATCATCATGAATAAGATAAGTTTTCAAATGTCTCGACGAGTCTTCTTTTTCTACATCATAGGAAAATAGAGCCAAACACTGTCTTTCTGTCAGCAGGGGCTTCCATACACTTTTCCACACCTTGTTGCGCCTATACTCTCTCAAAAGAGTCAAACCTAAAGCGAGTGTGTTACACAAAATTGGGATTCATTCCCACTTTTTGAAAGATGTGCCCCTGCACGTATACATTTCTGAGTCTTGTCCAATGACTGATTGACTAAGGTTTGAAATGATGGGTTGCCTCCTTGGCCACAAGATGACTCTATCTGATATAGGGCTACATTGAATCTCTTCAAGCTGGGGCTTTGTAAGCTGTTCTCTCAGGATCTCCTTACCAGATTCCCTCTGGGTTTGCTTTGCGTTATCAACTGGAGATTCGCCAAGTCACTTCCTCAAGATAGGGGCTTCACCTAGTCATCTCTTCAAAGCCAGGGCACTCTCTGCACTTCCTCTGCTGCTTGCCATTTCGGGCGCGACACGCTTTGTTCTTATCAGTAACAATCAACTGGCTGCAATTTACACTCACCCGGGAGCGCCCCGACTTGCCTAGGCTGCACCATGTCATCCATATATTCCTCAATCATCACTAATACACCCCTCAAATTCGTGGGAGAGGGTTCGCAACCCATTCATCACCATGCATACATCATCATACATAAATACATTCATCCCATACACAACCCATCATTTGCTACATATACATATCAGCTCGTTAGGCCATATAAAATTCTCCCTCCATTTTCATCCCCAGTCGAGATGGACTCGTGCATCAAGATTAATAATGAAATAATTTTAACAATAATTGAGTTCAAATCCTTGCAAAGTGCCTAGAGTGTTGTGTTTCCCCCCCACAGGGTACAATAATCAAATGATCATAAGCTGATCATGGGGATTGCTCCTCAAATCAAAATCTGGACAAAGATTTCAAATCCTGCAGGTGGCATATTCTGCCTTCATCATCTTCATCAGTCTCATCTTCTTCAGACTTATCAGCATCGTTTGAAAGGACCTTCGCTGCCTCAGTCTCCAATTAATGCTCGTCTGAAAGAGCCTTAGCTGCCTCAATCTCCAAGCAATGCTCATCCAAAAAGAGTTTCAGCTGCCTCAATCCCCAAGCAATAGTGCTCATCAGTCTCAGTGACAGCAAAGTTCATCTGGTTTGACAATCATCAAAATCCCGTGTTGGACAGAGCATCTTCATCAAAAGCCCGTTCTCATCGGCAAATCATCACAAAAAATCATCGGGTCCGTCCCTCAAGTCAAAGAATCCTCGGGTCCATCCCTCAAGTCAAAGAATCCTCGGGACCGTCCTTCCCTTCATCAAAATCATTGGGTCCGTCCCTCAAGTCAAATCAAAATCATCGGGTCCATCCATCTCCTCAAGTCAAAAATACTCGGGGCCCGTCCATATCTTCATCAAAATCCTCGGGTCCGTCCCACTCTTCATAAAAGAAAATTCTCGGGTCTGTCCCTCGTTATAAAAATTCTCGGGCCCGTCCCACTCTTCATAAAAAATTCTCGGGTCCGTCCCACTCTTCACAAAATTCTCGGGTCCGTCCCACTCTTCATAAAAACTCTCGGGTCCGTCCCTCGTCATAAAAATTCTCGGGTCCGTCCCACTTTTCATAAAAATTCTCGGGTCCATCCCACTCTTCATAAAAATTCTCGGGTCCGTCCCACTCTTCATAAAAAATTCTCGGGTCCGTCCCTCTCTTGTCAAAAATCTCGGGTCCGTCCCGCTCATAAGGAAAGCCCGTTCCACACGACAAGTCATCAGCAAAGCCCGTTCCGCACGGCAAATCATCAGCAAAGCCCGTTCCGCACGGCACATCTTCATCCAAAGCCCGTTCCGCACGGAAAATTATCATCAAAAGCCCGTTCCGCATGGCAAATCATCAACAAAGCCCGTTCCACACGGCACATCTTCATCCAAACCCCGTTCCGCACGTCAAATCATCAACAAAGCCCGTTCCGCACGGCACATCTTCATTCAAAGCCCGTTTGCACCGGCACATCTTCATCAAAGCCCGTTTCACACGGTAAAGCATCATCAAAATCCCGTTCCGCACGGCAAATCATCATCCAAGCCCGTTTGCACCGGCACATCTTCATCAAAGCCTGCTTCGCGCGGCAAACCAACAACTCTTCATCATCATCAGTCGTAGCCTCAGTCCTTTCGGCAGCTACAGGTAAGCACATCAGAGGTATGAACGCATATCTCTTTCAAGCTACAAATCATCATATTTTCATTGCATTTCTCTCTTCGGGTCGAGACACCTTAGTTCTCGCTCCGAGGCAGCCATCCATTCCATTGGCTACACGTCCTCGCTCCGGGGCAGCCATCCATTCCATTGGCTACACGTCCTCGCTCTGGGGCAGCCATCCATTCCATTGGCTACACGTCTCGCTCCGAGGCAGCCACTCCATTCCATTGGCTACACGTCCTCGCTCTGGGGCAGCCATCCATTCCATTGGCTACACGTCCTCGCTCCGAGGCAGCCATCCATTCCATTGGCTACAGGTCCTCGAGGCAGCCATCCATTCCATTGGCTACACGTCCTTGCTCCGAGGCAGCCATCCATTCCATTGGCTACACGTCCTCGCTCCGAGGCAGCCGCACATTCTCTCTGTCACATGTTCTCACAACCTCGAACTACAATTTGGCTTGATTCTCTCCTAAGGATACGTAGGAATCCTTTCCCAAAAAGGTCCAGCCATTTGACCGCCTCGGTCTTTCCTCGGTTTGAGACACCGTATGGTCTCACCACCTCGAACTACGATCTGGCTTGATTCCCTCCTAGAGATACGTAGGAATCGTTTCCCAAAAAGGTCCAGCCATCCAACCTCATCAATAATTTTCCTTCATCTGCTATACCCCCAGCATGTTCGGCAATTTGATCACTCTGGTCCATCTTTCCCATCAGCCGCTCATTAAGCTTGGGATCCGTTTTATCGACAACCTCACTTCTTTCATAAGTGACGTTGTCGAGGGGCTTTGTAAGTATCCCAATCCAATTCGCGACCCTTTATGAGTGCCTTTTAATATAATAAATTTGCACTAGGGGCGTTTTGGTAAATTTTCGATCCATTTCGAGACTTCCGGGAACTTTTTATAAGTTTCTTATGAAGGAAGTACTTTTAAGTATTTTTCCCATGCAAAAGGACCTATAGGGAATTAATTGTTTTGGACCTTTAAGGAATTAACTCAGAATGTTCCAGAAACAGGTTGTTGGCGCCAGAAACGGTTAACGAGCTCGTCAAGTCGTGCGACACAACGAGCCATGGAATACAGAAGCGTTACGCCATGCGACACAACTAGCCCCTCACCAGCAGCTATAAAATGGACCCTCCCCCTCTCATTTCAGGATCCCTCTCCAACCTCCCTACTGTCACTCAGCTAAAATCACCCCCGAAACTCGTCTTTCTCTTCCTTCCATACAAACCCACACCAATTCCCTCAATTCAATCTCCCTCTCATCCAATTCACCCTCTATCATACACCAATTCCATCTCCCTTTCATACGTACATTGAAGATCGAAGCCTAGCACTTCCAATCTGAGATTTCGAATCTCATTCCTGCAGTTGATTTGAAGGTTCCATATACCGACTTGGTATAGAGATCGTGGACTACAAGGGTAACTTCCCCTTCTCTCTCTTATCCTCTCTTAATCTCCATGCTTAAGATGTGGATCGATCTAGATCCTGGTTAGATTTGCTCAGAATTGAATTCTAATCATGATACTCATGTTAATTATTCTCTGATTCTCATGCTTCATTTATGCAATTGTTTTAGTTATGTTATTTGTGTGTTAAACATGAAGATGAGTGTGGATCATTCCATATCCACACTCATCTGAGTGTTGGTCTCTCCTCCTGTGGGCTCTGTGACATTCATTTGTCAATATTCCATGTTCAATTGGCCTTTAATTGCCTTTGTAATTAATCTGGTGTAAAGCCTCTGCAAGTGGCATGTTGTGTCACGCGACACAACTGGCCACCCCAGGTCCTGGGTCGTGCGACATAACTAGCCAGTTTGCAGAAGGCTCGTTTCAGTTGTAATCTGTTTATCCTCGTTGTAATCAGGTTGTGGTCTCCTTTATAAATAACTCACAAGTTGTATTTCGATTAATAAATAAAGCATTAATATGCATTTTATCACATATTTTGTCTCACACAAATTGCACACACGTTTGAATGCTTTGGATGTTGAACATAGAAAGACTCGTTTACGAGGCGTGTTGGGTGAACTCTCGGTTCTTCCCAACACGTAATCTGACCCCCGAACCCATTTTCTCTTTTCAAAAGATTTTCAATGTTTCCTTTAAAACGGCGTGGCGACTCCCATTTTCTATAAATTTTTTCGGCGAGCGTTCATTCAGTATTGCATATGTTTTAGATGCAACTTTGGAAAGAAATAAACTTGGGAGCAAAGCTATGAAATCTATATATTATTTATTGGTTATTCTTCAATAAGCAAAACATATAGATTTATGAGAATTAATGACAATTGTGTGTTTGAAGCTACGCATGCTATTTTTTATGAACATTTAAACATAAAAAATGAAGACAAGTTAGATATAAACCATGAATTTTCAAATGAACTTGAAGTAGGAAATGCATCAAGTTTACATGATAATGGTAATGCCATCACAAATGATGAAAATTTAGACAACAATGAAAATGATGAAATAGTTGAGTTAAGGAGAAGCAAAAGAAAAAGAATTGAAAAGAACTTCGGTCCTGACATGTTTACATATATGTTAGAAGAGGATCCTAAAATTTTTCAAGAATCTATGTATATGTTTGATTCAGACTTGTGGAAAAGAGGCATGGATGATGAAATTAAATCTATACTTGATAATAAAACATGGACTCTAGTCATTCCTCCTCCTAAACTAAACATATTGGATGTAAGTGAGTTTTGAAAAAGAAACTCAAAACTGATTGTACTGTTGAGAATTACAAGGCAAGATTGGTAGCCAAAAGTTATGGTAAAAAAGAAGAAATTGACTATTTAGAAACATTTTCGCCGGTCACTAAATTTACATCAATTAGAATTATGTCTGCTATAGCATCCGTCTATGGACTAGATGTTCATCATGTGGATGTTAAAACAACATTGTTAAATGGAGATTTAGATGAAGAGATTTACATACAACAACCCGAGGGTTATGTTATTAAAGGAGAAGAACATAAATTATGTAAATTAAAGAAATCTCTATATGGACTTAAACAAGCACCAATACAATGATACAATAAGTTTAAGCAAGAAATTCGAAAGTTTGGTTTTAAGAGTAGTAAAGTAGAAAGTTGTGTTTTTACTAAAGTTACTTTTAATTATAAGTTGTTATAACTTTATATGTTGATGACTTGCTAATATTTGGTTCTGATATAACTGGATAAATGAAAAAAAGAACTATTTAAATCAAGTGTTTGACATAAAGGACTTAGGTCCAGTAGATGTCATTTTAGGGGTTAAGGTGATTAAAAAGGACAAAGCTTACATTTTAACTCAATCTCATTACATTGAGGAAATATTAAAGAAGTTTAATTATTTTGATTGCAAAATAAGTAAAAGTCCTATTGACCCTCAAATGAAGTTAGTTTCAAATAAGGGCGAGATCGTAAATCAAGGAGAATATGCCAAAATAATTGGTAGCATGATGTATGTGGTTAATCATACAAGACCTGATCTTGCATGTTCAATTGTCATACTTAGTAGATTTACAAGTAATCCAAGTGAAGAACATTGGACGGAACTAAAAAGAGTACTAAGGTAATTAAAATTCACAATAAACTTTGGTTTGCATTACAAGTGTAATTCACCTATACTTGAATGTTATAGTGATGCAAATTGGGCATCAGATGTAACTAACTCCAAATCAACGAGTGGTTGGTTATTTTTCATTGGAGGAGCCATAGTTGCTTGGTATTCAAAAAGACAAACATGTGTTGATTTGTCTTCTATGGAATCTGAGTACATAGCCATGTCAATGGCTAGTAAATATTTAATATGGTTTAGAAGATTTCTAAGAAACATCCCATTTATTGATTCTAAGAAAGGAGCTACAACTTTGTATTGTGATAATCAAGCTGCCATATTCAATACAAAGAATGAGAGAATATCAAATCATAGCAAACACATTGCTATGAGATATAATCATATTAGAGATATGGTTAAAAAGGAAAAGATAGCACTTGAGTATCTTCCTACAAATCAAATATTAGCTGATCAACTAACAAAATCTTTATCAGGGAATAAAATTACAAAGGTCATGAGAGATATGGGACTGTTAACGGTCGAAACAATGTCTTAATTGAAACCAACTCTAACTTAAGGTACAAGTTATGAATTTGTCACCTTATCTTTTAGAATTAAAAGAAAATTCAATAATTAGACATCGGTGAAATGGAAACATGGACACATTTCAAGAGCATAACTTAAAAATAGTGGGGGTGTCACTATTTGAAAGTTTCATATCCGACCTATGCACTTTCATTACCACAACAATATTAGGATGGATTCAAAAATCCTTAATAGACTTATAGCTCTCGTAGAATACGTTGTGGACATTATCGATAAGTCTACCGATACAAGTAAAGAAGTGAGAGGCCGCTTCTTATGGATTACTCCGGTAAAATTCCTAGAGTACTTGTGAAAACCAGGATTAAGCACAAGGCCCAACTACAAGATGCTGCCAAAATTAAAAGGAACAAGAAGTCATACATGACGAGGATATGTCTCCCTAAGGATTTCACATTCAACCATGAAGTTTAAGGCTCGTCCACTTAATGGCTATTCGTTATGTAAAGAAGCTGTACATTGTTATATGTAGTAGTATTCACATATAATACTTACTCTTCTCCCATATTGAGTTTGTATAGCAATTTTCTTCATTCATTGTACAAGCTTTGTTGTCTTCTCTTGTATTCTTCATTGTGTCTTCTTTATCCCCCATGAGATTTATATTAAAAATTTTGGAGCTAAACTTGCTTTATCATTGTCCAAGTTTGTAGAGTTCTTACAAGCTTGCTTGAGCTTTCCTTTATTATGGGAAAATGTCAAGTGTGGCTTAAAGTTTTGAGTATTATATATATGGAGGGAATACTTCAATTTAAACATTTCGTGTTATAACTTTTCGAATGAGCATTCATTTTGAATCGTGACTGTTCGTTGAATCAGACACTAATTCGATCTCCGAATGGGCATTCACTAATAATGGTGACTGTTTGTTGAAGCAGACACCGGTTCGGCTTTGTTGTGTCTTTTCAAGACAATAACACGAACCCTATAAATTGGGTTGGCCTCTTTCGAAAGCTGGTATGAAATAAAAAACTGAAATAATTAATTCCCGAGTCTTTCTTGTTATCAATTATATCCTTCGAGTTAAACAGTTAAAGATTCGATTATTGTTCCATAGTTATTCAAGGGAGTGTACCTTTGAATAAGAGTGACTAGGTTTTGTATCCTGAAGGTGAAATTTGTTGAGAACCATTACACCATATATAGTGGGACGAATTAAATACCTTAAAGATAACATCTTTTGGTGTGCCTAACCTACTGATTCCTTACCCACAATCCGAGTCATATACAACACTTATAATATATATATATATATATATATATATATATATATATATATATATATATATATATATATATATATATATATATATATACTTCCTCTATGCATAACAAAGCCTTCATTTCTTTTTTTGCAACGAAAATTAAAGAAAATGTTATAATATCTATAGTATAATGTTATGAGCGTTTTTAGCATGTTGACATCTTCAGTCATCTCTGCATGTTGACATCCTAAACCAATGTAAGTATGACATAATATTTACTATTTATACTTAATTATTTATATGTATATTTGCAGTGAAAGTAGGGAGATAATCCCGGAAGCATTATAATCAGCACGTAAGCCTCTTCCATCAACGCCAAGGAGACCAAGTCAAGGGACGTTGAGAGGATAAGAAAACATGCCGAGATTATAGGAAGATTTGTTATTATCTTATTAGTCTTTATTATTAAAAGGGGGCATGGAGACTCACACACACACGCTCTCATACTCACCTACGCTCACAACACTCGTAATCTCTCCATCGTCTTCCATCTTGTACTCTCAATATTCATAGTGGAACTTTTAAGGTTGGAGACCTAACTCCCGGGGTTTTTTCCGAAGAGGTTGTCATCTATAAGGTTTTCCTCGTTAACAAAATCCTTGTGTCCATCTTTGTTTTTATGCATTCATTAATTCCATTTAATCAAAGTCCAAAGTTCCCTCCTTATTATTCAATCCATACACTTTCATAGTTAAGATTCTACACCATTGTTTTTTCTACCAAAATAGTTTGGCGCCCATCGAGGGGCCACTTGGTCTATTGATTATTTGGATCATTTCCCAAACTCAAATTGTCAACCAACCCGAAGGTTTCCGCCGCTGGCAAGAGCATCGCCATCACTCCGTCATCTGGGGACAAGACAACCCCATTGCCGCCACCTCCTTAGTCGAGGCCTCAGATAATGCAACCTTCACAATCATCCCAAAAGGCAGGATCTTCCAATGTGGACGCTGACATCCGGAGTGTCTTGACCAAGCTGAATCAGAGGCTGGATAACCAAGATAGCAACTCAAAGCTGCTGGCCAATGCTATGCTCAAGATGCAGCAGGATCAACAGCTCATCGCATCCCAGCTTAGTAACATCTCACCATTGCGCGCGAGGAACATCAGCTTTGAGACCACTGGAGGAACTCCGTTTCAGAATGAGTTCATTCCAATGGGTGGCCCATCTCAGACTCATCAGATGACACCTTCGATGATGTCGCCATCTTTATCCGGTGACACTTTGTTGACACCACCCTCAACAGGATTCACCTCTTTCATACCGTTCATTGACAAAACCATTGTCACCGCAGTTGCAGACAACACTGGTTTGTCTAATAATCTTTTTAATAATAATAATTTCAATCGTATTCCTCTGGCTGACCCTTTTGCAAGAAATCCATTAGCCAAGCGGATGCAGGATCTTAGAAAGCTGATAATGAATGTACCAGGCATAACCCCTCCAATCCAGCCTATGTCGCATAATTGATATAATCAGTCTCGGTTTGTCCCAGCCATTGCAAATGTTGACATCCCGAAGCATTTCAGTGTTCCATCCATGAAGTTGTATGACGGAAGCACAGATCCAGAGGAGCATGTTGCCCATTATCAAGAAAAGATGGACATAGTGCATATCCCATTACAGTTTAGAGAGGCTTGTCTGTGCAGAGGATTCGGGTCGACCTTGGTTGGACCAGCTCTCAAGTGGTTGATTAGGCAGCCCCTAGGCTCAATTGGTTCCTTTTCCCAACTTATCAACATGTTATATAATCAGTTCTCGTGCAGTCGACAATTTGAGAAGTTGACAAGTGATCTCTACAATGTGACCTAGCAACCTACAGAGACCCTGAAGGAGTTTGTCCACCGATTCAATAGAGAAGTTCTGGAAATTCCCAATCTTGACATGTCGACAGCCACCGAAGCATTCAAGATGGGGCTGAAGAAATATTCCCAATATTATCAAGACTTGGTGATGACTCCTTGTAAGCGGTTAGAAGAGGTCAGAAGCAGGGCCCTAAGGTTCATAAGGTTGGAGGAAGACGAGTTGCGGAGATCAAAGTATTCAAGCAAGGTGTCGACATATGACAACCCGGACAGGAAGACATAATCATCTCACCGTAGAAGCAACCGATCCAATACTTATCCAAGAATCGACAACAACAAAATCAATTCAATCAAGGATGAGGACGAAGATAATGATAGTGTGCCTAATATCTCTGATTACTGCTTTTCTGTTGACATTTTAGGTGTACTTTGTGCAATGGGCAACCTGGGAAATAAAGCAAGGTGGCCGAAGAAGACAGAAAGGTCTACGGTATGGCGTGATAAATCGAAGTGGTGTGCCTACCACAAAGATTTCGAGCATATCACAGAGGATTGTATTTCCCTAAGGAAGAAAATCAGTTACCTGCTCTCAAAGGGACATCTTAAGGAGTTGCTTGGTTCCAGAAAGAAGAAGACCGAAAATGCAGAGGCTCCACCTGAAGTCGAGCGACCAATCTCTCCACCAGCATCAACTAAAGTCATCAATTTCATCAGTGGCGAGTTAGAAATTTGTGGTACTTCCTAATCTGCTGCCAAGCGACATGCCAAGGAATCAAAGGATGAGAAGCCGAAAAGACAAATCAGGATGTCGACGTCCTGCCAGGAGCCAATTACCTTTGATGAAAGTGACCGGGACAACTTATTGGAACCTCACCATGATGGTCTGGTAATTTCTCTACAGATTGCCAATTGTACCATCAGACGCATCTTGGTAGATGGGGGCAGCTCGGTCAATCTCATTATGCTGAGCACCCTAAGAGAAATAAACATCCCGGAGTCTAAAATTGTCAAGAAATCGTCAGTATTAGAGGTTTTTAGTGGTTAAGTCAAGGAAACAGTTGGAGAGATCAAGCTCCCTATCTACTCAAAAGGATTCAATACAATGGAGCGGTTCTGTGTGATTGACTGTTTGACATCTTACAATATGATTCTTGGTAGGCCATGGATTCATGGAATGAAAGCTGTACCTTCAACTTACCACCAGTGCGTGAAATTCCCTACACCTTGGGGAGTTGCCAAGATATATAGTGACCAGCAAGTTGCGAAGGAGTGCTATAAGACATCAATGAAGGCGTCGACATCTCCGCAACAAGCATAGCAATTACAGAAGAAAGCACGTGAGTTCCTGGAAGTGACGGAAAATGATGTGAAAGATATACTGTTGGATCCTTCAAATCCTGATCTCAAAGTGCTTAATGGCAATGATATTCCGGCAGACTTAGAAGAAAAGCTTGTTGACATCTTGAAGAGCAGAACGAGCAGTTTTGCATGGAAGCATGAGGACATGACTGGTATCAGCAAAGATGTCATCACCCACAAACTCAATATTGATCCCAGCTTCAAACCAGTGCATCAGAAGAGGAGAAAGTTTGCTGAAGAAAGGAACCAGATAATCAAGGAAGAAGTGGAACGCTTACTGAAGACCAACATGATCCGAGAGGTTGAATATTCCAAATGGTTAGCTAACGTGGTTGTAGTCGAAAAGAAGAACGGAAAGTGGAGAGTTTGTGTAGATTTCACAAACTTGAATAAAGCATGTCCCAAGGATCCCTTCCCATTACCACACATTGACTCACTGGTGGATGCGACCTCAGGCCATGAGCTGCTTACTTTTATGGACGCGTCTTCAGGATTACAATAGATCCAGATGGAGCCATCTGACCAAGAAGACACCGCCTTCATAACACCCACAGGTATCTATTGTTATATTGCTATGCCTTTCGAACTAAAAAATGCCGGTGCGACGTACCAGAGACTCGTGAATAAAATGTTCAAAGATCAGATTGGGGACACCATGGAGGTGTATATCGATGATATGGTCATGAAGTCCAAGAAACCTGAAGATCATATAAGACATCTGTCCTAAGCCTTTGACATCCTAGATTGCTTCAACATGAAACTTAATCTAGCAAAATGCAATTTTGGAATGAAGGCTGGTAAATTCTTGGGCTATATGGTGACATAGAGGGAGATAGAAGCCAGTCCAGAGCAGATACGTGCCATCATTAACCTGTGGTCACCTCAATCTGTCAAAGATGTCCAGAGATTGACAGGGAAGATTGCCGCACTTACCATATTCATTTCTAAGTCTTCTGATCGATGCAAGCCTTTCTACGACATCCTCAGAAAGAATAAGAAGTTTCAATGGGAAGATCAACATGAGCAAGCTTTTCAGGATCTCAAAAGTTACCTGTCGACACCTCCATTATTGGCCAAACCTCAGGAAGGTGAACCCCTATTCATCTACCTAGCAGTTTCAGAAAGTGATGTAAGAACAGTCCTGGTGACAGAACGGGATGGTACCCAACAACCAATCTATTATACAAGTAAGACATTTTTAGACACAGAGACCAGGTATTCTCATTTACAAAAAATAATTTTAGCTTTGATAACTGCATCTATTAAGTTGAGACATTATTTTGAGACCCATGCTATAATTGTGTGAACTAATTATCCTGTAAAGAATGTTTTGAGAAAACCAGAGATGTCAGGTAGGATGGCAAAATGGTCTGTACAATTAAGCACCTATGATATCAAGTATGAGCCGAGAACAACAATCAAATCCCACGCTCTAGCTGATTTTGTGGCTGACTTTAGTCCAACCATGCAACCAGAAGTGGAATTGGAAGTTCAACAGCTCCAAGATAATGACATCTTGAAGGTGTGGACGATTTATACAGATGGTGCCTCCAACATGAGAGGTACATGACTTGGAGTTGTACTAAAATTGCCACAAGGGGACATAATACCACAATCCATCAGCTGCAGTTTCAAGGCCACCAACAACGAGGCAGAATATGAGGCATTAATCACAGGGTTAACAGTTGCTCAAGACCTTGACGTCAAGCATATCCAAGTGTTTATTGATTCATTGCTAATTGTCAACCACTACAACGGTTCCTATGTAGCGAAGAATGCAAAGATGATGACATACTTGGGGATAGTGAAAATTCTGGCGGCCAAATTCAAAACTTTCACGTTGGAGCAGGTGCCACGGGAGGAAAACTCACAGGCAGATGCTCTAGTAAACCTAGGTTCAGCCTTCAAAAGTATTTCACAGACAAGTATCCCAATTGTGCATGTCGACATCCCATCATATGACCGACTTGAGCTATTCAGCATAGATGGTGACATCCTTCCCAGTTCAGAGGCGACGTCTTGGATAACTCCTATTATCAAATACCTCCAAGATGACACAATTCCACCCGAGGAGAAGAATGCTCGAGCATTCATGGTAAGATCATCAAAATATTTCCTTATTGATAACTTCTTATTTAGAAGATCTGCTGCAGGTCACTACTTAAGATGTCTAGAAGCAGACCACGCATAAGAAGTTCTGAGAGAGCTTCATGAAGGGAAATGTGGCAATCACGTTGGGGGAAGAAGCCTGTATACTAAGGCTCTAAATATGGTCTATTTCTGGCCTACTATGCGAAGAGATGCTGCAGAGTACTCCAAGAAGAGTGATTCCTGTCAGAGGCATGGCGACATCCTACATCAGCCAGCAGAATTGTTACATCCTATTTTGTTTCCATGACCATTTATGATATGGGGAATGGATATTGTAGGGAAGTTGCCCAGGGCTCCAGGAGGAAAAGTGTTTTTACTGGCCATAACAGACTATTTTTCCAAGTGGGTAGAAGCTGAGGCATATGTGCAAGTCCGAGATAGAGAAGTAATCTCCTTTATAAAGAGAAACATATTTAGCAGATTTGGAATACCCTCAAAAATAATATGTGACAATGGGTCACAATTTATCAGTCGAAAAATGCAAGATTTTCTGATAATATGGGGAGTCAAGATGGTGACATCTTCACCAGTTCACCCTCAAGCGAATGGACAAGCAGAATCCAGCAACAAGATTATCATAAATAACTTAAAGAAGAGATTGGACCAAAAGAAAGGGAGATGGGCAGAAGAGTTACCATTGGTTCTATGGGCTGATAGGACTACATCTAAGAATGCAACTGGTCAAACACCCTATTCTTTGGTATTTGGGACATAGTTGGTCATCCCTGCAGAAGTTCTAGTACCTACGGCTAGATTTGGTTTGTTGACACCTGAGCATAATGGTGACATCTTAGCACATGACTTGGACACTGTGGACAAGCTAAGGGATATGGCTAAAATAAGGATGGCAGCTGTTGTGGATATTTTTCAACATGGTGACATCTTCAGTTGCTCCCGCATATCAAGATGTCATTACACTGTAAGTATTGTTTTAATATTTACTTATTCAATATTTCCTAATATTCTTATTCTTATTTTTCAGTAATTAAGAGAGGAATGCGGGATATTCTCCAAGACGTTCAATGTACCTTCAACAGCTAGGGCGACTTGGTCTCACGGAGGTTGAAAGGATAAGCCAAAATCCCGAGATTGTAGGAACCGTATTTGACTCCTTCATACTTATTTATATATAAGGGGAAATGGAGATGGAACACACTAACTCTCAGACGCACACACACTCTACGCACGAACTGATTGTAATCCTCTCCATTCTCTTCCAAAGTTGTACTCATAATCATCATAGTGAAACTTTTAAGGTTGGAGACCTAACTCCCGGGGTTTTTTCCAAAGAGGTTGTCACCTCCAAGGTTTTCCTCGTTAACAAACCGTGGTGTCATTATTACTTTTTCTTGCTTTTGTTCCATATAGTCGAATTCCACAGTTCCCTCCTTATTGTTCAATCCACACACTAAACAAAGTTAAGATTCAACTCTATTGTTTTTTCTACCAAAATAATTTGGCGCCCACCGAGGGGCCTCGTGGTTTATTGATTATTTGGATCACTTCCTAAGCAAATTCATTATGTCTGCACCCCCCAATGTGTCCGCCGCCGGCAAGAGTCCCGCCGTTATTCCCACATCAGGAGGAAGAACCAGCTTGTTACCACCACCTCCTCAGACCGGACCTCACCAAATTTCAACTTACGAAGACTCCACAAAAGGGAACAACCTCTTCCAATGTAGATGCCGACATTCGGAGTATCCTTACCAGGTTGAATCAAAGGTTGGACCAAAGAAGACAAAGAATTCTAAGGTGCCGACCAATTCCATGATTAAGATGCAGAAAGATCAACAAATTTCATCGCGTCTCGGCTTGACAACATATCACCACCGCGTGCAAGGGTTCTCAACTTTGACAACACTTGGAGGATCTACATTTCAGAGTGAATTCATCCCAATGGGCAGCCCTCCTCAAACTCATCCGCTGACATCCTTAATGATGTCGACATCCTTGCCCGGGGACACCCCATTGACGCCATCTTCCACAGGATTCACCCCGTTCATTCCATTCATTGACAGCACTACTGTCACGACTACTACGGACAACTCTGGTTTGCTAAATATTCTTTTTAATAATGATAATTTCAATCGTATTCCTATGGTCGACCCTTTGGCGGAAACCCACTAGCCAAATAGATGCAGGATCTCGTAGAACCGATAATGAACGTGCCAGCGTAACTCCTCCAATTCAACCCGTGACTCAAAACTGCTACAATCAATCCCGCTTGTCCCAAAGAATTGCAAATGTTGACATCCCAAAGCGTTTCAAATGTACCATCTATGAAGTTGTACGACGGCACCACGGACCCGCAGGAGCATGTCGCACACTATCAAGAAAAGATGGACATAATTCATATTCCTCTTCAATTCAGAGGCCTCGCTTTATGCAGGGATTTGGATCAACCCCGTCCTGGACCGGCCCTCAAATGGTTGATTAGGCAACCTCTAGGTTCAATTGGTTCTTACACCCACTTATCAACATGTTCTATAACCAATTCTCATGCAATGACAATTTGAAAGGTTGACAAGTGATCTCTACAATGTGACCCAAAGAAAGCCCTAATGAAACTCTAAAGGATTATGTCCACCGGTTCAATAAGGAGGTGCTAGAAATTCCCAATCTTGACATGTCGACAAATTACGTAAGCATTCAAAATGGGGTCAAGAAAGATTCACAAGATTATCAAGATTTGGTGATGACTCCTTGTAAGCGGTTGGAAGAAGTCAGGAGCAGGGCAGTGAGATTCATAAGACTAGAGGAAGACGAGCCGCGAAGATCGAAGTCCTCATCCAAGATGTCGACATATGACAACCCCGACGTAAAGACCGAATCGTCTCATCGCAGAACCACCGTTCCAATCCTTATCCGAGAATTGACACTAGCAAAATTAACTCAATAGACGGTGAGGATGAAGATAACGATAATGTACCTAAAATTTCGATTATTGTTTTTCCGTTGACATTTCAGTATACTGTGCAATGGGCAACCTTGGGGACAAAGCCGATGGCCAAAGAAAACGGACAAAGCCACAGGTGGCATGACAAATCAAAATGGTGCGCTACCATGAAGACTTTGGACACGTTATCGAAGATTGCATCGCGATAAGAAAGGAGATCGCTTACTTGCTCTCGAAAGGACATCTTAAGGAGCCGTTGGGGTCCGTAAAGAAGAAGGCCGAAAATGCGTAAGCTCCTCGTGAAGCCGAAAGACCAGTTTCTCCCAAAGCATCAACAAAGGTGATCAACTTCATCAGTGGAGGCTCGTAAATATGTGGAACATCCTATTCTCGCCGCAAAACGACATGCTAATTAGTCAAAAGAGGAAAAGCCGTAAAGAAAGCCCAAGTATGTCGACACCCCGCCAGATCCAATCACCTTTGATGAAAGCGATCGAGAGAACTCCGCTAGAACCCCATCACGACGGTCTAGTTATTTCCTTGCGAGATCGCCAACTGCACAATCCGGCGTATCCCGGTTGATGGGGGCAGCTCGTCAATCTTATTATGTTTGGGTACCCTTAAGGAAATGAACATCCCGAGAATCGGAGATCGTTAAGAAGTCTTCAAGGCCGGTAGGCTTCACTGGGAAGTCAAAGAAACAAAGGGGAAAGATAAAGCTTCCTATATACTCGAAGGGCCTCAATACCATGGAACGGTTCTGCGTAATTGATTGCGCAACATCTTATAATGTCATTCTTGGAAGACCGTGGATTCATGGAATGAAGGCTGTACCCTCCACTTACCATCAGTGTGTGAAGTTTCCAACACCTTGGGGTGTCACTAAGATTTACAGTGATCAACAGGTGGCCAAGGAATGTTATAAAACTTCAATGAAGGCGTCGACATCTCCAAAACATGCATAGCAATTACTGAGGAAAGTACGTGAAGTCCTGGAAGCTAGGGAGGATGATGTGAAAGAAGTATTGCTAGACCCTTACAACCTAGACATCAAAGTACTTATTGGCACTGACATCCCATCAGATATAGAAGAAAAGCTTGTGGATTTATTAAGAAGCAGAATAAAGAGTTTTGCTTGGAAACATGATGACATGACAGGTATCAGCAAAGATGTCATCACTCACAAACTTAACGTAGATCCTAGCTTCAAACCAAGACACCGTAAAACATAGAAAGTTTGCGTAAAACCGAAACCGCATCATCAAGGAAGAGGTAGAGCGCCTACTAAAAGCCAACATGATAAGAGAGGTCGATTATCCAAGATGGTTGGCAAACGTGGTTGTGGTAGAAAAGAGAAACGGGAAATGGCGAGTTTGTGTCGACTTCACTGACTTAAACAAAGCTTGTCCAAAAGATCCTTTTCCTTTACCGCACATAGATTCGTTAGTTGATGCAACCTCCGGACATGAACTCCTCACATTCATGGACGCATCCTCAAGATTTCAACAAATTCAGATGGAACCATCTGACCAAGAGGACACCGCCTTCATAACACCCACAGGTATTTATTGTTATATTGCCATGCCTTTTGGACTAAAAAATGCAGGTGCAACGTATCAAAGGCTCGTCAACAAGATGTTTAAAGATCAGATTGGGGACACAATGGAGGTATACATCGACGACATGGTGGTAAAGTCCAAGAAAGCCGAAGACCACATAAGCAACCTCTCTCAAGCCTTTGACATCTTGGACTGTTTCAATATGAAACTAAATCCAGCTAAATGCAACTTTGGAATGAAGGCCGGGAAGTTCTTGGGTTACATGGCTACTAAAAGAGGCATTGAAGCCGCCCTGCAACGTATACGTGCTATTATCAATCATGTCATCACCTCAATCTGTCAAGGACGTCCAAAGGTTGACGGGAAAGATTGCCATGCACTTACTTATTCATTTCAAAATCCTCGATCGATGCAAACCTTTCTACGACATCTTGAGGAAAAACAATAAGTTCCAATGGGAGGATCAACATGAAGAAGCCTTTCAGAGCTCAAAACTTACTTGTCAACACCTCCATTATTGGCCAAACCTCAAGAGGATGAACATCTTTACATCTACCTGGCAAGATCCGAAGGTGCCGTAAGTGCAGCCTTGGTGACGTAACGAGATGGTAATCAAAGCAACCCATCTACTCTCTAAGTAAGACACTCCTAGATGCAGAGACCAGGTATTCTCATTTACAAAAATTAATTCTAGCTTTGATAACTGCTTCTATTAAATTAAGGCACTATTTTGAAACACATACTATAATTATACGCACTAATTATCCTATTAAGAATGTTATGAGAAAACCAGAGATGTCAGGTCGAATGGCGAAATGGTCTGTACAATTAAGCACATACGACATCAAATATGAGCCCAGAACTGCAATAAAATCCCAAGCCCTAGCTGATTTTGTGGCTGATTTCAGTCCAACCCTGCAACAAGAAGTGGAATTCGAAGTACAACAACTTCAAGATGATGACATCCTAAAAATTTGGACTCTCTACACAGACGGTGCTTCTAACATGAGAGGTACAGGTCTGGGAGTTGTACTAAAATCACCACAAGGGGACATAATACCACAATCTATCGCTGCGCTTCAAGGCTACCAACAATGAAGCGTAGTATGAGGCATTAATTGCAGTGTTTAATCGCAGCCCAGACTTAGATGTCAAGCATATCCGGGTGTTCATGGATTCCTTGCTAATTGTTAACCACTACAACGGGTCCTACGTAGCAAAAAATGCTAAAATGACGACATATTTGGAAATCGTAAAAATTCTTTCGGCCAAATTCAAATCATTTTCCTTGGAACAAATCCCACGAGAAGAAAATTCTCAAGCGTATGCTCGGCAAACTTGGGTTCAGCCTTCAAAAGCATTTCACAAACCAAGATCCCAATTGTGCATGTTGACATCCCAAAGAATTGATCATCTTGAGATGTTCGCTCTAGATGTCGACATACCTTCCTCTCCATCAAGAATTTCTTGGACAAACTCCTATTATCAAGTATCTCTTAGATGATACGATCCCAGCTGAGGAGAAAAATGCTAGGGCATTCAGGGTAAGAGTTTCTAAATATTTACTTATCGATAACCTCTTGTTTAGAAAATCTGTTGCAGGTCACTACTTAAGATGTCTAGAAGCAGATAGTGCCCATCAGGTTCTCAAGGAGCTGCACGAAGGAGATTGTGGAAATCATACCGGGGGCAGAAGTCTACATACTAAGGCTCTTAGAATGGGCTATTTCTGGCCCACAATGAGAAAAGACGTCGTTGACTACGCAAAGAAATGTGATTCCTGTCAACGACATGGGGACATCCTGCACTCACCACCGAACCGCTACATCCTATCCTGTCGCCATGGCCTTTTATGGTTTGGGGAATGGACATAGTAGGAAAATTGCCTAGGGCACCATGTGGAAGAGTATTTCTATTGTCTATGACAGACTACTTTTCTAAATGGGTAGAAGCTGAGGCATACGTGCAAGTCCGTGACAAAGAAGTTATATCTTTTATCAAAAGAAACATATTCAGCCGATTTGGAATACCATCAGAGATAATTTGTGACAACGGCTCTCAATTCATTAGCAAGAGAACCCAAGATTTCTTGACATCTTGGGGTGTCAAGATCGTGACATCTTCGCCTGTTCACCCTCAAGCCAATGGACAGGCAGAGTCTAGCAACAAAAAATCATAAGCAACTTAAAAAAGAGACTGAACCAGAAGAAAGGATGATGGGCAGAAGAGTTACCAATGGTTCTATGGGCTGACAGGACGACATCTAAGAATGCTACTGGTCAAACCCCCTATTCACTTGTATTTGGAACCGAATCAGTTATTCCAGTAGAAGTCCTTGTACCTACGGCAAGATACAGTTTGTTGACATCTGAACATAATAAAGACATCTTGATACATGACCTAGATACCGTGGCCGAACTGAGGGACATGGCCAAAGTTCGCATGGCAGCATATCAACAAAGGGTAGCCAGGTCCTACAACAAAAGCGTAAGGATTAGAAGGTTTCAAGTAGGAGACTTAGTCCTACGAAAGGCATTCCAAAATACCAAGGAGCCCAATGCAGGCAAGCTCGCCCCAAAATGGGAAGGACCCTACCTAATAGATGCACAAGCCGGGAAAGGAGCATATCGCCTGGCAACCTTGGATGGCCAAATGATACCGCGAAGTTGGAACGCCATTCATCTTAAAAGGTATTACGTTTAAACAAAATTCCCCATGAACTCATCTTTCCAGGTATGGATCGTCTTTTAATTCGTTGCAACCTTTCTTTTTTTCCTATGCACCTTTTTAATTCTTTACAAATTAAGATGTCACTAACGTACTTTGTGGAGAGATGTCAACCTTAGTTGGCGTCCGTTTTAACATGTTTCTGTCTTATGAGGTATTGACATATTTACATGGGGACATGTCGAATGCGCGCAAAGAACAACGTTTTCTCCTCCGTTAGAGACTGGCCATCTCTTCTTAAGTAAAGGTACACAATCCCTTCTAAGGTTTAAAGAGTTAATTACCTCTTTCTTAAGATGTTAGGTTACCACACCTTCGCTTGGAGCGAAGTTATCTCTCTAATTGAGGTTTGGGGTGGGCCTATATGGGTAAACTCATATAGCTTACCCATTCCCACTCAGTTGGATGATTGATCTTACGTATTATTCTTATGGTTATGACATATACGTGTCATCTGAAGTATCTACGGTTTATGGCATATACGTGTCATCTTAAGTACCTACCATTTTGGCATACTATCATGTCACCTTATGAGCATAACAAAGAATCATCCAAAGAAAAATCTAATCCAAAAAGAAACAAGCCTTGACATGCTTGAAAACTACTAAACGTTAACCAGATTAAAGTAACCATAAAATATCCAAGCTACCAACAATAAAAGTGCAAAAGTGTTGGACCAACCCAACACGTAAAAAAGATTGTCTTTGGTCCTTATGGACCCATTACATAACCAAACGAGAATAAAAATTGTTTTAAGGGATTCCACCCCAGTAACATCATCAAAAAACCAAGAGCAAATTTATTTTACCTTTTTCAGGTGGCATCCGTCGCAGGTATTGCTCTGGGACTAACTTCTCCAAACTTCTGAAAATCATCCCATGTCAATATCCTCACCAGCCTGTTCCAGATCCTTGAAATCATCGATCGCTTTTTCCTCATGGATCCGCTGCAAAGCTGTTTTCTCTTCATTCAAGTTCCAATTCACATGCTCTCCTGCCTGATATTCCTCAATCATTTGGATTCTAGTTTCAAAGACTGCTTTTGCAGTCTCATGTACCAAGTCATCCCTAAGTAATTCTATCTCCCTTTCATGACTGATGTCAACACTTGCAAGCCTAGACCGCCATTTTAGTATCTCTTCATTCTTGTCTCTAATTTCCAATCCCCTTTCCCTTATTATACTTGCAGCTTCTTTCAAATCCTTCTCATATTCAACCCTACTCATATCATAGGTATCACATTTTTCCCTCAATGTCCTGATTTCTTTGGACATTAGCTTAGCCATCGAGACAATCTGTCATCAACAAAAAGAAGCATTTTTAAAAAGAGGATCAATGTGCCAACGAATCAAATCAACTCTTACCTGATTTTCCAACACTTCTTCATTCCAAACTTGTTTCTCCACGCCGGAGATCTGTTCCACCCTTTTTCTTTTCGAAATAATCTTATCCATCTCTGGTATATCTTCTTCTGCTTTCGTCTTGCCTTTGTATTTGGCCACAATATCGCTTGTCGTAAAGCCAGATCGAGTCACTGCATGTAAGGATATATGTTAGCATGGATTTTATAGAGTCAACAATTCAATAAGCATATTGATTCTGACTCACTCTTTTGAGAACCTCGTAACTATGTATTAAGAAGAAGAGGGATAAAAGCTGCACTCTTTAGGGTTACTCTCAACGTAATATAGTAAGAGACGTCAGATTGGGATAAGAATTTTGAGAAGATTTGATGATAACAAGGGTTATCCAGAATTACGGTTATCAGTTCCTATAAAGACTCTCCTCTTCTAGCCGCCTCGTATCCCTAACCGTCGCATTGAAGTAAATTAGAAGATGAACGGTTAATTAGGAGAAAAACATTTTGCCTCTTCAGTTGCCAGCATAGTCAAATGTTTTTGGGGACAAATTGTTGTGGGTATTTTTCAACATGGTGACATCTTCAGTTGCTCCCGCATATCAAGATGTCATTACACTGTAAGTATTGTTTTAATATTTACTTATTCAATATTTCCTAATATTCTTATTCTTATTTTTCAGTAATTAAGAGAGGAATGCGGGATATTCTCCAGCACGTTCAACAGACCTTCAACAGCTAGGGCGACTTGGTCTCACGGAGGTTGAAAGGATAAGCCAAAATCCCGAGATTGTAGGAACCGTATTTGACTCCTTCATACTTATTTATATATAAGGGGAAATGGAGATGGAACACACTAACTCTCAGACGCACACACACTCTACGCACGAACTGATTGTAATCCTCTCCATTCTCTTCCAAAGTTGTACTCATAATCATCATAGTGAAACTTTTAAGGTTGGAGCCTAACTCCCGGGGTTTTTTCCAAAGAGGTTGTCACCTCCAAGGTTTTCCTCGTTAACAAATCTTGGTGTCATTATTAATTTTTCTTGCTTTTGTTCCATATAGTCGAATTCCACAGTTCCCTCCTTATTGTTCAATCCACACACTAAACAAAGTTAAGATTCAACTCTATTGTTTTTTCTACCAAAACAGCAGCATACCAGCAAAGAGTGGCCAGGTCCTACAATAAGAATGTGAGGGTTAGAAGGTTTCAAGTAGGCGACTTAGTCCTGCGAAAAATGTTTCAAAATACAAAGGAGATTAATGCAGGCAAGCTGACCCCAAAGTGGGAAGGCCCCTATTTTATTGATGCAGAGGCCGAAAAGGGGGCATATCGATTGTCAACCTTGGACGGCCAAATGATCCCAAGAAGTTGGAATGCCATTCACCTCAAAAGATACTACATTTAGACAATGTCCTCCTAACATCCTCACGAGCAAGGTATGAATAATCCTTTTTATCTTTCCATTTGCCAGGTATGAATAATCCTTTTTGTCTTTTCATTCCTTCTTGCTTTCCTTTATGATTATTTCAAAATAAAATGTCACTAACACGACCCGCGACCATCTCTAATATGTCTCTGTCTTGCAAGATGTTAACATACCAGATTGGGGACATTCAAGTACTCAAAGGAAAGTGCCAACGAATTATCCTCCGATAGAGACTGGCCATCTCTTCTAAAGTAAAGGTACACAATCCCTTCTACGGTTTAAAGAGTTAATTACCTCTTTCTACGAATGTTAGGTTGCCACACCTTCGCCTGGAGCGCACGTTATCTCTTTGATTGAGATGTAGGATATATGGGCTATATGAGTAAAATTGTTTAGCTTACCCATTTCCACTAAGTTAAATGATTGATCTTAAGTTTTATTCAATTGGTTATGGCATATTCGTGTCATCCTAAAGTACCTACGATTTTGACATTTTTCATGTCACCTTATGAAATTAACATTTGATTATGTCAACATCCTTCGAAAATACCTTAGCAATTGGTATCAAAACATGACATGCATAATAACTACTAGCAAAAGTTTTCTAAATACTAAGATACTAAAAGTACCACCATAAACGTTCCCAAATTTAGTTGGCCCACGCCAACATACCAACAACATAAAACCAAAAGCAAAGTGTTAAACCAACCCAACACTTGAAAAAAATTGTCTTCAGTCCTTATGGACCTATTACAAACCAACAAAATAAATTTTTTCTTGGGACACCGCCCATCAAATTCAACAAACAAAAAAAATAGTTTTAAAACATCTTCACTTGGCTACCGCAGGTGTTTCTTTAGGAGTCCCTTCTCCAGCATCTGCCTCTTCTCCTACCATTGCCTCTTTGGGGGCTGGATGACACCTCATCTTCATCCACTGACTCACCTGTCAACATCGCAAGATTGGCATACTCCTTGGTGATGTTCCAATCCTGAGATTTCCCGGCTGAATGATCCTTCATCATTTGTATCTTAATCTGTACCATAGTCTTTGCAGCAACAATCTTACAGGAGTTTCTTACTTCATCAATCTCCTTAAGATGATCCTCCTCAATCTTAGCAAGATTGTCTAGCAACCCCTTCAATTCCTTCTCTTGCTCCTCAAATTTTCTTTCCCAAATAGCGGACTCTTTCTTGGCTAGGGCTACATCCGCTCTTGCCTTTTTCTTCATACTCTCATTTTCCTTAGCCAATTCTTCTATCTGAATTTCTAGAAATACCATTTTCTGTCAAGAAGGCAACAGTAAGTTCAAAAAATGCACTATGATAAAACCTATAATGCAATCGAAGGCAAATAGTGCCATCTTACCCCAGACATAAAGCCCATAGACTTTTTTCTCACTTCAGCCACTGTCAGACCATCAAACGTGTCCACAATTTCAATCACTTCATCTTGGGCAGCCTTCCTCTTCTTTACCCTTGATCCAATTCCCACACTCTCTGCCTTTGCAGTAGCCTTGTTTGGAGCAACTGGAGGTCTTGTCTCCATCTTAAGTGGGGAACCTCCAATCAGAGCATTGAGATCGTCCAGGTCAAAGTTCGAGCCTGAAGCAACTGGTTTGGAAACTGCACAGAAGAGACAAAATTTCAAGAAAAAGTATGCACAGACCAAAAAACAGAGCAAAAGCATATCTACCTGTTGACATATTGACAGATGGTTGTTGTGGGTAAATTCAGTATTGCTACATCTTGAAAAGTTGCCAGCATGTCATCATCTTCGAACCCGTGGTCAAGGTAAAATTCACTTAGATAATTAAATTATTATTTAATTATTTTTGTTATATCTTTAATTAAAGGTAAATAGAACGTGGGAAAAATCTATTTCGTGGACTCACTTCAACGGTTGAGAGACCAAGTCAAGACCAGGATAACAAGGCCGAGATTTTAGGAAAGTTTGTTAGGGTTTTGTTATCTACAATTATCTTTCTTTATTTAAGGGCTTATGACTGGAACACTCGATACGAGATATTCACACACAGTTCACGAACACATTTTTGTAATCCACCATAGCTCCAACATTTATAACCCATCAAAATCAATACTATCGATTGGGACGAAGGTGACCATAAACACCTTCCGAGGTTTTGTGCCGACGAGATAGTTGTCTCAAGGGCTTTCCTCGTTACATGATCGAGTCATCTTATCTTCATTGTTACACCGATTATACTCCATTGCACCTTCCTCAAATTTGTTTAGAATTATTTTACATTTGATTGTTTTTTACCAAAACAGTTTGGCGCCCACCGAGGGCCATTGATTTTTTAATCGGTTTAAAATCCTTACGTTTTTACCATGTCTACCCAACCTATGACTTCCGCCGCCAGTAAAACCATTTCTATCCCTAGCAGCGTGAATCCCCAAACCAGTAGCAGGCCAGCAACCGGAGGCCAAGATTCATTGCCTCCTCCTCCGCCTGTGAATTCTGGCTAGAAGCAGATGTCTCCATCTCCTGATCCCGAGATCAAGAGTATGCTCGTTCAGATGAAGAATCAGCTAGATCGCCAACAGAATAGCACCTCCTTGATAGCCGAAAGCTTGATAAAGGTGCAAAAGGAACAAGAGTTGCTCTCCAAAAGAATGGATGCTGTCTCTCCTTACCGTCCTAGAGTCCTTGACTTCAACATTGGGGACAACTCTCAAACCTTCAATGAATTCCTTCCAATGGCTTCATCTGTAAGGATGTCGTCATCACCAACCTTGACGTCTTCTCCCCCGCTGACGACTTCTGTGGCGATGTCGACACCTTTAGCTACCAGTGCCTACAAGATGACTTTTCCAGAAGGACCCATCTTCACTAATAGCACCATCATGACGTTCTCTGCAGATAATGCTAATCCTTTTGTTAATTTCAATACTAGTTCTGCCCTGGATAATACTGCTCGTGCTACTAACCATTTTACAGGTACCTACATTGCAAATCAACTTCAGGAATTGAGGGACATGATCATGAATGTGCCAGGCATCACCCCGCCTATCCAGCAGGTCTCCCCAACATGTTACAATCAGTCTCGCTTTACTCCAGCAATTGCGCATGTCGACATCCCGAAAGGATTTAGCGTTCCAGCCATGAAGTTGTATGATGGGAGCACGAATCCTGAGGAGCATGTCGCCCATTACCAAGAAAATATGGAGATCGTTCGCATCCCGCTCCAGTTTCATGAGGCTTGTTAGTGTCGAGGGTTCGGTTCGATGTTGGTAGGACCAGCATTGAAGTGGCCGATCCGTCAACCTCCTGGTTCTATTGGCTCGTTTGCTCAACTTGTCAACCTGTTCAACAATCAATTCTCTTGCAGCCGACAGTTTGAGAAGCTCACCAGTGATCTTTACCGTATCACCCAGCAGCCCGTCGAAGCCTTAAAAGACTATGTTAATAGATTTAATAAAGAAGTCCTGGAGATCCCCAACCTGGACATGGCGACAGCTGCAGAAGCTTTCAAAATGGGCTTGAAGAAAGATTCCCCTTACTATGAAGATTTGGTGATGAACCCGTGCAAGAAGATGGAGGATATCCGAAACCGAGCTTTAAGGTTCATCAGGCTAGAAGAGGACAAGGTGCAGCAGTCCAAGCATCCTGACAAGGCTTCATCATATGACCATCCTGACAGGAAGATAGAGTCGTCTCACCAAAGGCAGAGCAGATCCAGACCTTACCACAGAAATGACCATAACAAAGTCAATTGTGTGGAAGATGATGGAGATGATGATGATTTTGAATCTCCTAAAATTTCTGATTATTGTTTCTCTGTTGATGTTTCAGGTATCCTGTGTGCAATGAGCAATCTTGGAGATAAAGCAAGGTGGCCTCGAAAGAATGACAAGCCATCCGGCTGGAGGGATAAATCCAAGTGGTGTGCTTACCACGAGGATTTTGGACATCTTACTGAAGATTGCATCGCCTTGAGGAAGGAAATTAGTTACCTGTTGTCTAAAGTACATCTTAAAGAACTCCTTGGGAACCGCAAGACTAAGATAGAGAACAAAGAGCCTGTTGCAACCAGACCTCCATCTCCTCCACCGATAACAAAGGTAGTTAATTTTATTAGTGGTGGTTCTGATATTTGTGGTACTTCTTATTCTGCAGCTAAGAGATTCGCCAAGCAAGCTAAGGATGAGAAGCCCGAGAGACTCTCAAAGATGTCGCAGCTCACATCCCAAGATGTCATCTCCTTCGAAGAAAGCGACAGGGACAATGTTATGGATCCTCATCATGACGCCTTGGTCATTGTACTCCAGATCACCAATTGCAAAGTCAGACGTATCCTAGTAGATGGAGGCAGTTCTGTAATTCTCATCATGCTAGATGCCTTGAAAGAAATGAAGATCCCTGAAGAAAGCATCGTAAAAAGAACCTCAGTACTCATGGGCTTCAGTGGAGAAACCAAAAGTACCGTGGGGGAAATCACACTTCCAGTTTATGTCAAAGGCATCAACTCCATGGAGAGATTCTGCGTGATTGACAGTGCCACATGTTATAATGTAATCTTGGAAAGACCATTGATCCATGGAATGAAATCAGTGCCATCCACTTATCATCAATGTGTGAAAATCCTGACACCCTGGGGAGTTGTCAAGGTTTACAGTGATCAACAATCAGCTAAAGAATGCTACATGACATCCATGAAGGCGTCGACATCTCCCAAGATCGCATAGCAATTACAGAGAAAAACCCGTGAGGTTCCGGAGGCGAAGGAGCATGACGTGAAAGAGATATTCTTAGACCCCTCAAACCCAGATCTCAAGGTGCTGATTGGTCAAGATGTTCCAGCAGAGATCGAGGAAGATCTTGTCAACCTCCTGAAAAGCAGGATCAAAAGCTTCGCCTGGAAGCATGAAGACATAACAGGCATCAGCAAAGACGTCATTACCCATAAACTCAACATCGACCCATCCTTCAAGCCAATCCACCAAAAGAGACGGAAGTTCGCACTAGAAAGGAATCTAATCATTCAGGAGGAAGTGGAAAGATTGCTCAAGGCTAAGGTGATCAGAGAGGTCGAATACCCGAGATGGTTAGCAATTGTGGTGGTGGTAGAAAAGAAGAACGGCAAGTGGAGAGTGTGTGTCAACTTCACAGACCTAAACAAAGCATGTCCCAAAGATCCTTTCCCCTTGCCACACATTGATACTCTGGTCGATGCTACTTCTGGGCATGAAGTGTTGACTTTTTTGGATGCATCTTCAGGATTCCAGCAAATCCAGATAGAGCCATCCGACCAAGAGGGCACCGCCTTCATTAATCCCACATGTATTTATTGTTATATTGCAATGCCTTTTGGACTAAGAAATGCAGGTGCTACATATAAAAGGCTGGTCAATATGATGTTCAAAGAGCAGATTGGAGACACCATGGAAGTATATGTTAGGCCCTACATTTTCAGTCAACATGTTTACAACTTGCACATAACATCTTGGTACTAACAACTTGAGTTCTCCTACTACATCTTGATCATCTTGCAGGTTGAATTATTGTTACGTTAAACCCTACTTTTCAGGGAACGTGCCAATGGATGAGGAGACTGATTCAATGACATTTCTTCATCAAAATATCCAGCAACGGACCACTATCTCCTCCATCAACAAAGTGGCGAGAATATCTCAACAAGATCAACTTATTTTCGAGATTCAAGGCCTGTGATTATTTTTGTATTTTAGCCATTATTTGAGGTATAAAAGGGAAGAAACACCTGTATTTTACACACACAATCTCACTAGCATAAGCTCACTTACATACGCTTTTAGTTCTGTACTCAAACTCGATTAATATACATTTTGGACAAGGCAGGTTCCTAAACCTCCCGGGGTTTTGTGCCGGCGAACAAGTTGTTCAAGGGCTTTCCCTAGTCAACAAATTCCTTGTGTTCATTTCTATTCTATCCAATAATCATTGTACCCTGATTCTTATCTCTTTTGTCATTTTTCTCGTCATTGGTAGTACTTGTCGAAATTTGACCAAAACAATTTGGCGCTGTTGTTGTGGGTATTTTTCAGCATTGTGACATCTTCAGTTGATCCTGCATATCAAGATGTCATTCCACTGTAAGTATTGTTTTAATATTTACTTATTTAATATTTCCTAATATATTTATTCTTATTTTCCAGTAATTAAGAGAGAAGAAATGCGGGATATTCTCCAGCACGTTCAACATACCTTCAACGGCTAGGGCGACTTGGTCTCACGGAGGTTGAAAGGATAAGCTTATATCCCGAGATTGTAGGAACCGTATTTGACTCCTTCATACTTATTTATATTTAAGGGGAAATGGAGATGGAACACACTAAGGCTCAGACGCACACACACTCTACGCACGAACTGATTGTAATCCTCTCCATTCTCTTCCAAAGTTGTACTCATAATCATCATAGTGAAACTTTTAAGGTTGGAGACCTATCTCCCGGGGTTTTTTCCAAAGAGGTTATCACCTCCAAGGTTTTCCTCGTTAACAAATCGTGGTTTCATTATTTCTTTTTCTTGCTTTTGTTCCATATAGTCTAATTCCATAGTCCCCTCCTTATTGTTCAATCCACACACTAAACAAAGTTAAGATTCAACTCTATTGTTTTTTCTACCAAAACAATTTGGCGCCCACCGAGGGGCCTCGTGGTTTATCGATTATTTGGATCATTTCCTAAGCAAATTCATTATGTCTGCACCCCCCAATGTGTCCGCCGCCGGCAAGAGTCCAGCCGTTGTTCCCACATCAGGAGGAAGAACCAGCTTGTTACCACCACCTCCTCAGACCGGTCCTCAGCCAACTCAACTTACGAAGACTCCACAAAAGGGAACAACCTCTTCCAATGTACATGCTGACATCCGAGTATCCTGACCAGAGTTGAATCAAAGGTTGGACCAAGAAGACAAAGAATTCTAAGGTGCTGACCAATTCCATGATTAAGATGCAGAAAGATCAACAGCTCATCGCGTCTCGGCTTGACAACATATCACCACTGCGTGCAAGGGTTCTCAACTTTGACAACACTGGAGGATCTACATTTCAGAGTGAATTCATCCCAATGGGCAGTCCTCCTCAAACTCATCCGCTGACATCCTTGCCCGGGGACACCCCATTGACGCCATCTTCCGCAGGATTCACCCCGTTCATTCCATTCATTGACAACACTACTGTCACGACTACTACGGACAACTCTGGTTTGCTAAATAATCTTTTTAATAATAATAATTTCAATCGTATTCCTATGGCTGACCCTTTTGCAGGAAACCCACTAGCCAAACAGATGCAGGATCTCAGAGAGCTGATAATGAACGTGCCAGGCGTAACTCCTCCAATCCAACCTGTGACTCAAAACTGCTACAATCAATCCCGGTTTGTCCCAGCAATTGCAAATGTTGACATCCCAAAGCGTTTCAGTGTACCATCTATGAAGTTGTACGACGGCACCACGGACCCAGAGGAGCATGTTGCACACTATCAAGAAAAGATGGACATAATTCATATTCCTCTTCAATTCCGGGAGGCCTGCTTATGCAGGGGATTTGGATCAACCTTGTCTGGACCAGCCCTCAAATGGTTGATTAGGCAACCTCTAGGTTCAATTGGTTCTTACGCCCAGCTTATCAACATGTTCTATAACCAATTCTCATGCAGTCGACAATTTGAAAGGTTGACAAGTGATCTCTACAATGTGACCCAGCAGCCTAATGAAACTCTAAAGGATTATGTCCACCGGTTCAATAAGGAAGTGCTAGAAATTCCCAATCTTGACATGTCGACAGCCACAGAAGCATTCAAAATGGGGCTGAAGAAAGATTCACAGTATTATCAAGATTTGGTGATGACTCCTTGTAAGCGGTTGGAATAAGTCAGGAGCAGGGCAGTGAGATTCATAAGACTGGAGGAAGATGAGCTGCGAAGATCAAAGTCCTCATCCAAGATGTCGACATATGACAACCCCGACAGAAAGACTGAATCGTCCCATCGCAGGAACCACCGTTCCAATCCTTATCCGAGAATTGACACTAGCAAAATTAATTCAATAGACGGTGAGGATGAAGATAACGATAATGTGCCTAACATTTCTGATTATTGTTTTTCTGTTGACATTTCAGGTATACTCTGTGCAATGGGCAACCTTGGGGACAAAGCCAGATGGCCAAAGAAGACGGACAAAGCCACAGGATGGCGTGACAAATCAAAATGGTGCGCTTACCATGAAGACTTTGGACATGTTACTGAAGATTGCATCGCACTAAGGAAGGAGATCAGTTACTTGCTCTCGAAAGGACATCTTAAGGAGTTGCTGGGATCTAGGAAGAAGAAGGCTGAAAATGCGGAAGCTCCTCATGAAGCCGAAAGACCAGTTTCTCCCCCAGCATCAACGAAGGTGATCAATTTTATCAGCGGAGGTTCAGAAATATGTGGCACATCCTATTCTGCAGCAAAACGACATGCTAAAGAGTCAAAAGAGGAGAAGCCAGAAAGACAGCCCAGGATGTCGACACCCTGCCAGGATCCAATCACCTTTGATGAAAGTGATCGAGATAACTTGCTGGAACCCCATCACGACGGTCTAGTTATTTCCTTGCAGATCGCCAATTGTACAATCCGGCGCATACTGGTTGATGGGGGTAGCTCTGTAAATCTTATTATGTTGGGCACTCTTAAGGAAATGAACATCTCGGAATCAGAGATCATTAAGAAGTCCTCGATCGGTAGGCTTCAGTGGGGAAGTCAAAGAAACGGTGGGGGAAATAAAGCTTCCTATATACTCGAAGGGCCTCAATACCATGGAACGGTTCTGCGTAATTGATTGCGCAACATCTTACAATGTCATTATTGGAAGACCGTGGATTCATGGAATGAAGACTGTACCCTCCACTTACCATCAGTGTGTGAAGTTTCCAACACCTTGGGGTGTCGCTAAGATTTACAGTGATCAACAGGTGGCCAAGGAATGTTATAAAACTTCAATGAAGGCGTCGACATCTCCAAAACAAGCATAGCAATTACCGAGGAAAGTACGTGAAGTCCTGGAAGCTAGGGAGGATGATGTGAAAGAAGTATTGCCAGACCCTTCCAACCCGGACATCAAAGTACTTATTGGCACTGACATCCCATCAGATATAGAAGAAAAGCTTGTGGATTTATTAAGAAGCAGAATAAAGAGTTTTGCTTGGAAACATGATGACATGACAGGCATCAGCAAAGATGTCATCACTCACAAACTTAACGTAGATCCTAGCTTCAAACCAGTTCACCAGAAATGTAGGAAGTTTGCAGAAACCAGAAACCAGATCATCAAGGAAGAGGTAGAGCGCCTACTCAAAGCCAACATGATACGAGAGGTCGATTATCCAAGATGGTTAGCAAACGTGGTTGTGGTAGAGAAGAGAAATGGGAAATGGCGAGTTTGTGTCGACTTCACCGACTTAAACAAAGCCTGTCCAAAAGATCCTTTTCCTTTGCCGCACATAGATTCGTTAGTTGATGCCACCTCCAGACATGAACTCCTCACATTCATGGACGGGTCCTCAGGATTTCAACAAATTCAGATGGAACCATCTGACCAAGAAGACACCGCCTTCATAACACCCACAGGTATTTATTGTTATATTGCCATGCCTTTTGGACTAAAAAATGCAGGTGCAACATATCAGAGGCTCGTCAATAAAATGTTCAAGGATCAGATTGGGGACACAATGGAGGTATACATCGATGACATGGTGGTAAAATCCAAGAAAGCCGAAGATCACATAAGCAACCTCTCTCAAGCCTTTGACATCTTGGATTGTTTCAATATGAAACTTAATCCAGCTAAATGCAACTTTGGAATGAAGACCGGGAAGTTTTTGGGTTATATGGTTACTAAAAGAGGCATTGAAGCTGCCCCAGAACAGATACGTGCTATTATCAACCTGTCATCGCCTCAATCTGTCAAAGACGTCCAAAGGTAGACGGGAAAGATTGCTGCACTCACCAGATTCATTTCAAAATCCTCAGATCGATGCAAACCTTTCTACGATATCTTAAGAAAGAACAAGAAGTTCCGATGGGAGGACCAACATGAAGAAGCCTTTCAGGAGCTCAAAACTTACCTGTCGACACCTCCATTATTGGCCAAACCTCAGAAGGAAGAACATCTTTACATCTACCTAGCAGTGTCCGAAGGCGCTGTAAGCGCAGTCTTGGTGACAGAACGAGATGGTAATCAGCAACCCATCTACTATATAAGTAAGACACTCTTAGATGCGGAGACCAGGTATTCTCATTTACAAAAGTTAATTTTAGCTTTGATAACTGCTTCTATTAAATTAAGGCACTATTTTGAAACACATACTATAATTGTACGCACTAACTATCCTATTAAGAATGTTATGAGAAAACCAGAGATGTCAGGTCGAATGGCGAAATGGTCTGTACAATTAAGCACATACGACATCAAGTATGAGCCCGAACCGCAATAAAATCCCAAGCCCTAGGCGATTTTGTGGTGATCTCGATCCAACCCCGCAACAAGAGGTGGAATTGGAAGTACATCAACTTCAAGATGATGACATCCCGAAAGTTTGGACTCTCTATACGGATGGTGCTTCTAACATGAGAGGTACAGTGCAGGAATTGTACTAAAATCGCCACAAGGGGACATAATACCACAATCCATCAGTTGCAATTTCAAGGCTACCAAAAATGAAGCAGAGTATGAGGCACTCATCGCAGGTTTAACAGCAGCCCAGGACCTAGATGTCAAGCATATCCGGTGTTCATGGATTCTTTGCTAATTGTTAACCACTACAACGGATCCTACACAAATAAAAATGCTAAGATGACAACATATTTGGAAATTGTAAAAATTCTTTCGGCCAAATTCAAATCATTTTCCTTAGAACAAATCCCACAAGAAGAAAATTCTCAAGCAGATGCTCTGGCAAACTTGGGTTCAGCCTTCAAAAGCATTTCACAAACCAATATCCCAATTGTGCATATTGACATCCCAGCAGTTGATCATCTTGAGATGTTCGCTCTAGATGTCGACATACCTTCCTCTCCAGCAGCAACTTCTTGGACAGCTCCTATTATCAAGTATCTCTTAGATGATACGATCCCAGCTGAGGAGAAAAATGCTAGAGCATTCAGGGTAAGAGTATCTAAATATTTACTTATTGATAACTTCTTGTTTAGAAAATCTGCTGCAGGTCACTACTTAAGATGTCTAGAAGCAGATAGAGCCCATCAGGTTCTCAAGGAGCTGCACGAAGGAGAATGTGGAAATCATACCGGGGGCAGAAGCCTGCATACCAAGGCTCTTAGAATGGGCTATTTTTGGCCCACAATGAGAAAAGATGCTGTCGATTACGCAAAGAAATGTGATTCCTGTCAACGACATGGGGACATCCTACACCAACCAGCTGAATTGCTACATCCTATTCTGTCTCCATGGCCGTTTATGGTTTGGGGAATGGACATTGTAGGAAAATTACCCAGAGCACCAGGTGGAAGAGTATTTTTACTGGCTATGACAGACTACTTTTCTAAATGGGTAGAAGCTGAGGCATACGTACAAGTTCGTGACAAAGAGGTTATATCTTTTATCAAAAGAAACATATTCAGTCGATTTGGAATACCATCAGAGATAATTTGTGACAACGGCTCTCAATTCATTAGTAAGAGAACCCAAGATTTCTTGACATCTTGGGGAGTCAAGATGGTGACATCTTCACCCGTTCACCCTCAAGCCAATGGACAGGCAGAATCTAGCAATAAAATAATCATAAGCAACTTGAAAAAGAGACTGAACGAGAAGAAAGGGCGATGGTGAAATAGCCCGGATCCGAGAAAAGGCCTCGCGGCCCCGGCATCTGGCAGTCTTTCGCGTTGGAAGGTGTCTCGCCGTTTGTTTTCGCATTTGTAGAGTCGCCACGCCGTTTTTATTAAGCCCAAAACATTGAAAAAGGGCATCAGTTTAAAGATAATTTTAAACCGTTTTTGTGTGATGAGATTTTGAGTTCGGAGGTCAGATGACTCCCCGGGAAGAGAATATTAGAATATTAGAGCTCACCCGAGTAGCCTCGTAAAACGAGTCTTTCGGATACCCCTAATATCCTTTAAATGTTGTGTGTGTGTGTGTGCTTTTAAAAATGCATGCTGTATCGGATGTCTACATTGTATGCTATGTATGGAAATGTATTGAAATAGTATAGGAAGGAAGCCTTACCAATGTTGGTTTGTGTCTGTCTTCCGCTGGGGAATGGTGTTTGAGGTCGGAGTAGCGTTCCGGTATGGATCGGGATTGCTTCGGGAGATGCCGGTTGTCCGCGGACAGAGTTTCGGCGTGAGTTGAGATTGTAGGCTGCGTTCGGGCAGAGGTTCGGCGTGCGTGGGGATCGTCGGGATCACTCGGGCAGAGGTTCGGCGTGCGTTGTGGTGGCAGGAGTCACTCGGGCGAGTTTCAGCGTGGTTTGGGATCGTCGGTTTGACTCGGAAAGAGCCGGGACACCGTGGAAAGACCGGGCAAGGCCTCGGAGTACCACGAGGGGCCTCAGAGTACCTCGAGAGTGCCTCGGGGCAGCGCGGGAGCGTCTCGGGAGCGCTCGGGGAGGCTTCGGAGCACCACAAGGGAGCTCGGAAGGCCTCGGAAGGATCCGAAAGGGGCCGGGAGTGCCTCGAGAGGACTTAGAGGGGAGCCAGAAGGCTAAGGGAGGAAGAGAGAAGAGGGAGGTGTGTGAAAATGAGGAGGGGGAGCCCTCTATTTATAGTAAAAATTTCGGAGCAAAGAGGTCCGTACGGACCTTCTTGGTTATCCAGAATTTTGGATTTCCTCGATTTGAGGGAATCTGCAATGATGGAGAATATTCTGGAATGATGATGTCCCCCATGCAAGAAGGTCCGTACGGACCATCTTGCATGCAAAGAGGTCCGTACGGACCAACTCTGCAGGGAAGTCATCATTTCTTCCGGGATTTGAGGGAATATTGTGGACTTTAAGGGGATTTAGTAATCATTGAAACAAAGAGGTCCGTACGGACCTTAATTGCTTTTCTGATTTCCTGAAAATTCCCAAAAGGTCCTTTTGTCCCTTTTTATCCCAGAAAGGCTCCTCCCTTGGTTTGGTTGGGGGTTTGAGAGGGTTTTGAGAGGGTTTTGAGTGCCAGAGGTCTCCGAGACTGCGTTGATGAGTCTACGGTGTTTCCCGTGTGTTTGAAAGGGAGTGATCCAGATTGGGGTACTTACAGAAGCCCCTCGACGACGTCACTTATGAAAGAAGTGGGGTCGCCGATAAGATAAGGGTCCTAATCTGGATCGCGTGCTGGGAGAGGAAGTGACCGTGAGGGTCAAAGTGAGGACGTGGTGGTGTCCTTTTGGGTGACCGTTTAGGTCAATAGGCTGGACCCTGTGATAGGATTCCTACGTATCCCTGGCGGGAATCAAGCCTGGTCGTAGTTCGGATGTGGGGTGAGTGTTTTGTGAATGCGGGCGTGGTGGTGCCCTGGAGTGTTGTGTGACCGCCGAGGTCAGTGGTGAGGACGTGGTGGTGTCCTGGGTGACCGTATAGGTCGAGGGGAAGGACGTGGTGGTGTCCTAGGTGACCGTATAGGTCGATGGCTGGACCCTGTGATAGGATTCCTACGTATCCCTGGCGGGAATCAAGCCTGGTCGTAGTTCAGAGGTCGTGAATTTGTGAGTGCAGGTGGGCGTGGTGGTGCCCTGAAGTGTTGTGTGACCGCCGAGGTCAGTGGTAAGGATGTGGTGACCGCCGAGGTCAATTGTGAGGACGTGGTGGCGTCCTGGGATGGAAATTTTACGATTTTCCTAATCGGGTGGTTTAAGGCCTTCCGGGCCGGAGATAGTGATGTGGGAGGTTTATACGGTCTTCCGGACCGAGTGGTTTAAAGCCTTCCGGGCTGGAGGTAGAGTGAGGACCTGAATCGTCTTCTGATTGCTGTTGGTGCCACGCTGGAGGACTTTGAATCGTCTTCTGGCGGCGGTTGGTGCCACGCTGGAGGACTTTGAATCGTCATCTGGCGGCGGTTGGTGCCACGCTGGAGGACTTTGAATCGTCATCTGGCGGCGGTTGATGCCACGCTGGAGGACTTTGAATCGTCATCTGGCGGCGGTTGATGTGATGCGCGAGGACTTTGAATCGTCTTCTAGCCGCAGTTGATGTAATGCGCGAGGACTTTGAATCGTCTTCTAGCCGCAGTTTGATGTAATGCGCGAGGACTTTGAATCGTCTTCTAGCCGCAGTTTGATGTAATGCGCGAGGACTTTGAATCGTCTTCTAGCCGCAGTTGTGGATGCGCGAGGACTTTGAATCGTCTTCTAGCCGCAGTTGTGGATGTAATGCGCGAGGACTTTGAATCGTCTTCTAGCCGCAGTTGTGGATGCGCGAGGACTTTGAATCGTCTTCTAGCCGCAGTTGTGGATGTAATGCGCGAGGACTTTGAATCGTCTTCTAGCCGCAGGTGTGGAGGCGTGGCTGCCTTGTGCTTCGAGAGGCGTAGATGCCTTTGTGTTTTTGCATGTTGATGTAGAAGGTTGGACTTACGATGACTGCCGGTGTTTGAGCTGCCGTTGAAGTGGGCAAGGATGACGGTCGGTGATTGCTTCACCATTTGGCGTTTTTGGAGGCGCTTCGTGCCTTGGGACTTGTACTCGGAGGTGTTGGCTCCTTCTTGTGCCTGTTTTGCCGTTGAGCGGGCAAGGATGATGGCCGGTGCTGGGGATATGCAGCCTTGTATGACTTCCCTTTGACTTGTTGGGGGGAGGAGCTCGGGCTTACTTTGATGGCCGGTGCTTGCGCTGCCGTTGAAGTGGGCGAAGTTCGGGCTTACATCTGACTGCCGGTGCTTGAATTGCTGGGGATGCGTGACCTTGTAAGGGCCCTTTTCTGTTGGGAAGATGACTTCGGACCTCTTTTGAGGGCCAGTGGTTGAGTTGTCGTTGAGCGTTTGGAGGCGTCTTGTGCCTTGATATTCGTGCTGGGAGGTGTTGGCTCCTTCTTGAATTGCCGTCGGGCGTTTTGGAGGCGTCTCGTGCCTTGGGATTCGTGCTGGGAGGTGTTGGCTCCTTCTTGAATTGCCGTTGAGCTTCTTGAATTGCCGTTGAGCGGGCGGTGGTTGAATTGCCGTTGGAGTGGGCGAGGTCCGGTCTTACGCTTGACGGCCGGTGGTTGATTTGCCGTTGAAGTGGGCGAGGACCGGTCTTACGCTTGACGGCCGGTGGTTGAATTGCCGTTGAAGTGGGCGAGGACCGGTCTTACGTTGATGGCCGGTGGTTGAATTGCCGTTGAAGTGGGCGAGGACCGGTCTTACGCCTGACGGCCAGTGGTTGAATTGAAGGGTTAGGGACCATTCTGCACTTGGATTTGCTGGAAAAGGCCTTAGGACAGCCAGGGGCAAAGATTATAAGGGCAGGAAAGTAATTTGGCCCCCTCTTGCAAAGAGGTCCGTACGGACCAACCTGGATGCAAAGAGGTCCGTACGGACCACCTTTGTTTTTTACAGTTCCCAGGTTTTGACCAGGCTTAAATGCCGAGGCTCCCCCACTTCTTCTTCCTCATTTCCAGTTCGTGAACCAGGCGAGAGAGAGAGAGAGAAAATCCTCCATTTTTACACCAAATTCTTCCATTTTTCGCTTGAATCGCTTGCAATGGCGGAGGGATCTCGAAGGAGTCGTCGTCAACGCAGTCAAGAGGTGGTTGAGCAACGGATGGAGCTCCAAAGGAATTGGATTTCGTTCGTTCCATCTTCGAAGAACCCGGATGTTTTGTATCCGAATCCGGAGGTGCACAATCGTCGCTCCATGAACGTTGGGGAGGTAAGAAATCTGTTCCGTTTTGATTCCCTGCTCGAATTTTTGAATGCTAGAACTAGGTTTTAGTTTTTCGCATTTTTGAATTTTTTGTTATTATTTTATGCCTTTTTGTGAAATTCTTGATGAATTGTTGAAAATGGACATGTAAAAATTGTGGGTATGTGTATTTTGTGCAGAAATGTGTTGATTAGCTTTTATTTGTGAAAATAAAGTGCTTCTCTAATGAAATGCATGCTTTGGTGTTTTGTACCTAATGCTATTTATGTATGTACATTGTGAGAAAAATTATCGTGTAGTGATAATTTTTGTGAAAAAATGTGACACGTGCCGTGTTTTGTGACGGGTTATATGTGAAAGTGTGTGCCGTGTAGGGACGGATTTTTTTTTTTGTGTTATGCATATGTGTCGTGCCGTGTTTTTGGGTGACGGACTCTGTGGGGAAAATATGTGCAATATGTGCCGTGTTGGGACGGATTTTCTTTTGAAAATGTGTCGTGTAGGGTTTAATCCCCCCCCTTTTTTCTTTTGAGAAAATGTGTACAGTGTGTGCCGTGTTTTTGTGACGGACTGCATGGGAAAAACTATATGCATGATATATGTGAGAATTATGTGCATTATATGTGCATTATATGTGAGAAAGATGTGCATTGTGTGCCGTGTTTTGTGACGGGTTACATGGAAAAATTATATGTATACTGTATGTGAAAATTATGTGCAATATGTGCCGTGTTTTGTGACGGGTTATATGTGCCTTTATATTAAGTATTGTGATTGACGTACCTTTGCTGTGTTTACCTGCAGGATGCGGGGCTTATGGCCGGGAAGGCCAAGAGAATGAAGACTCGGGGATCGCTCGAGGCTGTTGTGGAGCTATGGCAGCGGATGCCCGATATTTCCGTGGGCGGCAGGCCGAGTCCCCGGAGGCTGGTTTATGCTTCTGGCCTAGGTGTGTTCGTTGAGAACACAGTGAGTGTCGACACGAGGAAGAACAAGAGTGTCTTCCGGGTTTATCCGAGTATTGGTGGGATACCACCCACACCTTCCACCCGAGCGGGGCGAGGTGACGCTGACGCCCACTCGATTTTGCTGCTATTACGGGCTCTCCTTCAAAGGGGAGCCTGTGAGGTGGAGAGACATGATCTCCGATGATGTGTTGACCGAGCCGCCGGGCTTTGAGCCTCGTCCTCGCGAGGGGCACAGGGATCTTGTACGGCGTGGAGATGAGGATCACGGCCGGTATTGAGCCTACATCCAGAGGTACCGGCCAGTGGCAATGGAGCGATTGGCGCGCTCCTTCTTGTGGTATGCCTTTGTCCGAGACTCTGTTCTCGAACCACGCGACCGCAGGCTCCCTTTGCTCTGTTGGAGAGCTTGATCGATCTGGATAGGGTCTCTGCGACATTGCTTGGGGCGAGGCAGTGTGCTCGGGCCGAGCTCTACTTCTCCTTGGACCGGTTTAGCCGAGGGTGGCGGATTCGTTGGCTGCTTTGACTTTGCTTTGGAGGTATGAGTTTATTCTTTGTTTTTGATTTAGCAACTTGTCTTTTCTCCGTTGTCTTTTGCACTGAGCTTTCTCGTTTTTGTCACGAGTGTGGTTTTATGAGGTTTTCCGGTGCTTCCCGTGGGATAGAGATCCGGCCATTCTTTGCGTACCTGCTATCTTTGGGGATGGGCTCGTACGGCGAGGAAGAGGAGGACCAGCCGGGGGAAGCTCACCATCGCCTACGGGGATGTGCAGGAGCGTTTGGAGCGGGATAGCCGTGAGGGGTTTGTCTTGTTCCCGTGGACTCGGTATGAGGGAGATGAGTTCGAGGGGGCTCCCGAGGTGACAGCGCGGCGGAAGATGCTGCGGGGCTTGACTTGTGATGTCATGTACTTGGGGGAGCGGGTCTTCTGGCAAAGATGGCCCCGGTGTGGCTTCCCGTGGCTCGAGGACCCTCCCTTTGGGATGCTTGATTCCCGGGACATGGACGTGCTCGATTTCGAGAGGTACCTTGGCGGTGTCGGCGCCGAGGAGTTCATTTTATACGGCGAGGAGTACGGGGCCTTCGTGAGGAGGAAGCTGAGGACGCCGCAGGTGCTGGCGCGGGAGAGAGAGGCTGGCCCGCAGGCTCCCCCAGAGGTTCCGATGCCGGGACCGGATTTCACGTACGTCCGCGGGGACGGGTCGAGGAGGAGGGTGTCTGTACCCGTTCCGGAGCAGGCTCCCCGCCGCATACCGAGCCTGGATCCCGACAGATCGGTGAGTGTGCGACTCTTTTCCATCTTGGCATCTTTTACGCATTTTCTCTTTTTGTTGTTGAGTATAACCGCATTTGATGAGCGTTTCCTTGTCTTCTTGTTGGTGCGCAGGTCCCGGGGAGAGCCTACGATATGCTGACTCGCCGTTACGTGGCGATGCGCTCCTTTGCTAAGAAGATGGCGTCGAAGGTGTCCTGTCGGTCTTCGCGTCGTGTGCCAGCGTACGAGCCTATGCCTTCGAGGCATTCTGTGGACGTTCCTCCGCCTAGAGCCGAGCCGGAGCCGCAGCAGGAGGGGCCTTTGAGGGGCGACATAGCATGGATGCCGGGACGTCTTCGGAGGCCGGGGGCCTTCGAGGGAGCAGCCCCTTTTATCGCTCATGCCTCCGCACGGCGCACGGGGTGAGGTTCCTCGAGCCTTCTTTCTTCGATCCTTTCGCCGGATTTGATCCTTCTGAGTACTTCTCGTGGGAGCCTCAGGAGGGTGCTCGGTATTCCGACGATGAGGATGTGACGGGCGAGTTCGCTGGGATGCCCGACTTTTCTTTGGAGGATCTTGGCGAGGATGATGATGCCGAGGAGTCTGATTAGTATTCATTTGCTTTCCCTCTTTTCATATCCCTCCCTTTTTTTTTTTTTGTTTAGCAACAGACATTTATGGGTACCTGTAATAAAACACATGTATTTGCACGGCAAACAGCATTTTATTTTAAGATGTAATGTCATTTTTGTGATTCCCGGGATTTGTCCTAGAAATTGTTGCTATTATTATTTTTTTATTTTGTACATGCCACGTGAGCTGAGAGTGTGTTTGTGGGTAGTGTTTGTTTGCCGGGAATGGCTTTGGCCAGTGTTTGGGCAGTTTGGAGCAAGGTTTTGCTGAGGACAGTGGCTGTTGTACTGTTTGCTGGGGAAATGGTGCCCACTTTTGAGGATTTTCGGGCTTTGATTGGAGGACCGGAGGTGGAGGCCATCTCGCTTCCTTTGGTTGGTGGTGCTGAGCGTGGCGACTTTCTTCGTGCTTCGTTGGAAGAAGTGCGGGGCATGATCCTTGATTCGGGTCATATCGACATTTCGAAGCCGCCGGAGCGGTTCATGGCCGATGATGAGAGTGATGTCTCTTGGGACGCATTTGCCTTGTGCGTGATGGCGACGCTTTTCTGGTCGGTTCCACTTGGCATTTGTGATGGCGCTTTGCTAGATGTGGTAGGGCACCTTGCAGCCGGAGAGGATATTGTCCCGTTGGTGCTGGGGGAGACTCTTCATGGTATCGACCGTCCGGCGACCGGGGATCGTTTTATGAGAGGGGAAGCCCCGCTTTGCTCACCTTGTGGGCTGAGAGAGACTTCAGGCCATGCCGAGGCTCCGACGTCGTTTAGCCCGTGGTCATTTGCTCGGCGACCTCTTGTGTTGGATATGGATCGGTCACAGGAGAGATGGATGGCACGGCTTGGTACGCATCGATCCGCCCGGTGGGTTCCCGCCGAGGATTGAGACCCGGGGAGGATCTTGCGGGGAGGTCCTATGTCGAGTTCCAGGTTTGTCTTGGTCCTCCTTCTATATTCGTCGCTTGTTTCCTGGTTTGGGATGAAGCGGGATGGAGCCTTTGGGCCGGGATGACCTTGCTCTGCGGAGGTAGTTCCTCTTTGTATGGCGGCTTCAGGTGCCTTCTTGTATTTCGAGGGTATGGAAGTATTCCGCTTTCCCTCCTTGTGGTACTCCTTAGACGTCGGGGAGCGTTTGTATTGACGACTCGCTACTGCGGCTTTGTATGAGCCAGCGTCGGGTTCGTCCAAGTGGTCTTGGAAAAAGCGGCGTGCGGCGACCCTGGACGACCCGTTGCCGTAGAGCTATTGCCTTAGGAGCCTTCAGTCCGACCCTTTGGATGTGACGGAGACGCTTTGTTTGACTACGAGACTAGAGTTGACCGATTGACAGGAGAGGTCCTCTTTTACGGACTCGCGGGAGAAGATCCGAGCCGAAGCACGGGCGAATGAAGCCCTGAGAGCTCTTGGATTATTTGACTCTACGGGGAGGACCCCGGATCTCGGATTGAGAGACGCGAGTTGGTTCACGTGGAGCGAAAGAAGACTCGCCGGGGACGAGGGAAGAAAGGGAAGAATGGCGAGGGACAAGCGCGAGATGGCGCGGAATGACCTCCTAGGTATCCATTCATTGCATTGCAAACACATTATTAGTTAAATGTATTAAGTTTGTCTTTTAGCATGTTGTGAACTTGAGAGTAGACCGTGCTTGAACTCATCAAGAAATGTTGTAACCGTTAGTGATTTGTGATTTACTTTTAAAGCTTTGTCGAGACGCAAGATCTCTTGTTTGCCTTTGCTTCATTTGTGCACTTTGTCGGCGTCCATCTTTGGACTTTTCGTGCATTCGCGGGCCGAAGCGATGCAGGCCACGGACGGCAATCCCCTTTCTTGAGGCTTTGTGCTTGGCCGAGAGGTTGAATGCTCCCTTGACAAATCGTTTTGACGGTCTTTTTCGTAGCTTCTTTGCCGCTTGTTGGCGTCGGGCTCTTGACCTCAATTTCGCAGCCTTCGCTTGAGCTTCTTTTGTTTTTTTTTTTTATTTTGTGAGCCCTTGCTCGAGCTCTTTTTTTTTTTTTTTCTAAGCGCGTGAGGGCGAAGACAAGCCCCTGGCTTGGAAGCGATATGAGTCGATCGTTTGATGCTTTGAGTGACCCTCGGATGTCCTTTGATGTTGCCGCCGTCGTTTGACTTGGTCAAGGTGGCCAGTGGGGCGTGTTCCTTGAAAAGTGCGTAGCTTGATGGAGGTCTTGATTGACATTCAAACTTTTGACTTTTTGTGTATTTTTAGACCAGGACCAATTAAGGTTGCCTACGTTCCCCAGGACTAGGGCTCGGGTGCAACGTAGTTCGACACTACATGGAGTGCCAAGAGATGCAGTTGTTCTTCTTTAGGCGAAGTATCTGCGAAGTTTGCTTCCGTTATTTGGATTCATGAAGGGATTGCCGTCTAGGTGCTAGCTTCATGGCGCCTCCGGAGAAGATCTTTTGAACCACGAAAGGGCCGATCCATGTGGGTTCCCATTTTCCCAGTGGGTTGGTTCGAGTGGGAGGCTTTTCTTTGAGTACGAGGTCACCTTCCTCGATGTCTCGGGATTTGACTTTCTTGTCGAAAGCTCTAGCCATCCTGCTTTGATAGGCTCGGACGTGTTCCATGGCGCTTTAGTCGTCGCTCGTCTAGCAGAGCCAATTCGTCATGTCGGCTTCGGAGCCATTCGACTTCGTTGATGTCATTTTCCAGCGGCACTCGGAGTGAGGGAATTTCTAGCTCGATGGGAAGGGCTGCTTCCATCCCGTACGTCGGGGCAAATGGGGTTTCTCCCGTGGGTACATTCGGCCCGATGTGCGGTAGCCCCAAAGTGCAAGGTGCGGCTTCTCGGGCCAATCTCGTCCTCGGGTGGTCATTTTCGGATGATCCGTTCGAGGGTTTTGTTTCTTGCTTCCACGGCGCCGTTTGTTTGTGGCCGGTAGGGAGAAGATTTGTGACGTGTGATCTTGAATTCAGCCCGGCGATGCAGAATTCCCCTTCGAAGTGTGAGCCGTTGTCCGATATGACCTCATTTGGGATGCCGTATCGGCATATGATGTTTTCCTTGAGGAAATGCGCGACCTTCTTGGAGGTGAGTACCTTGTAGGACTTGGCTTCGACCCATTTGGTGAAGTAGTCGATGGCTACTAAGATGAACTCGTGGCCAGATTCTTTGCTGGCGGAGCGATTTTCCCGATGACGTCAATTCCCCAAGTGGCAAAGGGCCAAGGTGTAGTCATGCGGTAGAGATCGTGGGGTGGTAGATGATTGAGGTTGGAGAACCGTTGGCACTTGTCGCGGCTTCGGGACGAAGTGGATGCAATCTGCCTCCATGGAGATCCGGTAGTAGCCCATCCCGAGAATGATTTGCATCGGGGCTCTGGCATTCGTGTGGGGACCGCAAGCCCCATTGTGGACTTCGTTCATGAACTTGTTGCTTCTTCTTGGCCGACGCAGCCAGTAGGAGTGGCCCGTGGTAGCGTTTCTTGTATAGCATGTCCCCGAGGATGACGAAGTGAGAGGCAAGGCGTTTTAGGGCCATGATGCTCTTGGTTTTGATCCCCATGTGTGGGTCTTCCTTGTTCATGAAGGTGGTTTCCCGTTCTTTAGGTATTGGAAGATCTGGTTATACCATGGCTCATTGACGGGCTTAGGTTACAGTTCGATCTCACAACGGTGGCGAGGAATTTCCTTTCGTCCGACTTTGAAGGGTTTGATTGCTTTTCCTTCGGGGATTTCCACAAGGAAAGCCAAGGTGGCTAAGGCATCTGCAAACCTGTTTCGGTCTCTTGGCAAGTAATGGAAGGTGACCTCTTCGAATTGTGTGATGAGGTCCTCTATGCGAGCATGGTATTTTTGCAAGCCGGGTCTATGGTTTTCCACTTGTTGGAGACTTGGTTGATGATCAAGGCGAGTCCCCATAAACTTCGAGTTTCTGGACATTCCTCTCGAGTGCGGCTTGTAGTCCAGTGGCGCGAGCTTCATATTCGGCGGCATTGTTGGTTACGTCGAAATTGAGTTTTATAGCAATTGGGGTGTGCTCGTCCTTGGGATCCACCAAGAGCATACCGATGCCGTTTCCCTTTTGGTTGGCCGCTCCGTCAAAGAACAGTTGCCATCGGTTTTCGCCTTCGATTGCGAAGATTCCCTCGTCACAGAAATTGTGGTTCGGGGCCTCGAGCCTCGTCGGTTGGGAAATCGGCCGGTTGTTCGGCCATGGCCCGTCCCTTGATTGACTTTTGGTTTACGTACTTGATGTCAAATTCCGCTAGGAAGAAAGACCATTTGGCGAGCCTCATTGACGAGAGATGGTTTGTCGAAGAGGTACTTGGCCGGGTCCATTTTGGAAACCAAGTGTGCGTGTGCGGCGCATGTAGTGCCGTAGTTTCCCGACAACCCATACAGGCTGCGCGGGTTTTCTCGAGGGTGAGTAATTGAGTTCGTTGCCTTGAAACTTTCGGCGACGAAGTAGATGGCGCTTTCGACCCGTGACTCCCTCTTTTCTTGACAGAGCATGGCCCCAAGCTGCGGTGTCGGTCCACAATTAGGTATAGCAACAGTGGCTTTTCCTCGTGGGGAGGACGAGAGAATCGGAGGACTCACAAGGTATGCTTTTATTTTTCAAAGGCATCTTGGCATTCGAGTTCCATTCGATGTCGGCGTTCTTCTTCATCGGTTTGAAGATTGGCTCGCATATAGAGGTCAATTGGTTGTGAAGCGGGCGATATATTGCGGGCGGCCCATGAAGCTTTTCACCTCTGCCGAGTTTGCGGTGGTCTCATTTCGATGATAGCCTTGATCTTTTGAGGATCCACCTCGATGCCTCTCTCGGTGACCATGTATCCCAAAACCTTGCCTCGGCTAACCCCAAATGTGCATTTGGCGGGGTTAAGCCTCATTGAGTGTTTTCGGAGGCGATTGAAGAATTTTCTCAGTGCTGAGATGTTGTCCGTCGATCCTTTTGAGTGAACGATCATGTCATCGACGTACACTTCGATCTCCTTGTGGATCATATCGTGGAAGAGGGCGGTTCTTTGCCCGTTGGTAGGTAGCCCGAGCGTTCTTTAGTCCGAACGGCATTCTTGTGTAGCGATAGGTTCCCAGGGGTTGTGAAAATTTGTCTTTTCTTGGTCTTCTTCGGCCATCTTGATCGGATTGTAGCCGGCAAAACCGTCCACGAAGGACTTGACTTCGAAATTGGCGCTAGTGTCTACCAACATGTCGATGTTGGGTAGTGGAAAATCGTCCTTGGGACTTGCTTTGTTGAGATCTCGGAAGTCCACGCAACGGCGTACTTTTCCATTGGCCTTGGTGACCGTGACGATATTGGAGAGCCATGTGGGGTACTCGATCACCACGATGAAGCCGACGCGAAGCAATTTTTCGATCTCCTCTTTGACTTGTAAAGACCATTCCGGCTTGATTCGGCGTAGCTTTTGCTTGATGGGCTTAGCCTCGGGATTTAAGGGGAATCCGTGTTCCACAATGTTAGGATCTAATCCAGGGCATGTCTCGGTAAGACCAAGCGAACACGTCCACGAACTCTTTGAGCAATGCGGTCAATGCGTCTTGCTCTGTGCAGGTGAAGAAACTTCCGATTTGCGTCTCTTTTGGCTCTTCGGCGGTTCCCAAATTCACTTTGGTTAAAACCTCCTCGGCGGCTTGGGCCCGGTTTTCTCTCGTTTGACAACATGCTTAAAGATGTGCTTAATGTATTGTTCGTTTAATGTGTCCGCTTCTTTATCAAGTGAATCGTTATTAGCTTGTTTGTGTGTTAGTTAATTTATCGGTTGTTAAAGATGCAATGAGAGGATACTCGGAAAGATCGAAGCATTCATTAAGAGCATACGGGAATACATTATTGGCAATGAGTTCGTAATCTTCTGGCGTGAGGCCATCGGATGACTCGAGAGACTCAAATTCAAAGCTAATGGACTCGGGATGAGTTTTGACACTAGACTCTAGGACTCGAGGGGTCGAGACCAAGTTGTTCGATCATGTCCTTTTTCTTTGGCGGTAGGTCGGAGAATGTGGCCCGGTTATTGAGTGGCAATGAGCTTGATAGGAGATGGGGCTTGAAAGGCTTTATGTCACCGTTCCCGATCATTGCTATCACGAGTTATCGAAACAAAATCGATTAGATCGGCATCTCGATTTCTTCTTTGAAGAAGCGAGGTGGAGCGGTGGTTCGTCCCAAGCATCGTCTGCGGAGTCTCTTGCTTTTGTCTTGGGCATTACTAGCTCGAATGCGGACTCGTCCCGCTTGTTGAAGGCGGGAGTGTTGTGAGAGAGTTTTTCGAGTTCTTCCGCCCAAAGAGGGAGTTTCTTCCGAACCAAAATTCATTGTGAATAGTGGTGGTTGTGGATCCCAGCGGCAGAGGCGGTGTGTCGAGGAATGCTCTTCGGACGGGATTTGGCTTGAGGCCTCACGAATCTTGCCAGGTTACATTGGAACTTGTCCATGTTTGTCGGCCGGCTTTGTTTGGCGCGATTAACTCTCTGTTCCCTTTTCTCGGATCTTCTTCCAAGTTGCCGGCCTTCCTTGTGAAGTACTTGGTCATGTCGAAGGCTGTAAGGACGAAGATCGGAGATTGCGTGCAAGCCTCTTTTGTTATACGTGGAGCGTTTTCGCGCGGCTCGCTTGTCCTCCGCAATGTGTTCGGGAGTAGGAGAGTATCCCGGGCCGTGCGGGGTATTACATTCTTTGATATTGATGATACGGTTGAGTGCCACGATGGCGTTTTCCCAAACCGAGCCCGGGATGTAGTTCATGTGTTTCATCATTTTCATCGGGGGAGGGATCTTGTCCCAAATCAAAGGCGGAGTCTATGTGGCACACTTGGGCCTTTGGGCTCTCGATGGTGAACCACTGTGAGCATCATGCCGTCATCATCGTGTTTGATCTCTAAAACCGGGACGCCGTTGGTATCGGTCCTTTCGGTGACTATCTTTGTCGCCGTAGATGATGGTCGAATCTGTTCCTTGGACGAACTTTACGCACCGATGGAGAGTGGATGCCACCCCATTGATCCGATGTAGCCAAGGCGTCCCAAAATGGCAGTGAAGGTGATTGGGATGTCGATGACTTGGAAGTCCGTCGGGACCATTTGTTTTCCAAACCAAAGGTTCAAGGTGGCTATTCCCAGGCGGGCGGGATGTTGAGTCGTATGCCTTGATTGCTGAGTCGAGGGTTTTAGATCGGTTGCTTTGATCCCTAGCAAATCCATCATTTTGGTGGAAGGACGTTCATGGATGATCCCCATCTACCAACACCCGAGGGAGACGGCGCTCGTCCGGTTGAGCTGTTATGTAGAGAGGCTCGTTGTGGTCGGCCCCAAATTTTGGAAGATCGAGCTGTGAAGGTGATGATATTCTTGTAATTGACGTTGCCAATCATCGAAGCTGCTTCATCGGGTGTCACTGTGATGGGAACCATGGTGCAGGCCGGGCTTTCTTCCAACTTGAGCTTGTGCGGGTAAGATGAAGTGAGTAAGGACCGAGTGAGATGTTAGCCCGAGTGCGCTTGAGCTGTGTCAAGACGGGATCTTCAACCTTTGGGTCCCAGGTTTCGGCTTCTTTGGCGTAGGGCCCCTTTTCAATTCGTGGCTCGGTATGGGTGGCCTTTTGTCTGTCCGTGAAGGATTCACTGGGATTTGACCGAACGTGTCGAACATTCACCTCTGGACTTATGGCTTTGCTTGTCTCTCCCGTTTAAGGAGTGGGAGGAGCTGATTGCGTAAGGCCGGGCTGCGCATTTCAATTCGTTCACTGTCATGGCTTTTCTTGAAGCATCAATAGTGGCTTTGAGATCTTCCCAAGACAGGGGTTGGATTATCTGGACCTTCGGGCCTTCGGTGGCGGTGCGAAGCTTCGTCCCGGTGATCATGGAGCAAACATTGCCGTGGCCCTTTGTGCGAGAAGTAGGGCAGGAGGTTTGCTTTGGAGTAGATGACATAGTAGTCAAACTTTCCTGAGGGTTCTCCAAGGGTTCCGACCGTGGGATCACAGATTCATACCTCTTTTTCAGTTTTTGTTGAGAAGATAGCTTCTTCTTTCGTCGAGGACGGCCCTCGTTCATTGCATCACTGGAATTCCATTTCCAGGACAAGCACTTCTGTCCTTGAGACGTCCCACCGAATGTGTTCGTTGTTCGGCGGTGGTACTGGGACCTCGGGAGGCTGGATGGGCGAGCTTTCCTCTGGAAGGTCTTGTGGTCTTACATCATAATCGCATGGCTCGTACGAGGGTAACGGGTTGACTTCGGGAGACAATGAGAGATGTTAGAGGCTGTAGGAGCGATCATGGCTTGGGAAGCCCCAGGTAGTTGGGTGGCTAAGGTTCCGAAGTGGTGCATGGCACCTTCGATCCAGCTTGTTGCTCACCTTGACGTTTCTTAATAGCCATGAGGACCTGCCCAAACTTCTTCCAGAGTGTTGGGAAATTTCTTGGGGGTAAGGTCCCGTTCTCATCGTTGTTATCCACCGACTTGGCCATGGGAATTGACTGTCCCGGTGACAGAGGTGGGTAGGACCTTCGTTTTGACACCGGGAGACGGGTTCCCGGGTACTCTCGACCACTCTCTGTTAGCTGGAGGGGGTGATGGGCAAGGTTTAGACATGGGAATGGCCTAACGGGATAAAAGGGGGAAAGCTCACGTGGCATGCGGTTTCCGTTTCTTTTATTTTTGATTTTTTTTTTTGTTGTTTTAATTTACTTAAAACATGTTTTCTCAGAATCCTAGGTAGGTTGGAAAAGATTGCTCTTGTTTTCGCAACTATGCTAGATCTGGGTCGATGGAGACCATCCGTGCGGCTATAAGCCCCTCGTTTTGCACAGTATTTCGACATCCCGGGGTGGACGGCCCGGGCGAGGGTCCTATAGTGCAAGCGGTTTCCACCGGCCTGAAAGAAAAATCGAACCTAATGACCGAGCCTGTCATGTTCGTTTTGACGCGTTAGCCATGTGAATAGTGAACCGAGCCGGCCACTGAGTCAAGATCAGGTCAAGAGTTCGGCATGACCTCTTTTTACCTTGCTTGCGCAAGGGATCGTGACTTTAGGCGTTGGCCGGGTCATATCGTCATGGGCGACGTATCAAGGTGTGATGACATGGTGTCATGCGAGCATGGATGTATATCCAGGGACGGAACATCGTGCAGGTGTAGCTTCGGAAATCAAGATCGAGTCAAGATTTTAGCATGACCTTTCATCGCTTTGCTTGCGCAAGGGATCTTGAGTTCGAGCCTTGACTCGAGAAAAATGGCCGGCATGGTATATGTATCCGAGTTTGTATGACACGGACGTAAAAACCAACCGAGTCGGGACGAGTGTGACTCAAGACTCAAACGTGCGGGGTTGACGCTTGGCTAGGATGGGATGTTTGGAATGATCCCGTGCGCGCCCCAAGAGGCCTAGGAAGACCAAACGGACTGCAACCGAGACCACTCCGGGTTAAGGGTTGTAGTGTGCGAGTATCCGAGGCAAAGAGTGCGCATAGTGTGCGGTGTGTAACCGAGGCAAGCTGTGAGTAGTGTGCGGTGTAACCGAGGCAGCAGTGCGAGTAGTGTGCGGTCTCTAAAATTCTTTTTCTGAGTAAAACAGGAGTTTTTGAAGAATTTTAAATGTATGCACAGATGTATATTGATGCATTTTTTTTTTGTATTTTTATTTTTTTTTGTAAAATAAAAAGTAAAGCACGTGCACACACACACAACAGTTAAAGGAAGGGGTAAAATGAAAGTTTGACCCTCATCATCGTTTTAAAAATCTTTTGTTTTGTTTAAAAGTTTTTAAAACAAAACCATTCCCCAGCGGAGTCGCCAACTGAAATAGCCCGGATCCGAGAAAAGGCCTCGCGGCCCCGGCATCTGGCAGTCTTTCGCGTTGGAAGGTGTCTCGCCGTTTGTTTTCGCATTTGTAGAGTCGCCACGCCGTTTTTATTAAGCCCAAAACATTGAAAAAGGGCATCAGTTTAAAGATAATTTTAAACCGTTTTTGTGTGATGAGATTTTGAGTTCGGAGGTCAGATGACTCCCCGGGAAGAGAATATTAGAATATTAGAGCTCACCCGAGTAGCCTCGTAAAACGAGTCTTTCGGATACCCCTAATATCCTTTAAATGTTGTGTGTGTGTGCGTGGGGATCGTCGGGATCACTCGGGCAGAGGTTCGGCGTGCGTTGTGGTGGCAGGAGTCACTCGGGCAGAGTTTCGGCGTGGTTTGGGATCGTCGGTTTGACTCGGAAAGAGCCGGGACAGGTGGAAAGACCGAGCAAGGCCTCGGAGTACCACGAGGGGCCTCGAGTACCTCGAGAGTGCCTCGGGGCAGCGCGGGAGCGTCTCGGGAGCGCTCGGGGAGGCTTCGGAGCACCACAAGGGAGCTCGGAAGGCCTCGGAAGGATCCGAAAGGGGCCGGGAGTGCCTCGAGAGGACTTAGAGGGGAGCCAGAAGGCTAAGGGAGGAAGAGAGAAGAGGGAGGTGTGTGAAAATGAGGAGGGGGAGCCCTCTATTTATAGTAAAAATTTCGGAGCAAAGAGGTCCGTACGGACCTTCTTGGTTATCCAGAATTTTGGATTTCCTCGATTTGAGGGAATCTGCAATGATGGAGAATATTCTGGAATGATGATGTCCCCCATGCAAGAAGGTCCGTACGGACCATCTTGCATGCAAAGAGGTCCGTACGGACCAACTCTGCAGGGAAGTCATCATTTCTTCCGGGATTTGAGGGAATATTGTGGACTTTAAGGGGATTTAGTAATCATTGAAACAAAGAGGTCCGTACGGACCTTAATTGCTTTTTCGATTTCTGAAAATTCCCAAAAGGTCCTTTTGTCCCTTTTTATCCCAGAAAGGCTCCTCCCTTGGTTTGGTTGGGGGTTTGAGAGGGTTTTGAGAGGGTTTTGAGTGCCAGAGGTCTCCGAGACTGCGTTGATGAGTCTACGGTGTTTCCCGTGTGTTTGAAAGGGAGTGATCCAGATTGGGGTACTTACAGATGGGCAGAAGAGTTACCAATGGTCCTATGGGCTGACAGAACGACATCTAAGAACGCTACTGGTCAAACCCCCTATTCACTTGTATTTGGAACCGAATCAGTTATTCCAGCAGAAGTCCTTATACCTACGGCCAGATACAGTTTGTTGACGTCTGAACATAACATAGACATCTTGATACATGACCTAGATACCGTGGACGGGCGAGGACATGGCCAAAGTTCACATGGTAGCATATCAACAAAGGGTAGCCAGATCTTATAACAAAAACGTAAGGATTAGAAGGTTTCAAGTAGGAGACTTAGTCCTACGAAAGGCATTCCAAAATACAAAGGAGCCCAATGCAGGCAAGCTTGCCCCAAAATGGGAAGGACCCTACTTAATAGATGCACTGGCCGGAAAGGAGCATATCGCCCGGCAACCTTGCATGGCCAAATGATACCGCGAAGTTGGAACGCCATTCATCTTAAAAGGTATTACATTTAAACAAAATTCCCCATGAACTCATCTTTTCCGGTATGGATCGTCTTTTAATTTTTGCAACCTTTCTTTTTTCCTATGTACCTTTTTAATTCTTTACAAAACAAGATGTCGCTAACGTACTTTGTGGAGAGACGTCAACCTTAGTTGGCGTCCGTTTTTAACATGTTTTTGTCTTATGAGGTATTAACACATTTACATGGGGACATGTCAAAAGCACGCGAAGAACAGCGAATTCTCCTCCGTCAGAGACTGGCCATCTCTTCTTAAGTAAAGGTACACAATCCCTTCTAAGGTTTAAAGAGTTAATTACCTCTTTCTTAAGATGTTAGGTTACCACACCTTCGCCTGGAGCGCAAGTTATCTCTTTAATTGAGGTGTGGGGTGGGCCTATATGGGTAAACTCATATAGCTTACCCATTCCCACTCAGTTAAATGATTGATCTTACGTATTATTCTTATGGTTATGACATATACGTGTCATCTAAAGTATCTACGGGTTATGGCATATACATGTTATCTTAAGTACCTATCGTTTTGACATACTATCATGTCACCTTATGAGCATAACAAAGGATCATCCAAAGAAAAATTTTATCCAAAATATAGCAAGCCTTGACACGCTTGAAAATCATTAAACCATAAAGTTATCATAAAAGCATCCAAACTACTAAACTTAAAGTGCAAAAGTGTTGGACCAACCCAACACGTAAAGGAAATTGTCTTTGGTCCTTATGGACCCATTACATAACCAAACTAAAATTAAAATTGTTTTAAGGGATTCCACCCCAGTAACGTCATCAAAAAACCAAGAACAAAGTTATTTTACCTTCTTTTTTAGGTGGCTTCTGCCGCAGGTGTTGCATTAGGAGTAACTTCTCCAAACTTCTGATCTTTCTTATTAAGCATCCTACTCTTTTTCCCATCCTAAGAGTCATCCCATGTCGCTGTCATGATCATCATCAATCTGCTCAAGATCCTTGGAGATTTCGTTCGCCTTTTCGTCATGGATCCGCTGCAAAGCTATTTTCTCATCGTTCAGGTTCCAATTCACATGCTCTCCCGTCTAATATTCTTCAATCATTTGGATCCTAGTTTCGAAAACTGCTTTTGCAGTCTCATGTACCAGGTCATCCCGAAATGCTTCCATTTCCCTTTCATGACTGATGTCGACACTCGCAAGACTGGACCGCCATTTTAGTATCTCTTCGTTCTTGTCTCTGATTTCCAAACCCTTTTCCCTTATTATCCTTGCAGCTTCTTTCAAATCCTTCTCATATTCAACCCTACTCATATCAAAGGTATCACATTTTTCCCTCCATATCCTAATTTCTTTGGACATTAACTTAGCCATCGAGACAATCTGTCATCAACAAACAAAAAGAGGCATTTTACTAAGATAAAAGAGGATCAATGTACCAGTGACCCAAATTAATTCTTACCTGATTCTCCAACACGTCATCTTTCCAAATTTGTTTCTCCACACCGGAGATCTGTTCTACCCTTATTCTTTTCGGAGTAATCTTATCCGTCTCTGGTATGTTCTCTTCCGCTTTCATCTTGCCTTTGTACTTGGCTACAATATCACTCGTCGTGAAGCCGGATCGAGTCACTTCATGTAAGGATATATGTTAGCAAGGATTTTTTAGAATCGCAAATTCAATAAACACATTGATTCTGGCTCACTTTTTGGAGAACGTCGCAACTATGTATCGAAGGAGAAGGGATAACAACTGCGCTCTTTGGGGTTACTCTCACCGTAATATAGTAGGAGACGTCAGATCTAGATAAGAATTGAGAGAAGATTTGATGGTTATCTGGAATTGCGGTTACTAGTTCCTATAAAGACTCTTCCTTTCTAAATCGCCTCGTATCCCTAAACCATCCTATCAAGCAGAGCTGGCGGTTGGACATTTAATTGGACAGAAAAACATTTTGCCTCTTCAGTTGCCTACATAGCCAAATATTTTTGGGGACAAATTGTTGTGGGTATTTTTCAGCATGGTGACATCTTCAGTTGATCCTGCATATCAAGATGTCATTCCACTGTAAGTATTGTTTTAATATTTACTTATTTAATATTTCCTAATATATTTATTCTTATTTTCCAGTAATTAAGAGAGAAGAAATGCGGGATATTCTCCAGCACGTTCAACATACCTTCAACGGCTAGGGCGACTTGGTCTCACGGAGGTTGAAAGGATAAGCTTATATCCCGAGATTGTAGGAACCGTATTTGACTCCTTCATACTTATTTATATTTAAGGGGAAATGGAGATGGAACACACTAAGGCTCAGACGCACACACACTCTACGCACGAACTGATTGTAATCCTCTCCATTCTCTTCCAAAGTTGTACTCATAATCATCATAGTGAAACTTTTAAGGTTGGAGACCTAACTCCCGGGGTTTTTTCCAAAGAGGTTATCACCTCCAAGGTGTTCCTCGTTAACAAATCGTGGTGTCATTATTTCTTTTTCTTGCTTTTGTTCCATATAGTCGAATTCCATAGTCCCCTCCTTATTGTTCAATCCACACACTAAACAAAGCTAAGATTCAACTCTATTGTTTTTTCTACCAAAACAGCCGTCTGTGGGAATACTTTGATTATTTGAGTAGAAATGACCAATCCGCCGTCCAGTAGTCAAGGTGAGAGGAGTCAGTCGCTTCCTAGTTCTGGCACCCAAGGCAATCTATATTCAAATTCGGAAGCTGTCAATTGGAGCTAATGTCCAACGTGGTCACTATGTTGAAGAAAGTGACTGATCGGTTGGATGCTCAGGAGCATACAAACACCATGATATTCAATGCCATTGATGCCATGCGTAAAGGGAAGCAAGCTGAAACTCAAGTATCTACTCCATTTTCACCTTTGCATCCTAGATCTTTGTTTGGTGCAGGTACAGGACCAAGTCATTTTGGAGATATCCCTATGTCCAGTACCTTGCCAGCAGAAAGCACAATCGTGACGTCCATTCCAATCACGCAACCGAGATTCAGCCTTCCAGCTAGCCAACCTGTGTTGTCATCTTGCTATACCTATGCCACACCTTCGATGGGGCAAACAGGGAATTTCTTTAATGCTTTTGATACTTCTGCATCTCAATTTAATAACAATCCTCTTTTCACAGAGAATCAACTTGTTAAGGAAATGCAGACTATAAAAGATTTGCTTCGAAGCGTGCCTGGAGTCAACTTGCCTTATCACCAAGTTTCTCCAACTTGCTATAACGAATCTCGTTTTGTTCCAGCAATAGCTAATGTAGAGATCCCAAAGAAGTTCTCAGTCCCTCATATGAAGAAGTATGACGGGAGCACCGATCCAGCAGAGCATGTGTTGCTGTATCAGGAATCGATGGATATCATAAGTATCCCCCCTGTTTTTAAAGAAGCATGTTTTTGCAGGGGTTTTGGCTCGACTTTGTCAGGACCAGCCTTAAAGTGGCTAACAGGACTTCCTCTAAATTCTATTTCTTCTTATGCTCAACTTGTCAACATGTTTACTAATCAATTTTCGTGCAACAGGGCATTTGACAAGTTGACTAGTGACCTTTACAGAATTGTGCAACAACCCAACGAAAGTTTTAAAGAATATTTGCACAGATTTAATAAGGAGACAGTGACTATACCCAACTTGGATATGTCCACAGCTACGGAAGCATTCCGTATAGGCTTGAAGAAGAGCTCTCTATTTTATAATGAGTTGGTGATGACTCCTGCGAAACAACTTGAAGAAATCAAAACCAGAGCCTTGCGTTTCATCAGATTGGAAGATGATAGACTGGCAATGGAGAAGTCAACTGGGAGGACCCCTACTCCTCTATTTGAGCCCTCAGACAGAAAAACAGATTCCCATCATTATAAGTCTAACAGGGGCAAACCCCCTGCTAAATCTGAATCCTCTAAAGTTCATTTTGTAGATGATGATCAAGATTGGGATGATAATGACTATCCTAAAATTTCTGATTACTGCTTTTCTGTGGACATTGCAGGTGTCCTTTGCGCCATGGAAAATCTTGGAGACAAATCAAGATGGCCTAAGAAGAGTGACAAGCCCTCAACTTGGAAAGATAAGTCCAAGTGATGCGCATTTCATGAAGAGTTTGGGCATACTACTGAAAATTGTTTTGCCTTGAGAAAGGAGATTGCTCATCTATTGTCAAAGGGTCTTCTTAAGGATTTGTTGGGTAAGAAGAGGGTCAGAAATGAGTTCAAAGAGCCTGATTCTGGGGAGCTGTCCAGACCCGAGAAAGTTGCACCTCCTCCAGCCACCAAGGTAGTAAATGTTATTTCAGGAGGATCCCATATTTGTGGTACAACCTATTCTGCTGCCAAGCGTCATGCCAAGAGTTCTAAGGAGGATCAGTCAGAACTGCCCTCAAGGTGTCGCGACTTCACAGATGGTCAAGTTATCTCCTTTGAAGATGAGGATAAGGATAACACGTTGGACCCCCATAATGATGGTCTAGTTGTCCAGGTGCAGATTGCTAATTGTGTGGTCAAGAGAATTCTGATTGATGGCGGTAGCTCAGTTAATATAATCATGCTCTGGAAGAAATGGGCATTCCTTTGTCCAAAGTTGTGAAGAATTCGTCCGTACTGGTAGGGTTCAGTGGTGAAGTAAAGCAAACAGTCAGAGAAATCAAGTTGCCTATCTATTTGGAGGGTATGAATTCTATGGAAAGGTTCTGTGTGATTGAATGCTCATCCTCGTACAATGTCATTTTGGGAAGACCTTGGATCCACAACATGAAGGCCGTGCCGTCAACTTATCACCAGTGCGTCAAATTTCCAACACCTTGGGGTGTGACCAAGTTGAAGGGAAATCAGCAGGCTTCTAAAGAGTGCTACAAGGTCAATATGAAAGCGAGTTCAGTCCCTCATCAAGCATAGCAATTAAAGAAAAAGGCCCAGGATGTTCTTGAAGCAGTGGAGCTTGAGACGAAAAATATTTCTGTTGATGAGTCAAACCCTGAGGCCCAAGTACAAGTTGGTGCAAATCTTCCATCCGAAATTGAGGAGGAGCTGATTGAGTTCTTGAAGAGCCAGAAATGTTGTTTTGCGTGGAAGCATGAGGATATGACAGGGATAAGCAAGGACATTATTACTCACAAGTTGAACATTGATCCAACCATCCGTCCTGTCCACCAGAAAAGAAGAAAATTTGCCCAGGAGCGGAACCAGATTATAAAGGATGAAGTTGAGAGGCTTTTGAAGTCCAAGATGATCAGGGAAGTTCAATACCCAAGGTGGTTAGCTAATGTTGTGGTGGTAGAGAAGAGGAATGGCAAGTGGCGAGTATGCGTGGACTTCACAGACTTGAACAAGGCCTGCCCGAAAGATCCATTCCCTCTTCCTCATATTGATTCTCTAGTTGATGAGACAGTTGTCCACGATATCTTGACATTCATGGATGCATCCTCAGGTTTTCAGCAAATTCAAATGGAACCCTCAGATCAAGAGGATACGACATTTATGACTCCGGAGGTATATATTATTATATTGCTATGCCATTTGGTCTTAAAAATGCAGGGGCAACTTATCAGAGGCTGGTGAACAAGATGTTCAAAGATCAACTTGGCAAGACAATGGAAGTCTACATGGATGATATGGTAGTAAAATCCAAGCATATTGAAGATCACGTGGAGCATCTTGATGAGGCGTTCAACATCTTGAAAGCTTTCAACATGAAACTTAATCCAGCGAAATGCAACTTTGGTGTTAAAGCAGGAAAGTTCTTGGGTTATATGGTGACTAAGAGAGGAATTGAAGCCAGTCCCGAACAGATCAAAGCAGTTCTCAACTTGGAATCCCCCAAGAATATCAAAGACGTCCAAAGGTTAACAGGTAGAGTAGCTGCCCTAAATAGATTTATATCTAAATTATCTGATAAGTGCAGGTTATTCTACGAAGTGCTAAGAAAGAATAAACTCTTCCAATGGACTGACCAACATGAGGCTTTTAAACAACTTAAAGAATACTTGATGATGTCACCCCTACTTGCTAAACCAGAACGTGGTGAGCACCTTTATTTATATTTAGCCGTATTTGAGAATGCAGTTAGTGCAGTGTTGGTGAAAGAAATCCCAGGTGAACAACATCCTGTTTATTATATAAGTAAGTCATTACTAGATGCTGAAACGAGGTACTCTCATCTTGAAAAGTTAATTTTAGCCTTAACTACTGTTGTTACTAAACTACGTCATTATTTTGAAACACATTCTATAACTGTTAGAACTAACTATCCTGTGAGAAATGTGTTGAGAACTCCAGAGATGTCAGGCAGATTGGCCAAGTGGTCGGTCAAGTTGAGCACGTACGATATTTCATATGAGCCAAGAACAGCTATCAAATCTCAAGCTCTAGCTGATTTGTAGCAGACTTTAGTCCAAGTTTGCAACCCGAGGTGGAACTGGAAGTACAACAGCTTGAAGGTAAAATAATTCCTAGATTTTGGACACTGTATACAGATGGAGCTTCAAATTCCAAAGGAATTGGCTTGGGAATAGTTCTGAAATCCCCTCAAGGTGATATCATACCTCAAGTTGTATCTTGTGAATTCGATGCGATGAATAATGAAGCTGAGTATGAGGCTTTAATCATGGGTTTAACTACAACTTTAAGTTTAAATATTACTCATATAAATGTATATGTTGATTCTCAATTGCTCGCTAACCATTTCAATGGCAGTTATATGGCGAAGCATTCCAAGATGACTCTGTATCTCCAACATGTTAAAGCTTTGGCTTCAAAATTTATGTCATTCTCTTTGGAACAGGTCCCTAGAGAAGAGAATACAGAAGCGGACGCATTGGCCAACTTGGGTTCAACTTGCAAGTCTATGTTGCATACTAATATTCCCATTATTTATGTTAAGTACCCGGCAATAGACCAAGTGGAGGAAACTCAAGAAGTTACTCAATCTAATGGGGCACAAGATACAAGTTCATCTTGGACCCAACCTATAATTGAGTTCCTTCTACTTGGAACTATTCCACCTGACATTAAGAATGCTAGATCTTTTAAAATGCGTACTTCAACTTTTGTTTTAATAGATAATGTCTTGTTTAAGAAATCTTTTGCAGGACACTATTTGAGATATATTGACAATAAGCAAGTTGAGCTCGTGCTAAGTGAAATCCATGAAGGAATGTGTGGAAATCATTCTGGTGGGAAAGAATTGGCATCGAAGGCTCTCAAGACTGGCTATTACTGGCCAACCATGCGTCAAGATGCCATGAGCTATGTGCAGAAATGTGATGCCTGCCAGAGACACAGTAACATCTTGCATCAACCTGCTGAACCTCTACACTCTATCGTTTCATCTTGGCCTTTCATGCAATGGGGCATGGATATTGTGGGCAAGTTGCCTAAAGCCCCTGGAGGCAAAGTGTTCATGCCGGCAATGACTGATTATTTCTCAAAGTGGATTGAGGCAGAGGCTTATGTGCAAGTAAGAGATAAGGAGGTAGTTTCATTTTTAAAGAAAAATATTATTAGCAGGTTTGGCGTATCATCAGAGATCATATGTGATAATGGATCCCAATTCATAAGTAAGAAGACTAGAGATTTTTGTGCTCGTTGGGGCATGAAGCTGATCATGTCTACGCCTGTCCACCCTCAAGCCAATGGTCAAGCTGAATCAAGCAACAAGTTGATTGTCAACAACTTGAAGAAACAGATCAAAAGAAAGGAAAATGGGCTGAAGAATTACCACTTGTACAGTGGGCAGACAGGACAACTACAAAAGGGGCCACAGGTAGAACTCCATATTCCTTAGTATTTAGAGCAGAAGCTGTAATTCCAGTCGAGGTGACAATCCCAACAGAAAGGTATGGTTTATTAACTCAAGATGAAAATAATCTCTTGCTAACCCAAGATTTAGATACAATTGATGAGATCAGGGATTTAGCCAAGATAAGGATGGCGGCCTATCAACAACGGATTGCTAGATCTTACAACAAGAATGTCAGAATAAGAAGATTCCAGGTTGGTGATTTAGTTTTGAGAAAAGTATTTCAAAATACAAGAGAACTGAATGCAGGTAAATTAGCTCCCAAGTGGGAGGGACCATATCTTATTGATGCTGAAGCTGGCAAAGGGGCATATTGGCTGTCAACCCCAAGTGGAGATAGGGTCCCTAGGAGTTGGAATGCCATTCATTTAAAGCTCTATTTTATGTAAGTCAAGTTATTAACAACTAGATTCTCAGGTATGGTTTAATTTATGTCAAGTTCATTCGCGTGTTTCAATTCTCAATTTTATTGGAAACCCTTACTAACTTAAGCATCGGAGGGGTGTTAGCTACGCTAACACCCAATCCTAACATGAATTTATTTTGCAAGGTATACAAGCGGAGTAGGCTCAACATGTTAACACGCCAGTATGACTCCGACATGTTGAGACTTAAATTGGAGCAGGTCGAACATGTTAATACGCCAGTACGGCTCCGACATGTTTAGACCCGAGATAAAGAAGTTCAACATGTTAACACGCCAGTACGGCTCCAACATGATGAAACTTTAGCTGGAGAGGAATAGAACATGTTGACACGCCAGGACGGCTGAGACTTGTTCTATTTCTTCAAACGATTTACCTCTGATCAAAGGTACATTTTACTTATGGTTAAAATATTTACATCTTTTCTAAAGAATTAAGGTTTTGACACCTTTGCCCATGCGCACGATTTCACACTTATTCAAGTTGTGACTATTGGTTGTAACATTGACATGTTACCTACTGTTTATATCATCAACATTTTATCTACTGAACAAGCAAGTATTTCTGAAGAACCTAAAATACTTCTTTAAAACTTCAAAATGTTCCCAAAAGATTTTACAACTAATGGATAAGTTGGATAAGCCAACAAGTGTAGGTGTTAGTGCCCTAGGCCTATAGAGATAGACCTATTTGTAATGTCATTTTCATTTATATATGAGATTATTACTTTGATTATTATATGTGTTTGCATGTTTACTTTAATAATCGTGTCCCTAGTACTTATGAAGCACTAGTATGAAGTCTAATGGATAATCATATGATGATTATATGCATGGAGATGCACATTAGATTCATGGATACTTGTTAGAGAACAAGGTACTGGACTTAACCCATTATGAAATTTATGTCATGGTCGTATGTCATAATTAAATCTCATATTGTTATATCATTGATATCCTTTGACCTGAGATTATCATCGTCTTCCACTCGATGAATATCATGTTTGATATAGTTTAACGTTGTCTTTAACCGAATAACAATAAGGGCTATTATTGGCATGATATGATTCTTGTTGGGAAGAATGATAAGTCAAGATGGAAATTTGTCCCTCGTAAAGAGAGATGTTTGCTAGGCCACTCGTAAGTAAGATTGATGTAGTGCATGGCCATTCCCGAATGAATTAATGTGATTAATATCATTCGATTAATCAATTTACTTAGTAACGAGAAAGCATTGAACAATATGAGTTGACGTGGACCATGACTCATGTTCAATATAACATCGTGTGACAAAGGGATTGTGATATGTTCTATGTAGGAAAAACGAACTTGATATTATATTATTTGGGTAGGCATGATGGCTTGCTAGAGTCCGCTCATGTCTTATGAGGATCGATGTGATCGAACTCATTGCCAACATAATATAGTCCTATGGGTTCACACGCATCGAACGAATTGTCAAAAATGGAATTATGGATTCTGGTGTGGTGGGCGACCGCCCAAGTATGTCGTGGGCGACCGCCCATAAGTCAATGGTTGGCTTGGGCGACCGCTCAATGGTTATGGGCAACCGCTCACATGTTGTTCGAAATTGTGCATCAATAACTGTACTGATGGGCGACTGCCCTGCCCCGTGTGGGCGACCGCCCATGTATGATTTCAAATAAGGGATTTTAAACTGTGCTCATGGGCGACCGCCCATGCCTTGTGAGCGACCGCCCATATGAGGTTTCGAATGATGGAATTAAGCTCTGGACTCATGGTCGACCTCCCATGTCTTGGTGGGCGACTGCCCATGTCCGCTGTGTGCTGAAACCATTTTTGCTTAGGGTTTTTAATAGGGTATAATATTTATAAAGTATAAATAGTATCCCTCTTCAACCCTAGCGCATTACCTAATTTTGAGTTTAGAGAAACACAAAATTGAGAGGTTTTTCAATTGTGAATTGAAAATCACCACACCAATTTCATAATACATCATAGGTTGAAAGGAGTTTCAATCGAGGGATCTAGCAATCCACCTAGAATTGTTCTAGGGTTCGTTCATCGCGCGGATACACATAGAGGATCTTCGCTCTTCAAGATCTTCCGTTCGTGATTCAACAATCGTTCATCAAGGATTCACAAGATCATCAATCTAGAGTTGGGTCACGTTTATCAATGACAAAAGCACACAAGTTTGGTATTTCTAAATCATTCCTCTTAATTAATCGTCTTGAACGGATCCTAGGGCTCCGGGTTTTCGAGTTATTTGCAATTTTCCGCTGCGCATGGACCCTCGAAACCCAACAGTGGTATTAGAGCCCCGTTCATGATGTTTATATTAGATTATCATGATAATTATGTAATGTGATTATGTGAATTTTCATGATGAATATGATTTAGAATATGAAGTTATATGGGATTTGCTTATGGAAGTAATTGTATATGTAGATATGCTATGATTATGAATTGAATTATGTGATTAATGTGATTAATCTATAATATGGGTTTTGATGTATTACTTAGTATATAGGCTGGAAGCCAAGACCTTCCCCACAGGCACTTCTGGGAAGTGTGGGATAACTTTGGATACGATGCCACATACTAGTAATTACACATCAAATGTGATTTGTGTTGCATCATTCCATGTTCATAATTATGCTCATATAGTTTTCATGAATCAACCTTGCCATGTTAATTGATAAACATGAAAAATGAATCTTCATTGAAATTTGAGTTTGTTTATGTCACCCATGTTTAAACACTTGTAAGTACACGGATAGTTTTATGTAGGCTACGCCACAGCGAGGTACATTAATTCTATCTTTGTATGATCAAGATGAGCAAACGGTGATTGCTATACGTTTAAAATGGTTGAACTCAATTAGGCTATCAAAACAGTTTTGGGCCTAAGGCATAAGATGGGATTGAAACATGTGACATATGATGTCTATAATCTCATAAAGAATCTAAGAGTCATATGTTGATATGATTGATAAATGTTATCTACCTTTTTAGTTTAATTTTGAGCAGTCGTGCCATAGCCGACTTGAAATTAAATTAAAGTTGGGTCTTAGCCTATTAAATTATATTATGCATGTATGTATAAGAAGGTTATATAATTTAGTGGGAGTATTTGTGAAATACGTTAATTAATCTCTTAAATGAAATTGGTACTTATATGTGTTCATATTTGTTGCATATCTTTGTAGATCAATGGCATTAACACTAATCAAAATCATCCTTTGCGATCCTGTCCTTGAGAAGGACAAGTTAGAAGAGAATGGCAACAACTATGTGGATTGGATCCAGCATTTGGGAATTGTTCTCAAACGGGAAAGGAAGTTGTACATTCTCGATGGACCCGTTCCACCCGAGCTGCTTGCTAATGCAACTAAAGTGAAAAGGACCAACATAAGAAACATGTGGATGATTCTATTGATGTTGGTTGCTTGATGCTTGCTACCATGTGTAAGGCCCTTCAGAAGGACCTTGTACACATGGAAGCTTATGATTTGGGAAATCATTTGAAGGAAATGTTCCAGTTGCAAGCACGTCAGGAAAGGCTTGACACTATGAAGGCTCTTCATTCATGCAAGATGATTGAAGGACAACCTGTTGGGCCTCATATGTTGAAAATGAAGGGTCACCTTGGACATCTTGAGAGGCTTGGATATCCTATCCAGTTAGAGCTGGCTACGGATATGATATTGCATTCACTCCCTGAAAGTTATAATCAATTTGTTTTGAATTATAACATGAATGGGATGAGTAAATCTCTGTCTGAATTGCATGGGATGCTTAAGAATGCAGAGAACAATATTTCCAAGAAAACCAATCAAGTGTTGATGGTGAATAAAGGAAAGGGGTTCAAACCCAAGGTTAAAGCAAAAGTTGCTAAACCGGAAGCAAAGGTTGCCGTTGTTGAGAAGCTTAAACCCAAATCCCAGAAGGATGCGGTATGCTACCATTGCAAGGAAACTGGGCATTGGAGGCGTAACTGCAAGCTTTATCAGGAAGGGCTGAAGAAGAAGGGCAATGAGATTGCCATGACTTCAGGTATCTATGTGATAGATATTTTACTTTCTACTTCTAGTTCTTGGGTATTAGATACCGGATGTGGATCTCACATTTGCCTAAATGTGCAGGGACTAAAGAATAGAAGGTTGCTCAAAGAGGGTGAAGTAGATCTACGGGTTGGAAATGGAGCAAGAGTTGCTGCATTGGCCGTAGGGACTTACGAAGTCACTTTACCTAGCGGATTAATTTTAGTTTTGAATAACTGTTATTATGTTCCGGATTTGAGCAGAAACATTATTTCCATTTCTTGTTTAGACAATGAAGGTTATCGTTTTCTTATTGAGAATAAGAAATTTTCCATTTATTTGAATGATGTGCTTTATTGTATTGCTCATTCTTTTAATGGCCTTTATGTCTTGGATGTTGAAAATAATGTTGATAATATCTATCATGTAAATAAGAAATCCAAACCAAATAATGTGAATGACACATATAAATGACATTGTCGTCTTGGGCACATAAATGAGAAATGCATCTCTAAACTCCATAAAGATGGATATTTAGACTCATATGATTATGAATCATATGATGTTTGCGAGTCTTGTTTATTGGGCAAGATGACTAAAGCACCTTTTACTAAGAGTAGTGAAAGGGCTAGTGATTTGTTGGCTCTCATACATACTGATGTATGTGGACCAATGAATAGCATTGCTAGGGGAGGATTTCGGTACTTTATAACGTTCACTGATGACTTATCTAGATATGGCTATGTCTATCTAATGAAGTACAAAAGTGAAGCATTTGAGATATTTAGAATATATCAAAGTGAAGTACAAAATCAACTTGGCAAAACTATTAAAACACTTCGATCCGATCGGGGTGGTGAGTATTTGAGCCAAGAATTTGACGATCATCTTAAAAGTTGTGGAATTGTTTCAGAACTTACTCAACTCGGAACACCACAATGGAATGGTGTGTCCGAGAGGAGAAATCGAACTCTATTAGATATGGTTCAATCGATGATGAGTCAAGTTAACCTTCCTATTTCCTTTTGGGGACATGCACTGGAAACAGCTGCTTTCACACTTAATAAGGTCCCTACTAAATCGGCTCCTAAAACCCCACATGAGATGTGGCATGGAAGAAAACCTAGTTTATCTTTTATGAAGATTTGGGGTTGTGAAGCTTATGTAAAGAAATTGGTTTCTGAAAATAAGCTTGCACCTAGATCTGATAAATGTATTTTCGTTGATTATCCTAAGGAAACAAAAGGATATCAATTTTACAACCGATCCGAGAACAAAGTGTTTGTTGCTCGACATGGTGTCTTTCTAGAGAAAGAGTTTCTCTCTAAAGAAACTAGTGGGAGTAAAATTGATCTTGAAGAAATTCAAGAACCCAAAAATGACAAGGAACCAATAGTAGAGACGGAACCAAATTCACAAGCTGTTGTGGAACCGGTTCAAGATACACAAGTTCTTCACAGATCGGATAGGATACGATCCGAACCTGAGAGATATGGATTTCTCATGACGGAAAGTAACGAAGTAGAAATCATTGAGAATGATGAACCTACTTCCTATCAAGAGGCGATGTCCACTCCTGATTCGGACAAGTGGCTAGGAGCCATGGAATCCGAGATCAAATCCATGTACGATAATCAAGTTTGGAACTTGATTGATCCACCCGAAGGTGTAAAAACCATAGGGTGCAAGTGGGTTTTCAAAAAGAAAACCGACATGGATGGGAAGCTGGTACATACTTATAAGGCTAGGCTTGTTGCTAAGGGGTATATGCAGACTCATGGCGTTGACTATGATGAAACCTTTTGGCCCGTAGCAATGCTTAAGTCTATTAGAATCCTAATTGCCATAGCCGCATATTACGACTATGAGACATGGCAAATGGATGTCAAAACAGTGTTTCTTAACGGAAACCTACTTGAGGATGTATACATGATACAGCCTGAAGGGTTTGTCGGTCCAAAGAATTCTAATAAAGTATGTAAGTTGCAGAGATCCATTTATGGATTGAAGCAAGCTTCCCGGAGCTGGAATCTACGTTTTGATGAATCAGTCAAAGAGTTTGGCTTCATCAAAAACGAAGATGAGCCTTGTGTATACAAGAAAATAAGTGGGAGCATAGTGCTATTTCTAGTGTTATATGTCGATGACATCTTGCTCATTGGAAACAATGTTCTTGCACTTGAGACTGTCAAGTCCTGGTTAGGAAAATGTTTCTCAATGAAAGATATGGGTGAAGCGGCTTATATCCTTGGTATCAAGATCTATAGAGATAGATCAAGAAGGATGATTGGTTTGAGTCAGAGTACATATATTGACAAGGTCCTTAGAAGATTCCGCATGGAAAATTCTAAGAGAGGGAACTTGCCAATGGGACATGGCATTACTCTTAGCAAGACTCATTGACCTAAGACTAATGATGAGCGAAAGAGGATGTGTGATATTCCATATGATTCGGTAATTGGGTCTATCATGTATGCCATGTTATGTACTAGACCCGATGTCTCGTATGCTCTAAGCGCAACGAGTAGATACCAGTCTGATCCTGGTGAGAACCATTGGATAGCAGTCAAGAATATCCTGAAGTACTTGAGAAGAACTAAGGATGTATTCTTGGTATTTGGAGGAATGGAAGATGATCTGGTTGTAAAGGGTTACACAGATGCAAGTTTCCAAACCGACAAAGATGACTATAGATCGCAGTCTGGTTTCGTGTTTATGCTAAATGGAGGTGCTGTTTGTTGGAAGAGTTCCAAGCAAAGCACTGTTGCTGATTCTGCAACCGAAGCAGAATACATAGCAGCATTGGATGCGGCTAAGGAGGCGGTTTGGATCAAGAAGTTCGTTAGTGACTTAGAAGTCATTCCGAGTATCACTAACCCGATAGAGCTTTATTGTGACAATAATGGTGCTATTGCCCAAGCAAAAGAACCAAGGCCACATCAACGATCCAAACACATTTTGAGACGTTTCCACCTCATTCGAGAAATCTGTGAAAGGGAGGACGTCAAGATATGCAAGGTACCAATGGATGACAACATTTCGGACCCTCTCATCAAGCCTTTGCCACAAGCTAAACATGATGGTCATGTTAGGTCCATGGGTATAAGATAGATGAATGATTGGGCCTAGTGCAAGTGGGAGACTGTAGGTGTTAGTGCCCTAGGCCTATAGAGATAGACCTATTTGTAATGTCATTTTCATTTATATATGAGATTATTACTTTGATTATTATATGTGTTTGCATGTTTACTTTAATAATCGTGTCCCTAGTACTTATGAAGCACTAGTATGAAGTCTAATGGATAATCATATGATGATTATATGCATGGAGATGCACATTAGATTCATGGGTACTTGTTAGAGAACAAGGTACTGGACTTGACCCATTATGAGATTTATGTCATGGTCGTATGTCATAATTAAATCTCATATAGTTATATCATTGATATCCTTTGACCTGAGATTATCATCGTCTTCCACTCGATGAATATCATGTTTGATATAGTTTAACGTTGTCTTTAACCGGATAACAATAAGGGCTATTATTGGCATTATATGATTCTTGTTGGGAAGAATGATAAGTCAAGATGGAAATTTGTCCCTCGTAAAGAGAGATGTTTGCTAGGCCACTTGTAAGTAAGATTGATGTAGTGCATGGCCATGCCCGAATGAATTAATGTGATTAATATCATTCGATTAATCAATTTACTTAGTAATGAGAAAGCATTGAACAATATGAGTTGACGTGGACCATGACTCATGTTCAATATAACATCGTGTGACAAAGGGATTGTGATATGTTCTATGTAGGAAAAATGAACTTGATATTATATTATTTGGGTAGGCATGATGGCTTGCTAGAGTCCGCTTATGTCTTATGAGGATCGATGTGATCAAACTCATTGCCAACATAATATAGTCCTATGGGGTCACACGCATCGAACGAATTGTCAAAAATGGAATTATGGATTCTGGTGTGGTAGGCGACCGCCCAAGTATGTCATGGGCGACCGCCCATAAGTCAGTGGTTGGCTTGGGCGACCGCTCAATGGTTATGGGCAACCGCTCACATGTTGTTCGAAATTGTGCATCAGTAACTGTACTGATGGGCGACCGCCCTGCCCCGTGTGGGCGACCGCCCATGTATGATTTCGAATAAGGGATTTGAAACTGTGCTCATGGGCGACCGCCCATGCCCTTGTGAGCGACCACCCATATGAGGTTTCGAATGATGGGATTAAGCTCTGGACTCATGGGCGACCGCCCATGTCTTGGTGGGCGACCGCCCATGTTCGCTGTGTGCTGAAACCGTTTTTGCTTAGGGTTTTTAATAGGGTATAATATTTATAAAGTATAAATAGTATCCCTCTTCAACCCTAGCAGCCAGACACGAATTTTGAGTTTAGAGAAACACAAAATTGAGAGGTTTTTCAATTGTGAATTGAAAATCACCACACCAATTCCATAATACATCATAGGTTGAAAGGAGTTTCAATCGAGGGATCTAGCAATCCACCTAGAATTGTTCTAGGGTTCGTTCATCGCGTGGATACACATAGAGGATCTTCGCTCTTCAAGATCTTCCGTTCGTGATTCAACAATCGTTCATCAAGGATTCACAAGATCATCAATCTGGAGTTGGGTCACGTTTATCAACGACAAAAGCACACAAGTTTGGTATTTCTAAATCATTCCTCTTAATTAATCATCTAGAACGGATCCTAGGGCTCCGGGTTTTCGAGTTATTTGCAATTTTCCGCTGCGCTTGGACCCTCGAAACCCAACAACAAGTCCCTTAAAACCTACGAAAGCTTGGAGTACTAGACCAACCTAGTACCCCCCAAATAAATTATCTGGACTCTTATGAGCCATTACATAACCAAATAAGCAAAAAAGAAATTGTTTTTGTTATCCTTCCTCTTAAACTACTTAAAACATTTGAATTGTTCAAACATCTTGGCCTGCTGCCGCTGGTAGTATACTTGTCTCCTTCTTTTGATTATTCTCTTCAACGTGAGTCACCACTATGGTACTCAAAACTTTGTTGGCATCATCAACCAGTTTGTCAAGAGCTTCAAGGGCCGGTGAGTTCACTTCCTCCCCATCCACCGGTTCGCCAATGAAGTCTTCTAGAGTTCTTTTCTCTTCCTCCAAATCCCAACTTGGAGCCAGCCCATTCTTGAACTCCTCCATGAGCTGAATCCTGGCCTCCAACACTGTCTTGGTGGCATTAAACTTGAAATCTTCCTTTGCTGCTTCAAGTTCCTTTACATGAGCCTCATTTTCCTTCACCTTCTCAGCACAAACATCTGTCAATTCCTTTCTCAAAGTCCCAATGTCTTTCTTCAGTTTCTCCACCTCACCAGCATATATTTTTGCTTCTTTCTTAAGTCTTTCTACTTCCCCAGCACTTGTTTTGGTTTCCTTCTTTGATTCCTCAGCCTCATAATTGCATCTAGCCGCTTTGATTTTCAGAACATTGACTTGGTCCATAATAGGACTCATTATCTCCGAAAACTATGTAAAAGAAGTATTAATACTTTATAAATTCTTTGGTATAAGGTTCAAAGTCTCCTCGTTTACCTTGTCAACAAAATCTGTCATCACAGCACCAAACTTCTCTCTCGTTTTCTCCACATCCAAAACATTACTCACGTCCGTGGCTTCAGCCTCTACCAGTTTTCTTTTCTTTGATTCATCCTTCTTCTTAAATGCATTCACTTCAGAACAGGATACCACAGATTGGGGAGTTAGGGGCTTGCTATTTTTCTTTACAGTCCTCTTTGCTTTAGCATCAGCAAGTAGGTCCGCAACACTCACATTGGTTTTAGAACGAGTAGCTGCAATAAAGAGCATAGAATTAGAACAACTTGAAGGATTAGAACAAATTGAAGATAGGCAAAAACTTTAAGATGTTAATCACACCTGTAGACATCTTGATAGAACCTGGCAGAGACTCTTCTGGTTTAACTTCTTCTTCCAAACCCTCAACCCTCTCTGCAGAAAACAGGACATGGAATGCTTTGAAAGACCTAACAAGTGGATCCAACTCGTAAATTTTCTTCACGTTTTCTTTTGTCCCTTCTTGTTCTGGGAAAAGCACGCACAATTTGGCAACTTCTACAAAGGAAGATTCAAGTTGGTTAAGATTAGGTGTGCAATGATTTTAAGAATGTTTGAAATCAAAGGAAATTTCCCCTACCTTGAGACCTCCACTTCGAAATTACACCAGCCTCTTGACCTAGGCTATCTTTCCTAGCATAGAAAAACTTGTTTCTCTATCCTCTATCGGCAGGGTCATTGTTGGAATTCAAGATGGGATCACCACCGCTCTTAACCCTAAAGCAAAACCTCTCAAGACCAAATCCCCTTATCTCAGTAGTATAAGCAAACTCTTTTAGACCCACATTCAAACCAGTTTCCTCCTTCAACCTAACTAGGGTTTGTAAACACCTCCAACCTTGAGGCATAATTTGGGCATAATTAAGTTTGGCAGAGGTGAAGAACCTAGTAATTAAGTCAGGAAAAGGGAATTTTAGGCCAATGATGAAGGGATATTCTGGGAAACACACCCATTCAGGGAATAGCACTCAGAGGTTAAGTCGGGATGGATGAAGAAAATAGTTTCGGGTGGAAATGCATGATTCTTCTTAATAATTTCCAAATCAGCCTCAGAAATCAAGCATTTTTCCTTATCAGGTTCTTTCAACAGATTTTGGGTCACGAAACCCTCTCGAAGACCTTCATCGCTCTCGATTATGCTCACCTTCTTTCTCCCCATTTTTTACAACTTGAGAAAATTATCAAAGAGAAATTGAGAAGGGGACGAAGGTACTCACCAGAAATTTTACTTGTTTTTCTTCTTGCGTTCCTCCTTGATTTCTCTCCAAAGGAACCCCTTTTGTTAAAGATTTTCTGTGAAAGGGAGAGTTGGGGAAGAAGGATTCTAATTTATTGAGAGGTTGTAAACGGTTGGAAGTCTAAAGAAGCATCATGACCTTTGCCTTGGAAGTACCCAAAACCGTCCCATCAAACCTTTTTCATTTAAAACCGCCGTACACTTTATCCATTTTTGGCAAACTTTTTAAATTTTTGTCTCTTTATATTCTTTATTTTAAAATTCAAAAAGTTTGGGGGCAATTGTTAGGCCCTACATTTTCAGTCAACATGTTTACAACTTGCACATAACATCTTGGTACTAACAACCTGAGTTCTCCTACTACATCTTGATCATCTTGCAGGTTGAATTATTGTTACGTTAAACCCTACTTTTCAGGGAATGTGCCAATGGATGAGGAGACTGATTTAATGACATTTCTTCATCAAAATATCCAGCAACGGACCACTATCTCCTCCATCAACAATGTGGCGAGAATATCTCAACAAGATCAACTTATTTCCGAGATTCAAGGCCTGTGATTATTTTTGTATTTTAGCCATTATTTGAGGTATAAAAGGGAAGAAACACCTGTATTATACAAACACAATCTCACTAGCATAAGCTCCCCTTACATACGCTCTTAGTTCTGTACTCAAACTCGATTAATATACCTTTTGGTCAAGGCAGGTTCCTAAACCTCCCGGGGTTTTGTGCCGGCGAACAAGTTGTTCAAGGGCTTTTCCTAGTCAACAAATTCCTTGTGTTCATTTCTATTCTATCCAATAATAATTGTACCCTGATTCTTATCTCTTTTGTCATTTTTCTCGTCATTGGTAGTACTTGTCGAAATTTGACCAAAACAGTATACATCGACGATATGGTGATAAAATCGAAAAAAGCTGAAGATCATGTTCGAGATCTTACTCAAGCCTTTGACATCCTGGACAAATTCAACATGAAGTTAAACCCAGCGAAGTGCAATTTTGGCATGAAGTCCGGTAAATTCTTGGGCTACATGGTGACGCAGAGAGGGATAGAGGCAAGCCCGGAGCAAATAAAAGCCATCATCAACCTGGCATCGCCTAAATCCGTCAAAGATGTTCAAAGATTGACGGGGAAAGTGGCAGCATTGAATCGATTCATCTCAAAATCCTCAGACAGATGCAAGCCATTCTATGACATCTTAAAGAAAAATTCTAGATTTGAGTGGACTGAAAAGCATGAACAAGCCTTTCAAGATTTAAAGTTGTACCTGTCAACACCTCCCCTACTCTCGAAGTCTCAAGAAAGTGAGCCATTATGCATTTACTTAGCTGTCTCCGAAACTGCAGTTAGTGCCGTCCTGGTCCGTGATCAAGATGGCGTCTAGCAACCGATATATTATGTAAGTAAAACACTGCTCGATGCGGAAACTAGGTATTCACACCTTGAAAAATTAATCTTAGCTTTAATTTCTGCTTCAATTAAGTTAAGGCATTATTTTGAAACTCATATCATTGTCATTCGTACTAACTATCCGATAAAAAGTGTAATGAGAAAACCAGAAATGTCAGGAAGGATGGCCAAATGGTCCGTTCAACTAAGCACTTATGACATCAAGTATGAGCCTAGAACAGCAATAAAATCTCAAGCACTTGCAGACTTTGTGGCAGACTTTAGTCCAAGCATGCAACCGGAAGCAGAACTAGAAGTCCAACAGCTCCAAGATGGGGACATCCTGAGAAAGTGGACTCTATTCACAGATGGTGCTTCTAATATGAGGGGCACGAGGCTAGGTGTTGTCCTAAAATCGCCACAAGGGGACATCATACCCCAGGACATTAGTTGTGATTTTAAAGCTACCAATAATGAAGCAGAATACGAAGCCTTAATCGTGGGCCTAACCGTGGCTCTAGACATGAACATTAAAGCAATACAGGTATATAGTGATTCATTGTTACTTGTCAATCATTTTAATGGTTCCTATGCAGCAAAAAATGCCAAGATGATAGCTTATTTGGGCATTGTGAAAATCCTGGCAAGCAAATTTCAAATCTTCTCCTTTGAACAAATACCCCGAGAGGAGAACTCTCAAGCAGATGCATTGGCCAATCTTGGATCAGCTTTCAAAAGCTTATTTCAGACCAATATACCAATCATACATGTCGACATCCCTGCCGTGGAAAGGTTAGAACTTTTTTGTACAGATGACGACATCCCAAATAATAAGATAGAGACATCTTGGATGACACCAATAATTAAATATCTTCAAGATGGCACCAGCCCTGATGATGAAAAGAATGCAAGAGCATTCAGGGTAAGGATTTCAAGATTCGTATTAATAGATAATGTGTTGTTTAAGAAATCTTTTGCAGGTCCATACTTAAGATGTCTCGAAGTTGACAAAGCCATGAAAGTTCTAAGAGAATTGCATGAAGGATCATGTGGTAACCATTCTGGGGGCAGAAGCTTATATACGAAAGCTCTAAGAATGGGTTACTACTGGCCAACGATGCGTCAAGATGCTGCCATCTTTGCCAAGAAATGAGATTCCTGCCAGAGGCATAATGACATCTTGCATCAGCCCGCATAATTGTTTCGTCCAATCATCTCCCCTTGGCCATTTATGAGGTGGGGAATGGATATAGTAGGAAAATTTCCTAAAGCTCTCGGAGGAAAAGTACTTTTTGCTAGCAATGACTGATTACTTCTCTAAGTGGGTTGAAGCTGAATCATACGTGCAAGTTCGTGATAAAGAAGTCATATCCTTCATTAAGAAAAATATATTTAGCAGATTTGGCATCCCCTCTGAAATAATATGTGACAACAGCTCCCAATTCATCAGCAAAAAGACGCAAGATTTTCTCACTAGATGGGGAGTCAAGATGGTGACATCCTCACCAGTACATCCTCAAGCTAATGGCTAGGCATAATCAAGTAACAAAATAATCATCAACAACCTAAAAATGAGGCTAGATCAAAAGAAAGGAAGATGGGCAGAAGAGCTTCCATTTGTCCTTTGGGCAGATCGAACCACACCAAAGAACGCGACAGGCCAGACCCCTTACTCCTTGGTATTTGGTGCAGAAACAGTCATCCCGGCAGAAGTTGTCGTCCCTACTGCCAGATTCAAGATGTTGACACCTGAGCAGAATGATGCCAACCTGGGTTATGATCTAGATACCATTGACGAGCTAAGGGATTTAGCCAAGGTCAGGATAGCAGCGTATCAACAAAAGATTGCTAAATCCTACAACAAAAATGTTAGATTATGGAAGTTCCAAGTCGGTGATCTAGTCCTACGAAAGGTGCTTCAGAATACAAGAGAGCCTAATGCTGGAAAGATGGCCCCCAAATGGGAAGGGCCATACTTAGTTGATGCCGAAGCAGGTAAAGGTTCATATTGGCTGTCAACTCTGGAGGGAGCAAGGATTCCCCGAAGCTGGAATGCCATTCACCTTAAGTCCTATTTTATGTAAGTTCCAATAATTACGTTACAATGCAAATAAAACCAAGGTACGATCTTTACCTTTTTATTTTCAATAAAAGTACTTGTTTCCATTTTGTTTATTTTTTGAACAATTACTGACTTAAGCATCGGAGGGGGGTTAGCTAAGCTAACGCCCACCCCTAACATGTTTCTGTTTTGCGAGGAAACAAGAAGCATTTGAATAAACTCCTTAACAAGTAGAGATGTTAACATCCTTCCAAGAAGTTAACATCTTAAATCAGGTACGATCGCTTTCTTACTTTCTGTTTAAAATAAATATTTTTATGAAGTTCAATTTCTTTTTTTACTTCCTTTTATCAAATAAAATGCGACATCAGAATAGATGTCGAAATCTCTCATTTTCTTGTTATTTTGCAAGAGGACGTCAATTCAATCCAATTCTCGTGAAAACAACCGTTTTGAGACTGGCCATCTCACCTCCGTTAAAGGTAATTAATCCCTTCAAAGGTTTAAAGAAATTACTTTCTTTCATCTCATTAAGGTTTAAACACCTCGCCTGGAGCGCACGATGTCAACCTTTATTGAGGTGTGTGATGGGCCCGTACGTTTAATATGTACGAATTACCCATCTCGACTCGATCAATGAGTTTTTGACCCTAAGAATTTATCAATATGGTTGTGGCATATTCATGCCACCTAAGAACAAAAGATTATTGACATTTACATGTCAATAAAAGTAATTGCAAGGATTTATACATCCACTCGCAAGTTGTCAATATCTCCGAAATGGTTAGCATGTCAACCTTTTATTTTCATTTTTCAAAATGCTTGAGCAAAAATTTTTAGCAAAACCCAAGCAAAACAAAGTTTTTACCCTACGAAACATAAAAGTGTTGAACCAACCCAACACTTGGAAAATAAAAATGCAAATTGTTTTGGCCCTTATAGACCGATTACAAACCCAAAACATTTAAATATTGTCTTTGGGACGCAGCCCATTTTCAAACCAAAAGTTTTTTACCTAAAGAACCATTTTTTCCTTCACGGGTTGCTACTGCCGCAGATGTTGTCGCTACTCCATCCTCTATGATGTCATCATCCTTTTTAGCTAAGGATCCTTCTCCTGCTTCCTCTCCTTTACCATCCAAAGCCTTCAAGAATGAACGTTGCTGTTCAACATCCCATTCTATATGCTTTCCAGCCTGGAACTCTTTCATCATCTGAATTTTTATTGCTATCATACTCTGAGCAGCTGAGGCCAACATATTCTTCTTCACATCCTCAATTTCCTGCAATTGAGTGTCTTGAATGGAAGATAAGCCCTTCATCAAACTCTCAACCTCGTTCTGAAGATCCTCTACTCTCTTAGTCAAAACATCCTTCTGTTTCTTCGCCTGTAATGCCTCCAAAACCAGCTTCCTGTTCCTTTCTTCAAGACTATTCATCTTTATCTCAGCCGCATCAACACCCTGCAAAAAACAAGTTTGATGATTAAAAACTGGGATGCATTATATATTCAAAAGATTCCTTTAAACTCTACTTTCGAAAATCAAAAACTTACCACTGCCACTCTAGCAAGTGCCTCCTTAACATCTGCTAATCCTGTTTCATCAACGTTTATTATTTCCTTAGAACTGCCCTTCCTTTTCTTAACCCTTGCTCCCACAGATGGTGCCTCCATTTCTTTCTTAGGCACCGTCAACTGTTGGCTAGCTTGGGTTTGCCCCACAAAATCTTGAAGATCTTTTAAGGAAAATGCAACTGTGGATTTGGAAACTGTCGAAAACAGAGTACACGCTATGAGATGAAGGCAAAATCCAAATGCGAAAAGAAAATTCTTGGGACAAAGTAAAATCTTACTAGTGGACATCTCGGTAGATGGTGGTATCTCTTGTTCCTTAGAAACGGCTCTTGCTTCAAACTGCTTGAAGGATCGCTCCTCCTCTGAAATCTCCAATAATCTCCTAACCTTATCTTCAGTCTTGGTAGAAGGAGGGAAAATCTTCGACCAGTCAATGGCTGCAAAAAAAAACAGAGAAATTACAAATTCAAGTAAGTGCGGGAAATAAAGAAAACTGAAATTTTAAAGAGGGATACCTTCCCTGTTCCATCCTGTAGCCAAGAAATCTCCTTCCTCCAAAGAATCCTTCTCAACAAAGAAATATTTTGACTTCCAACCCTTATCGTTTACCGTCACTCTCAAAAACAGGGGTTTCATTCCAGACCTAGTTTTTAAAAGATACCTCGTAGAGCCAAAGGTTTGGAGCTCATATAAGAAGGCTATTTCTCTCAAACCTATGTCTAACCCAAATTTCTGATTCACCCTTAGGACACAAGAGAAAATCCTCCAAACCATGGGCATTAGTTGGACGAAATCCAAATTCGTTTTTCTAAAAAACTCGGTTATCAAAGAAGGAAAGGGATACGAAAAACCTAGGGCAAAGGGATATTCGTAAAAACATATCCACTGTGGAGACACGAAATCAGCCCTAATGGACACATCGAAAGGCCTGAAGATAGCAGAATCTTTGAAGCATCTTTGATCCTTAACAGATTCGATGAGCTCATTGTTGAAAATATAAACCTCTTCATCAGGTTTTGTCAACAAGCCCTCGCAAGAGAAATCCCCGTCCTCGTTCAAACTCAGAGGATTTCTTGGAGCCTTGCCTTTTCTTGGCTTAACCATATTTTCAAAAAAGGAAAAGAGAGAGGGAAAGATTTTACCTTGGAGAAATTCACCGCTGTGAAGATGGAAGAAACGTTGAGAAAGTGAGGAGGAAAGCGAAAGGGAGGAGCTCAGTTAAAAACCCTAGATCCTCGTTATTTACGCTAATTAAGACGGATTAAACTCCTCAACTGCCACATCTCCATCAAGTTAATTGAACCGCCAAAGCTTCTAGAAGGTAGTAGAAAAACTGACCGTTTTTATTCATTAAAAGTCAGTTTTTGGGGACAATTGTTGTAGGTAAATTCAGGATTGCTACATCTTGAAAAGTTGCCAGCATGTCATCATCTTCGAACCCGTGGTCAAAATTCACTTAGATAATTAAATTATTATTTAATTATTTTTGTTATATCTTTAATTACAGGTAAATAGAATGTGGGAAAAACCTATTTCGTGGACTCACTTCAATGGTTGAGAGATCAAGTCAAGACCAGGATAACAAGGCCGAGATTTTAGGAAAGTTTGTTAGGATTTTGTTATCTTCAGTTATCTTTCTTTATTTAAGGGCTTATGGCTGGAACACTAGATACGAGATATTCACACACAGTTCACGAACGCATTTTTGTAATCCGCCATAGCTCCAACATTTGTAACCCATCAAAATCAATACTACCGTTTGGGACGAAGGTGACCATAAACACCTTCCGAGGTTTTGTGCCGGTGAGATAGTTGTCTCAAGGGCTTTCCTCGTTACATGATCGAGTCATCTTATCTTCATTGTTACACCGATTATACTCCATTGCACCTTCCTCAAATTTGTTTTGAATTATTTTACATTTGATTGTTTTTTACCAAAATAATAGTGACGCCTTATCCTTTTCCTGAACAACAAAGGATGTTTCAACCAAGCCTCTAGGAGAACTTTTATCTGGGGACAGTTTGAAAAACTTCTCAATCTTTGCCAAGGTGTCTCCCACTGGTGGAAAAAGCTCTCCCCAATCAATATCTGCAAGAAAGTAGAAAAAATTACGAATTCAGTCTAACTCAGAAAAGAAGAAATCATAAGTCAGAAATCAAAAATACCTCCCCTATTCCATCTGCTAGGTATTTCATCTCCTCCTCCAAATGATTCTCTCCAACAAAGAAAAATCTACCCTTCCATCCTCTGTCGTTCGAAGATGTCGTCGTCATTAAAGGAGTTTTGCCTGACCTTTTCTTAAAGAGATACCGTTTTGACCCAAACGCTGGAAATCATAGGAATATGCTATTTCACTAAGACCCAAGTCTAGCCCATTCTCTCGGTTTACTTTCATCACAAAGGCGAAAACCCTCCACGCCATTGGCATTAACTGGACGTATGCAAGCTTTGTCTTTTGAAAGAACTCGGTAATCAAAGAAGGAAAAGGGAAGCTAAACCCTAGGAGAAAAAGGGTACTCTAGGAAGCAAACCCAATTTGGGGAAATAAGGTCAGACCTAAGATTGACGAGAAAGGGATGAAAGATAGCACCTTCTGGAAAACAATGTTGACGTTTTAAAGACTCGATTTGGGTGTCGTTGAAAACACATATCTCTTCATCAGGTTTAGAAAGCAGGTTCTCGGACAAGAAATCACCAAAGTCGACATCTATGGGTTCTTTAGAAACAAATACACCTTTCATCTTCGAGGAACTCCACCTAGTCTTTCCCATGGCGACAGCTTAAGTGAATCGAAAAATATGGAGAAGAAGAGAGAAAAGAGAAATTACCTTCAGAAGAGCGTCGTTGTGAAGAGAAGAAGCAGGAAGGATTTGGAAGCTTTTTAATTTGACGAGACAGTTATTAAAACAAAGAAACCCTTTTTTCTAAAAACTTATTTTCCAAATAAAACTCCCCAACCGTCCATTACTCCTCCACATCAATGCGGTTGTCAAATCATGGCAGGCGCCAGTTTTGTTTTTTGAAAAGTATTTACCTCTTCGTATTCCGTGAAGGGCAAATATTTTTGGGGATAAATTGTTATGAGCGTTTTCAGCATGTTGACATCTTCAGTCATCCCTGTATGTTGACAACCTAAACCACTGTAAGTATGACATAATATTTACTATTTATACTTAATTATTTATATGTATATTTGCAGTGAAAGTAGGGAGATAATCCCGAAAGCATTATAATCAGCACGTAAGCCTCTTCCATCAACGCCAAGGAGACCATTTCAAGGGACGTTGAGAGGAGAAGAAGACATGCCGAGATTATAGGAAGATTTGTTATTATCTTGTTAGTCTTTATTTTATTAAAAGGGGACATGGAGACTCACACACACACGCTCTCATACTCACCTACGCTCACAACACTTGTAATCTCTCCATCGTCTTCCAGCTTGTACTCTCAATATTCATAGTGGAACTTTTAAGGTTGGAGACCTAACTCCCGGGATTTTTTTCGAAGAGGTTGTCATCTCTAAGGTTTTCCTCGTTAACAAAATCCTTGTGTCCATCTTTGTTTTTATGCATTCGTTTATTCCATTTAATCAAAGTTCAAAGTCCCCTCCTTATTATTCAATCCATACACTTTCATAGTTAAGATTCTACATCATTGTTTTTTCTACCAAAACATATAATAAGTTTTGTTATTATGAAAAGTATGATACAATTGTGAGTATATCAATTGTGTCTTATTAATAATAAAGTATTATAAAATTTCTTTTTTGGGAAACAAGACTTATGGGACACCCAAAATGACATAATGGAAAGCTTTGTTATGGGACGGAGGGAGTATATATACTCCCTGTGTCCCGCTAGAAATTACGTTTTTTACCCAAAATGTTATCCTATATTTGAAACTACACACTTCAAATTTGGAAAAAAAATTATAACCGACACTTTTCCTTAACAAATCAGAAGATCTTCACAAATGAAAACATTATTGTATGCAACAAGGAAGACACTCTATGATATGAAAAAAAAAAAAAAACAAACTACAAGAAAGTTACATTTAAACGCTAATGACCCGAAAAAATCCACCAAACCAAACCATTATTTACAAAAAGCTTAATATCTTCTATTACAGGAAACTCAACCATGACGAGGAGCCGAAGGTGGTTCGAGGTGGCCGACACCAGGGCTTGGTCCCGGAGTTGTTGGTCTGAAAGCAGTTATCTCATACTTCTTGTAACGATTCTCGATACTAGAACTCCGAATAGGCATAGCGGGTTGCAATGGTGATGATGTTATCAAATAGAACTGTTGTTGTATGAGGATAAAAAGCATAAAAATAGCTAGGGTTTTGAGTCTACTTGAAGAAGCCATGCAATATTGTTGGGAAAATAGATAAGCTTTAGCTAGGCTTTGGAAAGCTTGGGTGAAAATAGATTGATGCACATGGTAGGACTTGGAAGAAAACATATATAACTAAGAAAAGTACTTTGCAGTGATGGGATTATTTTCCAATTAGAGTAAGGATAATATTTCTTGACACATTCCAATTAACCACCCACTGTTTCAAAAAGATATCTTATGGGCAAATGCCTTGAGTAGACATCACTAACAACAAAATGTTTTTAAAATTTAAAGTTCCATTAGTTTAGTGCCTTAAGATATACTCCCTACCCCTAAGCCCCACGTGTGATTGGATAACAAAAACTGCGGCAAGAATTATGAGACAGAAATAGTGGAAGGAGGTGTTTGTGTGAGTATAAAAAATTAAATAAGAAAGAGAATAAGTGAGAGAAATAGTAATTAGAATGGTGTTGTGGTTATAAAAGTAAAGTAGGAAAAAGAATGAGTGGGAGAAATAGTGTAAAAAATTTGTCATTTTAGGTCTTATCCACTCACGTAAGACTAACGACAAAGGAAATAATTCTCTACACGTTTGGATGGAGGGAGTACTGTACTAAGTTATGCTACAAGCTATGTGGAACTGGGTTTTCATAGGATTTGGGGCGATAACGTAGCACCGGATAGCAGTTGGGGCGAGGTGTATGAGCGAAGCGAGATCGGCGTAGCTAATTAAACGGGTCGTAGTAAATGATGAGCCGAACAAAATGATTAAAATGCTATTAATGCAGGGCGAAAATAAGAGCCGTCGTCGAGAAGCAAATGGACGATCAAGATTACGGAACCACCCGACTACTACGCGGTACGGACCCATAAATCCATTTTGTATAAGTTGTCCATCACTACTCAAACAAGGAACCGTTGCAGCCACACTATTGACTAAGCTTTTGACTTTTTCTACGTTATAGTTATAGCTGACTTTACGCTCTTGACTTTTTGTCAAGATTTGTTCACATTAACATTTTTACAGTATATATTAGATGTAATGATATAAAATCTCACAAAAAACGCGTTTTTTCTAAGCTTAGAAAAAAAAACGTGTTTTGTTTCTCCCGCTATGTCAGTGTAAGTACAACAAATCGCTAGTGTAAACAAGTGTCAGTGTTAGTTTAGTTAACAAAGTGTCAGTGTAAAAAAAGTGTTAGTAGTGTTAGTGTAACAAATGACCAATGTAAAAAGTAACAGTGCATGTATATTAAGTGTAAGTGTATAAAGTGTCAGTGTAACAAAGTGTCAGTGAAAAAAGTGTCAGTATTAGTGTTATTTAAGTGCCAGTGTAAAACACGTTTTTTCTAAGCTTAAAAAAAATGCATTTTTTATAAGATCAATCCGTAAAAATTTAATGAATAAAATATATGACTCGATCGACGGAAAAAAATTAATCTTTATCGCACAGTTAGCTCTAGCGAGAGTGGATATAGCCATCAAACAAAGCAGCCAACCACCACTGTACTTTGCGGCTACAGTGACTTTAAATTTCCTCCACTAGGTTTATTTACTTACAATCCTTGTCCATCTTTTCTTTCTTACTTTTCATTTTGTCAGCGATATATTCAAATAAAGAATTTGACTTGTCAGATACTGACATTCTTTTTTTTTATTATTTTTTTTTTCACCGAAGCGGATGGAGCAAAACAAAATAAGAGTAATACAACTTTTACTACTATTGTGTTTGTTTTTTTGGGAGAAAAATAGATAAATAAAGATTTACTACTAACCTTTATAAATTACATCAACCTTGGTACATGAAAAAAAAAAAAAAAGAAAAAAAAAATGAGAACCTTCACAATGAAAAAACTTTCTGCATGTTCTTCGCACTTTCAGTTATTAATGAAGGCGAAAGAAAATCTACACGAAAAGAAGGTTACGTTAAAACTGTCGCATGGCAGACGAGTTTACATATCTCCTTCATCGCCAAGATGTCCTCAACCTCATTTAGCAGCAAACGAAAAACAAGGATATTGATATATCAGAACAAGCAGAGTACGTAATTGGTCAACCTGTCACTTTCATGGTAGGAGGTGAATGATGGTTACCAACACCAGGGCTTGGTCCCGGTGTAGTTGGCCTGAATGCAGCTGTCTCGTATTTCTTGAAACGATTCAATTTGGGCCCACCAACAGATATTGATTTACGGTTGATCTTGGTTAGAGTAGGCACATCATGTGGCACTCGTGATGCTATTGTCAACAAGAAATTTTGCTGTACAAGTAAAAGAAGCATACACATAGTTAGCACATAGACCATACAAGAGGCCATGAATATTTGAGATGATAGGTTTTAGCTTAGCCAAAATATAGTTTTGTATTGGAGCAAAGATATTGAATGCTTCCAATGTCACATGAATGGGTATTTAACAAGGTTTTAAAGGTCCATTGGAGAAGAAGGAATAGAAAATTGAAAGTTGTTGGTTGAGTGTTCGTACTCCCTTTGTCCCTAAATGAATGTCGATTTTTTACTTTTCAAATTTTCTCTTGATCAATAGAAAATTTGAATATTTTTCGACATTCATTTAGATTTAGGGAAGAAGGGAGTATTAAATTGTTAAGGGGTTGTGCTCATTGTCCGTGAGTTGACTACAACAGTGGTAACATCCTTTATTGTTGCACATGACCACCAATGAATTTACATCTAACTAGTGGGTAGCCCGTGCTCTGCACGGAAAATTAATTTGTCATTTTTTATATTACTTATTTTATGTTTTTATTTGATAAAGTGGCATGACAGTTTTGTGGTGATATAAATCTATTTTATATCAATCAAAATATTTACATTTATAAATTCAGGAGATTTTTTTCTTTTAGCCTTTGTTGTATATAGTTTCTACTTATTATTATGACAATTAAAATTCGAATAATAACAATGAATTATTATTGTAATTAGTTAACTTATAATTTTATAGATGATTGAATTAATAATATTAAATATTTTCGATAATTAATGATTTTATACTACATACACATATTATGATTAGTAAATATACTTAGAAAGTTATATGAGAATAGTGATCTGGTATAGTAAGTTTAATACCTAATATTTATCAAATAGTTATAGTAATTGTTATATTTAATTAATAATATTAGCTTATATTAAATTAAATGATAATCGTTACCCTATATAATTATTATTATGATTAACTAATACTATTAATAATAATAGTTAACATATATAGTCACTATTATAATTAGCTAATAATAGTAATAATAATATTTAATCTATATAGTAACTATTATAATTAACTAATAATAGTAATAGTAATGTTAACCTATATAGTAACTATTATGATTAACTAATACTATTAATATTAATGTTAACATATATAATAACTATTATAATTAACTAATACTATTAATAGTAATTGTTAACATATATTAACTATTATGATTAACTAATACTATTAATAGTAATAGTTAACATATATAGTAACTATTATAGTTAACTAATACAATTAATAGTATTAGTTAACTTATATTGTAACTATTATAGTTAACTAATACTATTAATAGTAATAGTTAACATATATAATAACTATTATAGTTAACTAATACAATTAAGGGTGAGTTTGGGAGTGCTTTTTTGTGGCTTATAATCACTTTTGAAACTCAAAATCACTTTTAATAGCGTTTGGATAACAATACTGATTATGATTTTAAGCTGTTAAAACGTAAAAAACTGTGTTTTCGTAGAAGCAGCTATGACCCAGCTTTTGCTAAAAGTGATTCTTAGAAGCTGTTATTTGTGTTGTTTTTACAATAATAACCTCTATCTCTTTTATACATTTATTATATCGAGATACATATCATAAAGGTCATTTTTGATATTTATCTTTAATAATCAGTTTTGAACATATACTATCCAAACATACTTATAAATTTTAGTATTTATTACAAATAATCAATTTTTCTAAAATCACTTTTGAACAATCACTTTCAGGAAATCAGAAGCAATGCCAAACTCACCCTAATACTAATAGTTAACTTATATAGTAACTATTATAGTTAACTTATATAGTAACTATTATAGTTAACTAATACTATTAACAGTAATAGTTAACATATATAGTAAATATTATAGTTAACTAATACAATTAACAGTAATAGTTAACTTATATAGTAACTATTATAGTTAACTAATACTATTAATAGTAATAGTTAACCTATATAATCACTATTATTATTAACTATTAGTATTAGCTAATAAGGAGAATATCAAGAGTCTTTAGAATTTGGAATGGTGATGATGTGACTTCTCCAAAAGCAAGAGTTTGCCTAAACATGTCTACGTGGCGAATTCTTAGGCCTCCTTACCAACTTTAATATATATATATATATATATATATATATATATATATATATATATATATATATATATATATATATATATATATATATATATATATATATATATATATGTATAGAATTGTTTTCATTGCACATATGACATAACAATTCATTTTAACAATAGAATAGTATTTGCACCGATAGCATATGCCCATAGAGAAGCTAAAGAAACAACTTTTTCCAAAGCAATTGTTTCGATACACTGATTTTAAATTATACTCCTTCCGTCCCGGAGAAATGCGCACAAAATGGGATGACACAAGAATTAAGGTAAAAGGTGAAAAGGTGATGTGTTGTGAGTGTAGATGGTCGAGTAGGAGAGAGAAAGTAGAGTAAGTGGGTAATTATTGTGAGTAGAGACAACCATTTTCATTTTGGGACTTTGCAGATTATTGTGGGACGTCCAAAAGGTGTCTTCTTGCATATTATTGTGGGACGGAGGGAGTATGTGATAGTAATCTTAATATTTATATAGAATATAAAAATGTGTTTTAAAGCCACGGGAGCACTATAGAATATAATATTTTCATACTTTCATGTATTAGTGAATCGAAATCTACGTGGAAACGTAACCTATGCACCTTTCTCCTTCTCCTTCACTTTTTTCATTTTCATTTTCATTATATACATTTACTCTTAATATTTAAATCCAACATGCTAAATTATATTTGACGGTAATCTTAATTAAGATAAAGTAGGACAAAACAGTGTTGAAGTAGAAATAAACCTCACCTGATGAGTAGGTTGATCCACCATTAGGTTAAAGGGAGTGTTGTCACATCACCACCGAGGAGATCCAAAGGTTTGCCTGCCAAGTTTCACCAAAGCAAAAAGATTAACTATGCCTTTTTTTTTCTTCCAGAATTCTGAAAAAAAAAATAATATCAACATCACAAAAGTACATTTTCAACTACGTGCACATAGATTCTTTCTACATAATATTCTTGAAATGACAAAATGATTGGTCCGACAGCAACTAGTGATTCGCCAAACAGTTTTAATACTTATACATAATACATCTTCAAGAGACGTAAGTACTTTACAAGGAGAAGAAAAATAATAAGGGCAATAGGAAAAGGAAAAGGAAAAGAAAAAGGAAAAGGAAAAGGAAAAGTGAAGGAAGAAAAGGTCCCACAAAAGTGTTTAGTTGTCTTAATATTTAATCAAGCACATAATGAAAGTGTAGGGCTTGTAAGATATTAATTGTAATCAAGAAAGGTACTTTGGAAACGTGGGAATATTTCCAATTCGAGTAAGGATAACATTTACATGACTTGTTCCAAATAAGGCCTTCTTCTAGAGCCAACCATCTGAAATTCTTTTAGACAATTAAAGAAAGCGCATGTATGATGGGCAAATTTTCTTTAGTGGCTCAACATATAGTTACTTGTTTATTTGCAACTCTCTACTTGATTAACGACACACTCACTAAGCATGGCCTACGAATCTTATAAGATTTGAAAAAACGAATCTAAAAATGTGTTTTAAAGCCACGGGAGTACTATAAAATATAAAATTTTCATGTATTAATGAATCCAAATCTATGTGGAAACGTGAATCTATGCACTACTAATGTCTGTGATTGGTCAGCTTGAGCAAGCTGGAGATTCTTGGAGGACTTTAGCTACCATTGCCACTGCTTGATATATTTCGATGGTTAGGAATTCCTTAAGTACGCAAAAGTAACTTTAGATGTTGACCCAACTTTATTCCATCTACTGTTTAAGCATATGAAAGAACCAAGAAGTCTTGTTATATTAAGAGGAGTTCTAACCAGCTTTGGCAGAAATTTGACGTAGAATTTGTTTAGTTATGATGGTTTTTGAGTGGTCATCAAAAAAGAAAAATATACTTTCAGGGTAGGCAAATTAACTTATCCTAACGTTTGGAAGAGAAAATCTTGATGTAGGTATACTTCTTAGTTTAGGGGTCTTAGTTTATGTTGCCTACTAGGTTGCACGGATACGGATACGGGGATACGGATACGCGGATACGGGACACGGGGATACGGCATTTTTGAAAAATATAGGATACGGGTACGGGGGGTTAATATGTAAATATTAAAAGTACAAGGACCAACATGTAAATTTAAAAAAATATAAGGACCAAAATGTAAATATAATAAAATATAAGCATAAATACTAGTCTTTGGTGGTACATATAAAAAATATAAGCACATATACTAGTCTTCAATAGTCAATAAAAGAAAAAAAAAATAAAAAAATTAATAAAGCTAAATCAAGTCACCCACGTGTGTCACTCACAGTACATTACACAAATAGTGGAGTACTGTATAGAAAACAATTTTCAAAGTTCAAGTACGTCACTTTCTTTGCAAATTAACAAATTAACAGAGAAAAAGAAAAAATGAAAATAGCAGAGCAGCTTACCTCAGGCTAGGCGAAGGCGACTCACGAGTCGAATCGACGATGAAGGAAGGCACACCGCACTCGGTTGGAGCAAATCGACTTGGAAGTGGAGGCGAGGGTTCTGGCTTTGAGTCTTCAACGGAAAAAAATGGAAATAAATAGAGCAGAGGCGAGGGTTTGATTCGACTTACTTGGAAATCATAGGGCGAGGGTTTGAATCGACGAAGGAAACTCGAATCGTCGACGTTTGTTTCGAATTCGAATCGTCAAGGTAATTTTTGATTTCTAATTTCGGGTAAACGTGTCCAGATTCGGGTTTGAGTATCCGGGTTTTGGACACGCGTACCCGTTTCCCGTATCCAAAGTTTGTGAAAATTCAAATTCGGCCCCGGTACGTATTTGACGCCGTATCTGACGTATTTTAGGCGTATCCTTATCCGATACGTATCGGATACGCGATACGTGGACTGGGTGACGTATCCGTGCATCATAGGTTGCCTAGCCTAAAGGATCCTTGATAATTATTTAATATTATATTTTTTGTAAATTTTTCAGGGTGTCCAAAAGTGCAAATTACTTATCCGACTAGCTAATTTTTCCCCCTTGATTATGACTTCTGATGGTATTTCATGTGCTCCCTCCATCTCGTATCTATGTACCCCGGCCCGGAATAATCAGCAACGAGTAATAGGGGAAGATAATTTTTTCATTGAATGATGGCATGACTTACTGAGAAGTCACTCGCAACCACTTCCGTGAGTGGTCATCAAGGAGAAGCACCTCTATTGGAAGTTTAGCCTTTCACTCCCTCTATCCTGGAATAAATATCACATTTGACTTGTCAAACATTTTAAGGGGTGTGCTTTACTAGTTTGCACAATGGCAAAATTGCACTAAGTTTATTTCTTAATTTAGAAACGCGACATTTATTCCAGGATGAACCAAAAAGGAAAGTGTGACATTTATTCCAGGATGGAGGGAGTAGCATTTACAAAAATATTAGACTTTCCTAAATGGACCTTTTAGACTCAGTACCATGTGGATATTATGGAAAAGACGGATCCCTCAATCAACATCACAAAACTCCCATAATCTTGATTAAGTAACCCACATCCTGGCACTCCTTAGTGATACACGTAGTGCCATCAAAACAGCCTTCCCAGTAGGCAAATCGAGACTCACCAATATCACTTTCTGGGGCAGGTATTCTATGAGTATGTAAAGTACAAGAGAAAACCCATGGAAAAGGAGATAAATCCCGTGTGAGATAAATTTTCAAACAAGTTGTAACAAACTCCGCCTCAAAGCATCTAGGAACCCCATACATGAAGTTTCTCAAGTTTTCCTTCAATATGCTTACCATCGGCGGTAATAGGAATTAAACTACTACTTTATTGAGAGAATCTCCGAAGATCCGGAAAATATTAGGTCATATTTCAATCCCTCTGATTGTGTTAAGCACATCAGCTGACAAGCCATAGAGATTATTTGTTATTTTGGCCTAAATACAACACCTCTACCCTAACATTCCTTGATTGTTCATGTGTGTGAACCAACTTAGCAACATTATCATCATCAACCAACTCAAGACATGTCCATATAGAAATGCATAGCCCTAACCAAATTTATTCATTGCCACAGCTTCACATATTTATTTCTTGTGATATTTGTTTCCATACATTTCATATCTGTAACCTTGTTAGAAATGGTACTGAATACTGAAACAACATACATAATATAGTTGACATACAAAAAGAACAATGAACGCCACATAAAAGAAACATATTAATATTCTGGTATATAGTTTAAAGGGTTAATTGTGTTATAGGTGGTCTGTGAACTAGATATTACGGGTTAATTGTGTTTAAGAGTCTTTGCTCTATGCGAACTAGCTATTTAGAGTCTAATTTCTAAAATTTTGCCATTTGGGATCCAACACCGTCGTTTTGTATCGTTTAGGGTCTCTGTCACATGATTTAGAGGTTAAGCTGGTCACTTTGAAACTAACATGGCAACAGTGGTACATCCAGCAGTTTTGGCAGTTGATGTCCGGGTTTACGAAAGAAAAAAAATGGTGATATTGTTCATTACATTTTGATTTTGGCTAGTGATGTCTACGCTTAGAAAAATAATTATATATATATATGTGTGTGTTGACATTTGACATTGACCCATCCCTTTAATATACTCCCTCCGTCCCTATATGAATTGAATGTTGTCCATATTCAAGAAATTTTTGTCCGTATAAGTCCTTTTCCTAGAAACCTAATGAATTTATGCACCATTGCTACTCCATCCATCCTGAGAAACTAGGTCTTTTGCACTTTTAGTAGAACAAGTGCTTGACTACTCTTAATGATCTCAACTTATAACACAATATTGTAAGTGTGAATTAGAACATGATGTTTGATGAGGGAAAGTTTAGTAACTTATCCAAGAAATGGACATTCATTTAGGAAGATGTTTTTTACTTCGAAAAATGGATATTCATTTAGGGATGGAGAGTACTATATTTTCTTAAAAATCAAGTTTTTAGAATGTCCCTAATCTAAAAATGGATATTCATTTCGGCACACAAGGATTAAAAAAAAATAGTTTTTCTCATTCCAGCCCTACACTTCAATAAATCACAAAAAATCTTTAAGGTTACAGTAAACAATAACATATTTTTTTGTATATTTCAGTACTGTCCATGGTCAGCATTGATCACATCGTGGCTTTGCCCTGCATGGTAGTCAACGGATCTAATGTTAATTTAAGGTACACAAGGTACTGTTAAATTCTTTTTTCGCAATGATCAATTTCAAAACTTCTCACCAAAACCACCCAGTTAGTCAGCTATGCCTTGTCAGACCGATCTATCCCTATTCTAGGCATCCACCAAAGAAACCCGTTCCCCTTACTCTTCCCTTTGTGTAGGGAGGTTGTCTTCCACTATTGTGAAGGCTCAACAATCAGAATGCAAAATCCTCAAATTGAGAACTAATGGGTGCTTGGCGCTTACACCAACTATTGAGAAGAGCACCAAAACATTTTTAGGTTGAATAGATACAATTAAAAGTACAAATGAATGAAAAAAGGAACCCAAGATCTAGAAAGAAAAACATCACAATTTCGAGGCCAATAGCCATATGGTCATAAAGAAATATTCCCTCCGTCCCAAAATGAATGTCCATTTTGGCAAAAAAAAATTGTCCCAAAATGAATTACCTTTTTTACTGAAGTTACTTAAAGCTCCTTGGCAATCATAATGTTTCCGTTTTACTCTTGTGCCAGTAATGTATATTGTGAGATCATTGAGGACACATGTATATATGCTACAAAAAAGCTTAAATGTCAACTTCCTTAAATTTCTCCTAAACTCAAAATGGGCATTCATTTTGAGACGGGAGTGAGTAATAAGCATAATAGGTGAAATGACAATGACCAAGACTAGTCATCCTTAATAAATCCATAGACCATAAGAAAATTCCTGATTTCTAACTTGTATGTCCTCAATGCTATTCTAAACAATTGGTCATAAAATCATATAACAGCATATATCATGAATTTGTGACACGATACAGCCTAGGGAACAGCAGCACCGCAGGGTGATAAAGTGCCACACTATCTACAATTTAGAAATTTTGAGAACTTGATGTGAGGCAACATGCATGGAAAAAATACGTTTCAAATATTGAAAAGTGCATACAAAAATCTGTGGACATACCATCTCACAACTTTCTCATTGCTCTACTTCACCTTCCAAACCTTCCTGAGAAGAGTATCTTATTCATCAGAATAAGTCAAGCCCAACAACATACACACATTCATAAATACAGATTATTGATCTTGAAATTCAGATTTCAAAGCTTCCTACAAAGAGGAAAAAAATGAGCTGACCACAAGGAAGATATATAATATCCAAGTTAATCAAACTGCAAACAATACTCATAACATTCAGTTATAAAATTGCACTTCGACAAAAAAGAGAATAACATTAATAGAAGAATGACAACCATAAAAGCTTAAAACTGAAACTAAGATAGATGTAACTTAGATTAGAGTTAGAAATTTGATGATTAATGGAGCCCCAGTCAAAAAAGAAAAAGCAGAGAGCCAGAGACAAGGTTGAAGAGAATGCAACAGCAGAACAATCTTGCATTGCTTAATTGCAGTGGTGAGGTTTGAGAGGAAGAAAGTTAGGTGGAGGGAAAGAGAGAGAGAGAGAGAGATTGATTTTGCTGAAATGGGATAGAAATGACACTCACATTAGAGCTGAAATATAAGAAAATGCACTGGGTGACCTAATACACATGCTTGGGGAAGAGCCACAGAGGAATCATATAAATATATAGATAAACCAAAAAGACGGAAATGACACTCAAACTGGAAGGTAAACTGACAATATGAGCACTACAACGACCGCACAAGAAACAGAATGTTAGCCAAAGGCACCTATCCCCGTATAAAATAGCTATAAGATGTGTATTTATTTATCTGTCTCTAAGCATATACACGATACAACAGTCGACAGTAGTTATACACAGAAATGAAAATATTCTACCCTTTCTAGACTCTTTGTCTTGAGGCAGAAGATTACAAGATATGGGAAACAGAAATACGGATCTTTACTTAAATGTGGAATATATATGCTTACCAATATTTATAGCTTTCATACATTGGAGACCAATGCGAATTTCCTACAAAAAATAAAAATAAAAAACGCTATAACTGCTTAATAGTTTCAGCAAGAAGTTGAGAAACAAGGAAAAGGTAATTAAACTAAGGGCTTCAAATAAAGGATCTTACATGTAGCAGCAAGTATCCTACATAAAAGGATGCCACGTGGGGCTTACTTCAGCGTCTTCACTCTTGAGCCTTAGATCTTTATGAAGAGATTTCAAGATCGCGTCCTCACATGATTGACTTTGTCATTGTTCATGCTTTCTTCACCTTCTCCACATGCATCTATATCGATAAGTGGACCCACTATTTGAGATTGTTGAACGCATTAGTGATGATAACTTCATCACCCAGATATGCATGTTCATGAACAATTCATCAGCAAAAATCATCAATCAGCTGATGGGGGAGGAGGGGGAGAGAGTTGGGAGGGAGATGAAGAAAGATTTATGGTGAACTTTAATATAGTAGAAGGTTATGGAGTTTTTGATTCTCAAAAAATTGGATCAGTTGGAGAGCTAAACTCCGTTTTGAGTCAGCCACCATTTTTAAATTTAACAGATAAAAACTCCTTATGGTTTAGTTTTTGATTAACAGTTTCTTTTGGGGTAGCTCTGGCCTATAGTATGATGAATACTGAAATTAGTGCGAGTCCACCTGCATGTAATGAAGTGAAAAACGTAACAACAAACGATGGATGACCAAAATCTACATTTTTGTTTTATTGCTTGCACTACACATAGCCCGCTTATAAATTTTCATTGGTTCCTTTGCTAGGAGCAATATTAGTGAAAAGAGAAGGGATGTTATAATATTAAAACCTCTTTCAGGAGAATAGAGGCAGATGGCATCCATCAATCATCCTTGAAATCTCTCTCATTTCAAATCTTTGCACTTTCTTCGTGATCTTGTCAGCAATTGATGAATCTCAATAAAACCTATTAGTTTTTGTTCCTGGTTTTACAAGCTCCAATTGGTTGCTGAAAATTACTAATTCCCCTCATTTCCGGTACTTTCATCTTCATTACCATCATATATTTCAAGATACGCCTCCTCATCTTCAACCTGGTTTTCGAAACACAACCTTAAGTAAGCAAGAGACAGATTGGCTTTCAGTTCAACATCAAAGTCCATTGATCAGATACTCCCTCCGTCCCAAAATGATGTTCCTATTTGACTATTTAAAGTTTCTAGTGATATGTTTTCTTTTCAAAGATTACCGTTCATTGAAGTAAATATTACACTCACAGCTTTAGCGATTAAAGAGCACACATTTATCACAAGGATAATGTGAGAAGTTCAATGATTTTAGCCATCAATTATGGAAATGAGAACATCTTTCGGGGACAAACAAAAACGGAAAGGACTAATTTCTGGGACAAAGTAGTTGTGATAATCGCCAAGTCTGTCATGAAAATTTCATTGTTTTGTGAGACAATAGAAAGTTCAACAATCAAGAGGGTACATTTTTTTTTCTAGAACACTCCCCCCACCCCTCACACACATAGAGACATACAGACAATGAAAAAAAAACGAAAAGAGGAGGAAATCTCATCGTGAGGACTTTATCATATAATACGCAAAACCGTAGAGTGATAAGCATTTACAAGACAGATGAAATATAAATTTTCATGTTACCGCTTCATTATAATCAGGATTGTCATCATCAGAATCATCATCCACCCTTGAGTACAAGGTTGCTTCATCAACCTCATCGATGGTCTTCATATCCGCCTGCAAAATTTGACCGTACAAGCATCAAGCAGAAGTATATCTTTAATTCTTTATTCAGGCACGAAATAGCAAAGATAGGTATAACATGTATTATTTCGAAAGAAATATTCTTACAAGTTCAGACTTCAGCTTCTCAAGTCTTTCCTTTAACTTGGACATATGATGCTTTAATGCCTGGAAATGTTTGAAATAGGAGAAGCGAATAGATTAATCATCAGAACACACAAAGTGCCAAGTATTTATGAGTTTTACATTGTTACTGTTAATTATTCCATACGTCCTAAATGAATGTCCGAAATTAATTCAGGGAACATTCTGAAAAGGCGTACTTTATATACAATTAATTGTAAGCATGCATAAATATTCTTGTTATCCACTTTCTGAACATTTAGTTTTGTAAGTATCTAATGACTAGTGAAAATAATTTGGCGAAAAAATATTTAGGGATAGGACATTCATATTGGGACAAAATTTCATGAAGATGGACATTCATTTAGGGACGGTGGAGTAGTATTTTAGGCCCTTACCTCACGTCTTTGCAGTTCAATTGAACGCGCTAATGCCTGCCTTCTAGTCAAGAGGTTAGTTGGCTTTACTTTATCTGGACACCGATAATTTTTTCCACGATACACGATAATTGCATAACCTTTAGCAGTTCTCTCAACAGATACCAACACTCCACCACTCTCAGCCTCGAGCATGATTGCAACATGCTTGACTTGTGCAAATCTTTTTCCTTCCACAAGTATCTTTACAAGCTCTCGATATTTCCAGTGTAAATGCATATTTTCAATCGTACCATCAAAAACCCCTCGCCTCCCTTGAAACAATAACAAAATTATTTTGAGCACCAACTAAAACAATTTTAAAGAATATGAGTGATTATCCTTACCTAGAAACAAGAACGGTTTCATACTCAGTCCAATCTTACGGAATAAAAACCTCTCCTCATCAGTTAAAGTTTCTAAATCAGTGGGGAGCTCTGATGGATCCAGTTTTTCTTGCACCTTTCGTAATGCCTTCTCAGCCATTGTTATCTTACCCTTGGCCTGCAATCGCATAAGTAAAACCATTTAACGGTGGATTCTTTTTCTTAAAATAATACATTTAAAAAAATATCCTTAAACAATACGGTTGAAAAAGTAATGCCCAAAAAATAAACCTACTATGAATTCGCTATTAAAAGTAGCGAATTTAAGCTTGAATTCACTATTGCCAACAACGTATTTAAGCTTGAGTTCTCTATTGCAAATAGAAAGCTTGAGGGAGGTGATCATTTGAGAGAAATGAAAATTTTAAATTCAAATTGGACTATTATTTTAGCTTACAGTAGCTAGCTTCTTTTCGAGAATTCTGACCAAGGAAGCATGCCTAGCAACTGCTGACTCTCTCATCATTTTCTCTCTGTCTTCATCGTTAATTTCTTTTCCCCAACGTGACGTTGCTGCAATAGTCTCAGCAAGAGTTCCTGCAACTAGTGGGCCCATAACAACTTTACGGTTTGAGTCAATAAGTATTGATGCTTTTTGGCGTGCTTGGTCTTCCTCGTCAAGTTGAAGAGTTGCTACCTCCTTTGCTTCTTCCAGTGTCTTCATGACACCCGGTGGCAAGAAATCGTTACCCCTGTGAAAGACAATATAATCCTTGTTCCTCGAAAGTAGAGTTCCTCCTGTCAATATCTGGAAGAAAGAAAAACCGGAGTAAAATTGTGTGCTAAACAAGAACGAGTATTTAGGCAGTACAAATACTTGGTTCAGCACCTAGAAAAGGAAATTGGACTAAACTCGCAAACACAAACAAGATACTCCCTCCGTTCCTAATTGGAGGCCCAAATTTTATTTTAAGGAATACTCTGAAAATGTGTGTTTTTTATACATTTTAATGGCAAAGATCCATAAATATTCTTACTATCCACTATCTAAACATTTAATTTGGTAAAAAAATATTTGGGGGTAAAGTGTTTTTGCAAAAAAGGACATTCATGTTGGGATAATTTTTTTTTTGAATTTGGAAATTCATTTAGGGACAGAGGGAGTAGTATGTTAGATGAAGAACTCAGAAGCTAAATTACATAAATAATTAAATGAAGCAGCTTAGCGATTTTCTATGCATCATACAAATGTACCCTCAATAATTCTGAGCTTCAGAAGTACCTTTATCCACTCAGGAAATGCACTAACCTCGGACTAGATACACAAAAAAGATCCAATGGATTGAAAACCTTGGACGAGATTTGGCAAAACCCCAAGGCTGTAAAGCACAGAGCTATCCTCGATAATATTAGACTCTAGATAACAATGGGCTTTGCATAATTTATTACCGTAAAACAGAATAGCTAATTCGGAAGACAATATTATCCTAGTAATGCTATTGGGATAGCAATATTCTTAATGAAATACTCCTTCCGTCCCATAATAAATGGCGCATTTGACTTGTCAACGTTCTTAAAGAATGTGCTTCACTTGTTTGTACATTACTTGTACAATGGTAAAATTGCACTAGGAGTATTTCCTTATTTAGAAACATAGGGAAATATAAAATGACATATATATTGAAACATAGGGAGTAGTTGATTGTGATAACTGAAATCACCATTTTTTTTGGGACGGACATAAAAGGAAAGTGAGACATTTATTATGGGACGGAGGGAATATAATAAATCAATGTATGAAATTATCATATAAGCGTTTCATGTGCAACTTTAGCTTTGTTGTTGGTTACTACAATATCACACACATCGAAATGACAATTGAGAAACAGATGGACATTTTTAAACAAGGAACACTATATTCATTTCGAGTTAAGAAAAGAAAATAGTAAATATAATGCTTTCTAAAATTAAACCTTGAGTTCTTCTGCCATTCTTTCATTACTAGTGCTATGTACACCGCGTTTGATGGCTATCTTTGCAATAGCACTTCTTTCCCATAATTTCACTATTGCAGCAGCAAGGCCTTGCAGTTCTCTATTTCTTCCTGTAATTAAGCAAAAACAAAGTCCTTAAAACACAAAATTTGAATTACGCGGACCAGAAAATACCAATCCATACATACCAAGGGCAAAATGAGGACGCATTGTCCGTGCATTCCTACGGTAAAAGGTTGTTTCGGAGTCTTTTAAGGCATGTCGTATCCCATGTGGAAGATATCTAAATGGAGGTTTATATCCACGAATCACAGAGGGAAGCAAATCTGCATCAACAGGAACTGGATCACATCCGTTCCAATCCGTGAACCGTGGGCCCAGCCCATCTAAAAGAAGATTGAACTCATTTAGTTCTACTAGTTTTTCTTCAGAAAGATCCTTTGATTCTCTTGATGAATGATATATTGGTGATTCTAAAGAGCGGATAGCTTCATTCTGTTCAGCTGTGCTAGAATGACAATTCTCTATAACTTTTGCTGATGAAGAAACCTTGTCAGCTTCGGTTTGCTTAATAAAATGCTGTACACAGTGCAACTTGTAAGCCATTCCCCTGAATAACACTACTGAACTTCCCGACCGCCATATCACTAGGCCTCCTGTTCTACTCTGAATGAAAGCAAAGTCGAATGCATTTAATAAAAACCATATACAAACTGGTAATTGATCCAAAATAAAAGCATATTGAACAGTTTGCTCATATAAGACATGCAGGAGATCCATAGCAATACTTTTAAGTTTCATAGAGTAGAGAAAAATTAGTACTCTTGATGCGCCATGGATTTCAAAATATCTGTATTTGCTCCTTAAATATTTTTGAAGAATACATTTATACAAGATTCACATTATCATTTAAAAGAAACAAGCCATGCTTCTTTCTTTTTTGATAAAAAAGGACTATATATATGATTTATAAGAAACCAAAGGGTAAATGAAATGGACAAGCAGTCTACTGGATTGAATATAAACACTAAAACCAAGAGCTAATCATGAAGTATTTCTCCATGGCCATCAGAGGAGAAACCCATAAACACGCCATATAAACTACTCTGTCCCAAAGGTCATAAAATCACTTTATTCCAGAAGTTTTTTGTATTTATCCGCTCCATAAACACACTACATTAGAAAAGCTAACATCCTTGTAATAAAAAAACACAAAAAAAAAAAAAAAATAGGGCCAAAAGGTTTAAAAGCTCGATTCTTTCACAGATGTCCCTGACACCCACTTGTTAACTTCAGATAGGAAAAAACTTTGGCAAGGATTTACAGCTTGACACTGCTTGTCACCCAAAAGTGGTAGCTCGGCATTACTCTGGTGGTGGTGGGTGCTTCTCTCTCTAACCTTATCACTCTCTCTGTTCATTCTATGGTTCTCTATCCCTCTCTCCATGATTACATCCAAACTCAAAAACAAGAACCCCTCAAACTTAGTACATTTCTCTTAAGCCTCCTCTTCACCCCCTCCCAAATATAGTATTCTTAGCAATGTGGCCATTCTTAGCAATGTGGCCATAATGAAAACAGTTTGGAATGTGTTATTTTTGTTTTGTAAGACGAACTGAAGCATCAAAGACTGTGATTGCAAACAGTATCTTGTTTATGAAAACTTTAGAACATAATTTCCCGTGTATCAAAGACTTGATTATATTTTCAGTTGGTGAAACTAATGTTGGTGTTATGCCCTAGGCTTATAGTTATTTAGACTCATAACTAATACCGTTATGTAATCGTCTTTATTATTTATAATAGAGAATGTTTATCTTGAGTATTTTATGTTTTACATGTTTATTATAATATTCCGTGTCCCTAGTTATTATGAATAACTAGTATAAGTTGGTAATGGATAATCATAGAGATGATTATATGCATGGGGATGCACATTACACTTATGAGTACTTGTTAGAGAACAAGGTACTGGACTGACCCATCTATGAGATTTATGACATGGTCTATGGTCATATATGTCATGATTAAATCTTATGATAGTCGTGTCATTAGAATCCTTAGTACCTGAGATTATTATCGTCTTCCACCTGATGAACGTTGTGTTTGATGTAATCTAACACTATCTTTAATAGGATAGCAATAAGGGATATGTTGGCACGACTGGATTCTTGTAGGGAAGAATGATAAGTCAAGATGGGATTTGTCCCTCGTTAAGAGAGATGTCTGATTGGGCCCCTCGATGAATTATGTTTGATGAAATGTGTGGCCACACTCAAGAGATTTGATAGAGATCAAATGCACTTGGATTATCAACACATTCGGAGTCGAGAAAGCATTGAACAATATAAGTTGACGTGGACCATGACTTATGTTCAAAATATGATATCGTGAGACAAAGGGATTGTGACAATGATTTATCAAGGAATCAAGCTTTGATGTTATATTAATTGGGTAGACATAATGGTTTGCTAGAAACCATTTATGTCTTGTGAGGATCGATGTTTCGACTCACTACCAACATAAATATAATTCCTACAGGATCACACACAAAGAACGGATTGAAAAATGGCTCAAATATGGAAAAGGGGGGGGGGCGGTCGCGCGCCCCGGAGGGGGCGATCGCGCCCTGCCGTCTGACAACTTCCGTTTCGGCTTTGGATTAGGGTTTTTTTCCCTAACTGTTAGGGATATTTATAAAGTATAAATAGACCCTTGTGCCTCAGCCAAGACATACGAATTTTAGGGTCTGAGAAACACAAATCTCTTGATTTTGATTACGAATCAAAGATCAAAACACCCTAGATTCAATTCCATATTAGCCATAGATTGTTGAAAAGAGTTTTAACAATCGGGGATCATCTAGCAATCCAACAAGATTAGATCTTGGTTCGTTCGCGTATGGATTACCGATAGAGGGTGATTGCGTTATCACCTAGAGCTTGAAGGCCTAGCATTGTTGATTCATCACAAGGAAGAACAGGGAAGAAGATCAAAGTTTCGTCTACGGCTCAAGGTGAATTACGATTCGTGTACGAAAGACAAATTCGCAACAAAGGTTAGTAAATCTATGTTCATAGTTTTAATCTCTTCATGTTAGACGAATTCATGGCTAGGGTTTTGTAAGTCAGGTTAAATCTTCCGATGCGCTTGTAACCCCAAAACCCAACAACTAACAGTTTCCTCACTAAACTATCCACCATATTCAAATATCCTCAATGTTCTTTAATTTTTATTGAAATGTCATGACTGAACTAGCCCACTTTTTCCAATGTCACGACTCCGTCTATAATATCATTAAAGAACTAACAAAAGTTAGTCACGTGACCTCACGTGACTAACTTAAGTTAGATGTTTCGTGACCTCACGTGACTAACTTAAGTTAGATGTTTAACGAATGAAATCACTTAAGGTGACGTGTGTGCTGACTAGATTTTGGGGGAAAAAGCCCGCCATATTTAGGCATGTGAGACACACAAGTCTCACATAATTCTGCCTTGACCGGGAAAGATATTTTCAGTATCAAAATCAAAATAAAAATTAAATTTTTCCCCAATTTCCTTGTGATGAAGAATGAGTGGATGAACGAATGAGTGAAACCCTAGTTTTTGTTTCACCTTTTGTTTACCCAATTTTTTGTTTTGATAGTGAAAATATCTATCCCGGTCAAGTCAAATTAGGTGTGACTCATGCGTCTCACGTGCCTAAATATGGCGGGCTTTTTCCCCCAAAATCTAGTCAGCACACACATCACCTTAAGTGATTTCATTCGTTAAACATCTAACTTAAGTTAGTCATGTGAGGTCAAACTTTCATTAGATTTTAACAACATTATGGACAGAGTCGTGACATTGGAAAACGTGGGATAGTTCAGCCATGACATTTCAAAAAAAAAAAAAAAACAGCGAGGACATTTGAAAATGGTGGATAGTTCAGTGAGGAAAATATTAGGTTGCCATTTTCAGTTTGGAGAAATGCTATTACGGATAAACTAAACTTTGATGCCATCAATAGACCAAGTAGGAAGACACTGGCAAGATGACACAATACAACAGTACAGACTCACCCTCTCAAATTTTCCTCTAAAAGCAGGACATGTCACATGACATGGTAAGATTGAGCTACGCTATCTATATGTGCTCACAATTTGGAAAATTAATGACAAGATTTATAGCCATTCCTCAAATTTCCATTGAAATACAGTCTTCAGACATTGAATTTTAAATGAGGCAATCAAAATCTCGCAAGCCTGTAAGATTTCAAACAAATATAAGATTAACACTGATGCTCTAGCATGTCTACCACGAGGCTGGAGAGTGCCAAGAGGTAGCCTGTGCCTGAGGCTCTCAGGAGAGTGCCTTTCATTAGCTTATTTACAATTTCTTCTTCTTTTTCTTTTAATCAAAAGTTTCAGCTCTGCCCCTAGCTCAACCCCAAGGTAAGTTGGGATAACAAGAAGTATAATGGCCATTCTCGGTAACAATTATCATAGAAAGCATGCTCTTCAAGTCTTGTCAAACTTTGGAATAATTGTTCTTTCTCAATGGTGAAGCTATTGTACTGAAATAATCTTGTTGGGAAACCAAATTATGTAAACAAATGACAAAACAAAAACACAACTAACCTCTAAATGTTCATGAGTCCTTTTCATGTTCATTGCAGAAGACCCTTCAAATTTCAATTTAACCACCTCATCCACATTCCACTTCTCGTGGATAGAGTCCACCAATGCCTGTGTAATACCAGCCTTTTTTACTTGAATCCTCTCCACCATTCTTAATGCAACATTCCTAAGTCTCTTCAATTCATGCTCAGGTAACATTTTCTCAGCCAACCATGTATTGCTTTTCATAGACCCTTTCTCTCCTTCCACATTTTTCGAACCAATCTCTCCCTCCCATGGTAGCTTAGTAGAATCATAATTATCACTAGAACCCACAAACTTTTGATTTTTTCCTCCATCAATTTTCAACACTTCTCGGTTGATTGAAACCTTTTCATCATTCTTGACAGGCAAAATCTCATAAGGACACTCAGAATCTCGAGCTTTTCTTCCTTCAATTCTAGACACCATCTGAGTGAATGAAACCTTATTATCAATATTGGCAGGCAAACTCTCTTTTTCCTCCGATAACCCAATTCGAATTGGGTCATTTTTCAAACCAATTTTTCTCTCCAATGGCAACTTATCTGAATCAAATTTATCACTAAAAGCCTCAAAATTTCGAAAATTTCCACCATCATTACTCAATGCATTCCTTTTGAACAAAACCCTTTCCTCAATTTTGACAGGAAAATTCTCCTTTTTCTCCAACATCCCACTTTCGATTGCAACATTTCCACCATCTTTCTCCTCATTCCCACTAAGCCCATTTTCCCTTTTACCCTTCTCACAATCAAATTGCTCATCTCTTCTTCTACCTTCAATATTCCTGGGTTTCCTTTCTTGAACCCAAGGAGCAACCTTTATCCGATTACCAGGACCAAAACTCACTGAGTCACTCACCAACGAGTCGTTCCCAATTCTAGACTCACCCACAAATCCATGAGTTTCTTCTCCCTCTTCTTCTCCCTCTTCAAAGGGTAATCTCACCTTTCGTCGTTCTTGCCATGGAAATTTCTCTCTTAAAGAAGTATTCTTCACACACCATTTATCACGAACTTGTTCAGAGAAGCTTGGCCTAGGCTTTCTTCTGTTCTTATTTCTTGTTGATGCTGATCTTGGGTTGATATGATCATAAGAAGAAGAAGAAATCTTGAATTGGTTAGTAGTTTTGTTGTAACTGTGAGAAGAACAGGAGAGGGGTGATGATTTTGGAAGAGGATAGAGTAAGTTCAGTGACATTTTTGGTGATCGTTTTGATTCAGTACAACGTAGTTTTTTTCTAGGCTTCGAATATTGTTTTTGAAAGGGCTATGAAGTCTTGGGCCGCTTGTGGCATATAGCCTTGTTCTTTCTTGATAGGCTCCCAATTACTAATCTTTCTATCACTTGTATTCACATATTTAAGCCCAAATTTGTTACTTCTTCCATTTTAAAATTATTGTGAGCTTAACTAAAAATAAATGTGAAAGTAAATAATAGTCATCTTCATACAGAAATTATGAATTTAACTAAAACAACTAGGGGTGTGTGTGGGCCCAAAGCCCGCAGGCTTTGGTAAAGCCCGGTATGAGCCCATTTAGCTGCGGGCTTCAATTTCAAAAGCCCAACATAGCGGGCTCAAATTAACGGGCTTTTGCAGGCTTTAAGTGGGTATTTAGCGGGCTGGAGCTTGATGGGCCCAAATTTAAAATTACAAATTTCAACTTCAAGATCAAAATAATTGTCATAAAGTTAAAAATTTAACATTACAATATTTGAAGCAATCCCAAATTTAAAATTACAAATTTCAACTTCAAAAGAAATAAATCCATAAATTTAACAATTTAACTTTATAATATTTTGTTCAATACCGGTTGAAAGCTATAAGTTATTGCTTACAGTAAATCAGTAAATGCCTAGGTTCTGGTTTACGTACTAGTTACTTCTTCATACCAGTGAGAATATGCAAAAGGTACACAGGTACAATGGAATTCTCTTCAAATGTAGACAAGGGTGTAAGATTATAAAGATGTAGAAATATCAATATCAATGATATAATATAGTTATCAATTATATAGGAAACAGTACATAAGAAAAGATTCTGGAACCTAACAGTAAGCTAGCGATAACATAAATACATTTGAAGATTAGAACATTTACATATTTTATTAATGTTGGTCTATTACTAAATTAAGTTTACTTTTTTGCATAGACATTAAGATTTGCACACTCTCGTTTTATCACATGTTCAGACAAACAAAGATGTAATAATCTCATTAGTCCCGGTTACTTAGTTCCTGCAGAAGGAACAAGTAAATTAGTAAATGCCTTGTAATAATCCGAAATATTGGTTCTTTTTTTTTTTTTTATTAAATTTGCTTCCTTAAGTAATAATGTTATTCCTTTTATTATTGGGATTAGATGAGTTGGGGCTTTGATATTGGGCTTAGATTTAGGAAACCTAATTATAAATACCCTTTCTAAACCTAGAAGCCTTACTATTTTCATAACCCTAGAAAGAAAATAATAGAGGGAGGCAAGAGAGAGAAACTGTCGTGAAGAGAGAGAGAGAGAGAGAGAGAGGGAGAGCCATGAGGGAGAGGTTGCCGGATTGAGAGCTAGGCCGGCCGGAATTTGGAGAAGAAGGAGCAACCTTCTTCATTGCTTGGACTATCCTACGTTAAGGTGATGACTAAATTGGTTTTTGTATTGTCCTATAACCTAGAAAACCTAGAATATTGTTGATGAAAAACTAGGGTTTTGGTATTACTATTAATGATTAATGGAAATTGACCTAAGAAGGTTATTAATGGAAGAACTGAGTTGTAAACCTAATGTTGATTACGGTTTGGGGCATGATAAGTCAATGGGCTGGCCTAAGATCATTGTATGCTAAGGAGTTAAATGGGATTTAGGATTTTTGTGTGTGTTCTGGGTGTTTGCAGTAGGTGATAGGTGTATGTTGTGTATGTGTGTGTTTGTAATGGGTCTGTGTGCGTGTGTGCATGTATTTTGGTGTGTGCAGAGTGTGTGTGTGTGTTCCTGCTATGTGCGTATGTGTGTTGTAGCGTGTCCAGCCGAGTATATGTGTGTGTGTGAGTGGCGGCTGGTGTGTGTATGTATGGTGTGTGCAACGTGTGTTTTTGTGTTTCAGCAGTGGTATGTGTGTGTGTGTGTGTGTTTCAGCCGTGCAGTGTGTGTGGTGTGGCTGGTGTGTGTAGGGTGTTAGGGTTAGTGCGTGTGTGTGTGTGTTAGGGTTTAGTGTGTGTTAGTGTGTGCTGGAAAAGATGTAATTAGTGGGTGTAATTGTGAATTAGAGAGTATTATTAGGATTTGATTATAGAAACCCTAGGGATATTTTGGTAAATCGAAAGGGGTTTAGGGTTACTTTTTAGAGGAATTAAAAGAGAATCTTTTTGTATGATTGTAGATTCGTGCGAGGGCTCGTTGCAAGGATAGTGCAAGAAATCGAGGTAAGAGATTATACATCTTTAAGTTAATTGATTTTTGCTCCGTTCCAATTATTAGGCTTCCGCATATTTCTTAGCGATATACGTCCCTTTGATACGTAAAAGCTGACCTCGCGTCAGTAACTGTTTTAATTCCCTCGTTTACCGTTATTTTCTAATCTTTTGTTATTCGTTTGCTAAATCGTTCTTTTGGTTTCGTAAATACGGAATTTTATTGTCATTGTGAATGTTCGTATTCGGTATAAAAATGAGATTTGATATGATATGATTTTGTATTCCTTCAATGATCGCTAAGTTAGACAACCTGCTTCGGCGGGGTATATTTGTAATTTGGCCTTTGCGCAAACTTAGTTCACCACTTCAAATTAGTGGTGGGGTGTTTCGGATACACTGTTTAGGACTCTACGGAGTCATTTTGTTCCCTTTATGGGATTTTGTTTGATAAGGTCAGTAGACCACTTATGTGATCATGATGTCTGCGAATGATTTGATTATCTACGGCTGGAATGGGACGGTTGTAGATAATTAGAGCATTCGAGTTAGCTTTGTTCAGCTTATCAGTCCTTTGAAATTTCTTATAATCTGTGAGTGGTTTAGTTAGTTAAAACTGGTATGAGACGGTTTTAAATAAGTAAACCATTCGAGTCAGTTTGAATTGATTTCGTCATCATTTGAAACTCCAAAATATTTGTCAACTCAGTTTGTGAAACCGTTGAGATTTTGAAAGACATTTGGTTTGAGATTTGGTAAATAACTATTTCGAATTTGTGGTCTGTTATGTCTTCGATTGTTATTTGAACTTTTTATCGTTTGATATTCCTTCGGGTCAACTCCTCCCTAGTAACCGGAGAGGCTGTATATGAACTTACTGGACATTGTTCACTCACCCTTTCATCTTCTTTTCTTCCAGATTTCAAATAGGAATAATGTGATTCGGTTCGGGAGCACTTCATAAGGAGTTCCAGGATCGTTTTAGTTTATTTCATTTTAGACTCTTTAGTCAGTTATTTCAGTTATTTGAGAGTTTGTAAGACTTTAAAGATTTTGTTGGGTTTTAGTTACCGTTATTTGGTTTTGAAATATTATTTATATTGGAGAATTATTATTATTATTGTTGTGAAAATTCGGGTCGTTACAGTTGGTATCAAAGCTTTGGCTTTAGATCATTGGGAGTTAGGAGGTGTGAGGATAAGTTTGATTTCAGCCTTAGGTTTGACCTCAGTGTCATTCTTGGAATGTTTAGTGTAGATTAATATGATAAGATTAGATGCTTTATCGAATTATGAAAGTTGATAATGTTTTATTTCCTAGCATGTCAAAAGCTTATCTATTTGGATTTATGATTATTTTCTCCTTTTGCCATTTTAGGTTAATGGCGAAAAGAAGAGTGTGTGCAAGGATCCAAAACCGGAGAGGTCGACAACAGAATTAGACTAATGATGTGAGAGAAGAGGATCATGTTGAGAATGATAACCATAAGGGTTCAGCTGAGAATAGTTCTAATCATAGGGTTGGGAATGCCCAAAATGTTCAGGTTGGTAATCAAACCACTGGAACCAATGGTCAGGGGGTGCAGCAACCGGTAGCACCGGTGGCAGAATTAGTTCCCATGTTGCAAGCACTTACAAGATTAATCCAGCAACAACAGGTTCAGCAGCAACAACAGGTTGGTGGTGTCCCACCTAGGCAGAGTAGTGATTTAGCAGAATTTAAAAAGCATACTAGTGCAACCTTTAGCGGTATTGGGGGACCTATAGCAGCGGAGGATTGGGTGCAAGAAATGGAAAAGACATTTGAGGGGATGCGCTGTCGTGAGAGTATCAAAGTGTCATGTGCCACCTTCATGTTGAAGGAGGGGCCTATGATTGGTGGCTTATGGAGAAGCGCAAACATCAGAATGACGAGTTTTTGTTTACTTGGGAAGATTTCAAGGTGGCCTTTTATGAAAAGTATTTTCCTAAAAGTGAGCAAATTCAGAGAGAGAATGACTTTATTAAGCTAGTTCAGAAGGACAAGACGGTGTCTGAGTATGAGGCTGAGTTTGCACGTCTTGCCAAGTTTGCCCCTACTTACGTGGCAACTGAAGAAAATCGCGTGCATAGGTTTGAAGAGGGGTTAAGTCCTGCGATCAAGAGGGGTGTGATACCATTTGAGCTCAAGACATATACGGATGTGGTAAATAAGGCGTTACTAGTGGAAAGAGGTCTTATCGAAGTATAGGCAGATTGGGATGACAAGCATAAAAAGAGAGACAGACAAACCAGTTTTCAGGATAATAAAGATTCAGGAAGTCAGGCAAAGAAACAGGTGACACAATGTACTGATGGTGCCTATTGTCGTGAATGTGGGGGTAATCATGAAACCCAACGTTGTTATAGAATCTTGAAGGCATGTTTCAACTGTGGGAAGACCGAGCATATGATCAAGGATTGCCCTGAACCACTTAAAGAGAGGTTCACAAAGGATAGTGAGAACAAGGACAAGGGTAAGGACAACAAGGATGACACAAATTCGAAGCGTTCAGGAAGAGTCTATACTATGAAGGCTAAAGATGATGAGGATGCAAAGTGGACAGTGGCAGGTACGTTAAGTTTAGAGGACTAAACTTCTTTTAAGGGGGTAAGAATGTAATAACCCGAAATATTGGTTCTTTTTTTTATTATTAAATTTGCTTCCTTAAGTAATAATGTTATTCCTTTTATTATTGGGATTAGAAGAGTTGGGGCTTTGGTGTTGGGCTTAGATTTAGGAAACCTAATTATAAATACCCTTTCTAAACCTAGAAGCCTTATTATTTTCATAACCCTAGAAAGAAAATAATAAAGGGAGGCGGGAGAGATAAACTGTCGTGAAGAGAGAGAGAGAGAGAGAGAGAGAGAGAGAGAGAGAGAGAGAGAGAGAGAGAGAGAGAGTCGTGAGGGAGAGGTTGCCGGATTGAGAGCTAGGTCGGCCAAAATTTGGAGAAGAAGGAGCAACCTTCTTCATTGCTTGGACTATCCTCCGTTAAGGTAATGACTAAACTGGTTTTTGTATTGTCCCATAACCTAGAAAACCTAGAATATTGTTGGTGAAAAACTAGAGTTTTGGTATTACTATTATTGATTAATGGAAATTGACCTAAGAAGGTTATTTATGGAAGAACTAAGTTGTAAACCTAATGTTGATTAAGGTTTGGGGCATGATAAGTCAATGGGTTGGCCTAAGATCATTGTATTCTAAGGAGTTAAATGGGATTTAGGGTTTTTGTGTGTGTTCTGGGTGTTTGTAGTAGGTGATAGGTGTCTGCTGTGTGTGTGCGTGTGTCTATAGTGGTCTGTGTGCGTGTGTGCATGTGTTTCTCAAAGCGTGGCGCAGAAAGCGCTGTGTAGTCCCGCCATGCGCGTGCAGTGTGCTGTAGCTGCAGTGCAGATTACATGTGTGCGTGTCCAATGCTGGGTGCATGTGCGTGTGTGAATGGCGGCCGGTGTGTGTGTATGGTGTGTGGCACATGCGCGCGTGTTTCAAAGAGCTGGTATGTGGTGCGTGAGCCAACAAGCAGCCTGTGTGGGCGCACTGGTGCGACGTAGGTGTCAGGTTGGGCACAGTGCGCCAAGGTTGTGGCTTTGAAGCGTGTGTTAAAGGCTGCCAAAAAGATGTAATTAGTGGGTGTAATCAGGAATTAGAGAGTATTATTAGGATTTGATTATAGAAACCCTAGGGATATTTTGGTAAATCGAAAGGGGTTTAGGGTTAATTTTTAGAGGAATTAAAAGAGAATCTTTTTGTATGATTGTAGATTCGTGCGAGGGCTCGTTGCAAGGATAGTGCAAGAAATCGAGGTAAGAGATTATACATCTTTAAGTTAATTGATTTTCGCTCCGTTCCAATTATTAGGCTTCCGCATATTTCTTGGCGATATACGTCCCTTTGATACGTAAAAGCTGACCTCGCGTCAGTATTTGTTTTAACTCCCTCGTTTATCGTTATTTGCTAATATTTTGTTATTCGTTTGCTAAATCGTTCTTTTGGTTTCATAAATACGAAATTTTATTGTCATTGTGAATGTTCGTATACGTTATAAAAATGAGATTTGATATGATATGAGTTTGTGTTCCTTCAATGATCGCTAAGTTAGACAACCTGCTTCGGCGGGGTATATTTGAAATTTGGCCTTCGCGCAAACTTAGTTCACCGCTTCAAATTAGTGGTGGGGTGTTCCGGATACACTGTTTAGGACTCTGAGGAGTCATTTTGTTCCCTTTATGGGATTTTATTTGATAAGGTCAGTAGACCACTTATGTGATCATGATGTATGTGAATGATTTGATTATCTACGGCTGGAATGGGACGGTTGTAGATAATTAGAGCATTCGAGTTAGCTTTGTTCAAATTTTATCACCCTTTTCTTTGAAATTCCTTATAATCTGTGAGTGGTTTAGTTAGTTAAAACTGGTATGGGACGGTTTTAAATAAGTAAACCATTCGAGTCAGTTTGAATTGATTTCGTCATCATTTGAAACTCCATAATATTTGTCAACTCAGTTTGTGAAACCGTTGAGATTTTGAAAGACATTTGATTTGAGATTTGGTAAATAACTATTTCGAATTTGTGTTCTGTTATGTCTTCGATTGTTATTTGAACTTTGTATCATTTGATATTCCTTCGGGTCAACTCCTCCTTAGTAACCGGGGGGGCTGTATATGAACTTACTGGGCATTGTTCGCTCACCCTTTCATCTTCTTTTCTTCCAGATTTCAAATAGGAAGAATGTGATTCGATTCGGGAGCACTTCATAAGGAGTTCCAGGATCGTTTTAGTTTATTTCATTTTAGACTCTTTAGTCAGTTATTTCAGTTATTTGAGAGTTTGTAAGACTTTAAAGATTTTGTTGGGTTTTAGTTACCGTTATTTGGTTTTGAAATACTATTTATATTGAAGAATTATTATTATTATTGTTGCGAAAATTTGGGTCGTTACATGCCTAAATGGGTTTTTAGTCTTTTGAAGGATGCGGGCCGAGCCGGGCCTAACGGGCCGAAGAATTATGAAAGTCCGATCTCAACCCAAACCCCGCGGGCTTTCAAGCAGTCAAGCCCAGCAGGGTTGAAAACCTTGCGGGCGCGGGCCTTGCGGACTTCGCGGGCCGATGGGCGAGTTTGCACACCCCTAAAAACAACTGTCAACTTCTCGTTGTTGTTTTCGTAACAACTGTGAAAAATAACTGTTAACTTCTAAAAAACAATTGTGAAGTTAGAACAACTGTAAACTTCTCAAATTTGCTCCATATTATATCTTAATGTTACTAGTTGATTCGTGTTGACAATTCAAATACAATGGTAGTTTCAATTTTTTTTTTCTTGAATTCAGAATTTTAAAATATTTCATTTAAAAATTTTGAGGGGTAAAAAGAAACATAGAGAAAAAGGAATGAGAAAGGCAGAAAGAGGGTTGTCCACGCTTGCCACACCGTTCAATGAGTGGCACGGGTGTAATTTCGTCTAATATGCAAAGACACACGCGTCCACCTATAAGGTCATGCATGACCTGTTGGTTAATTCGCAAAATTTGTGTCCTTAATCGCAGTTTTTATTAGGTTGAGTGAAGATTTGATAATTGCCCCATAACTGAAATCACCATTATACCCAATATTAATATTAGAATATCATTGTAAAGTACTACTCAGTATTTCCTAAAATATAAATATAAAGAAAAAATAATTACTTATCTAATCCCCTTGTCATCTTGTTGAATCAATTATCCTATGTAGAAAATTAACTTAGCCTTGCATTCAATACATAAGGATAATGAGTTATTTCTTTCATTGCCAATTAATTTTGAAATGCAAACTCAAACTTGTCATGATTTCATAGTATACTTTCTACACGTGTTAGCCCAAAAGGCCTAAAATGTTTTAGCTCCACTCTATGGCCACGCATCAATACTAACATGAATCATTCTAATTGGAGAATTTGCCCCAAAAATTCTTTTTGGAACAAATTACTTCCTATTCAGTTTTTCATTGTATTAAAATGATCAGAAAGTTTTTTTTTTATAAATGAACTTCCATTTTTACCCTTACAACATTCTAAAAATATAATATAACAATCAGATTTAAAAAAAAAATAATTTAAAAAAAAATAATTTTTAATTTTTTTTTTAAAATAATTAATTTTTTTTTTTGAAAATATAATACAACATTTTGAAAATATATAATACAACATTCTGAAAATATAATACAACACCCTGAATATAATACAACATTCTGAAAATATAATACAACATTTTGAATATAATACAACATTCTGAAAATATAATACAACATTCTGATTTTTTTTAATTTTTTTTTGAAAATATAATACAATATTCTGATTTTTTTATTTTTAAAAAAAAAATTGTATTTAAAATTTTTTTTATTAAAAAAAATTTATTAAATTTTTTTTTATTAATTTTTTTTTTTTTGAAAATATAATACAACATTCTTTGGGTGGTATTTTCGTTCAAAATGACAAAAAATTGATACATTCATTTAAAAGAAACTTATTAAGCATATATTTTTAAAAAAGTAACTTTTGGAGCAATGACCCTTCTAATTGAAACTTAAGTATAGTAATGAAATGAATCAAAACTAATGATGAACTAAAATAAAGAATTAACTAATTTAAAAGATAGAGTAGGGTTTTGCAAAAAAATTGTGGTATCGGACTCTGGACCAATAGAACTGGATCAGATCAATAGAATTGGATTGTATTGATAAAAATCAGATCGAACCAATAGTATTGGTTTAGTTCTGATTTCAAATTTCTACGAAACCAGTTAGTTGATCTGGTCTTGATTTTGAAAAAAAAATATACATGCTCTTGGTTATTTATAATTTTAAAAATCCTAATTCCCATAAGGTAATGCTAAGTTGTTCGTTTAAAAAAAAGAAAAATAAGAGAAAAGGTTAAGCCGCTAACCGAGTAATTCCTAGTTCCCCTAAGGTGAATAATTAATAAATGTTTAATATTCTATGCTTTGGCCTGAAATTTTGAATATTTGTTAGCACTTTGTTTGATTTAATTTATTTTTTTGTTGGCATATCTAATGAAAATATTTAATTATCGTATGTTTTGTTTTTGTAAAAAAATATCCTAGACTCTAATTTGTAAAGTCGACGGAATCGGATTGAATCAGACCATTGGAACCGAACCGATGAAACTGATCTTATAATATATTGGTCTAGTTCTAGTCCCGAATTATGTGCTCGTTTGTTTCGATTTATTTTGGATGACTTATGACTTTTGGCTTTAGTTAAGTTGAAATTGAAGTATTTGTTTTCAATTATAAGCCATAAGCTAATAATTAAGGTACAACCTAGTTATACCACGAATAAGCAAAAGCCAAAAAGTCATAAAAATATTGCATTTCACCACTTATCTTACCAATGAGTCCCGAGTTCAAATACTACTACACCTTTGTTTATTTTCTTTCTTTCTTACATACTTTTTCAATCAATTCAATTCTTTAACCTTTTTTTTTTCTTATTATCATTTAATATTAGATAAATAAAATTATTTATTTTGGGCTCATTTTTATTTTATAATTTTAACTTTAATATTAACATAAAAGAAAAATATACAATACATAAATAAAAATTAATTTGTGAATTCAAATTGTATCCTTTATTATATTTCAATAAATTAAATTTTCGTATTTACTTAGTATTTAATTTCAATATATAATTGTAAATTTATAATTATTATGATTTTGAATTATTTCTTTTAGCTTTAACGCAAATATTCATATTTATTTATTTGCAAATAATATTTTTTCTGAAAAAAAAAATCAAAACGAGTATTATATATTAAATCCATCAATTATCAATCAATAAGTCACCAACTATCAGCTATAAGTCACCAGTCAAGCTGCAACAAACGAGTTATCAACTAATCAGCTATATGTCATTAAGCAACCAACCATTAATTATAAGTCATCAGTCATCAGCTGCGAAAAAATAGCCTTTATACAAAAATGAATAATTGGTGGGTCGGATCCTGATTTCCTAAAATTTTGATAAGAATTGAGCCAATTCGGATCGTGAACACATCTAGGATAGAGGTCATTTAAATGCAAATGCTCCTTTAACCTAAATCACCAAGTGGATTTAAGTGGCAATTAGATCATGAGTATGATGCAATTGCAAGGTAATAATCAATAGATTAGCACTAATAATAATTGCTACACTAATGAATCTAATTCATTGATTACAAGTAATTAAGATTGTCATTCTTAAACAATAACTCACATGTTAGAAATAGATTCCAGTTGTGAGTTTAAAGGTGGCATAGGAGATAAAAAAGAGACACGTTAATTAGTTAAGTTCAAAACTAATTAAGATTGTCATCCTTAAACAATAACTCACATGTTAGAAATAGACATGTTAGAAATAGATTCCAGTTGTGAGTTTAATTCATTGATTACAAGTAATTAAGACTGTCATCCCAGATTAGAGAAGTAGGGATATGAAAGAGATCAAAAAGGAGAAGGAAAATAAATCACACTCGAATTCCTGAAGGTCGTCTCGCGCGAGACACGTTGTCTCTGCGTAACAAGCATTACAGATTTCGTGTTCTGCCCTCTCTAGTTATTACGTTAGTTAGTTAGTTAAGTTCAAAACTAATGAAGTTAGTTCAAAGCCTAATGATACATGACTAAACTTTAAAACATAAAGGCGAGACAATGATTAGTGTAATCATGTAGATTTAAGCAAATAGAGTAAACTTGATTAAGACAATTACAATGATTCATCACATAAGTCTAAGATTTAGGGATTATCAATTGAGAGATGAGTTGGTATTATAGAAGATATATCAAAAGATATGTGAAAAGGTTATGCAGAGGTTGTGAAGAGCAAGGTATATTATGTATTATTGTCTCAAAGTTTACATAAGCTAGAGACTCATATTTATACTCAAAACATATGAGTCCTAATTCTTATTGGATTCTAACAAATCTCTCATTATTCTAATAGTAAATATAATTTTAATTGGAAATACTCCTAACTAAGGTAACTTTCCTAAGTTGGCTCAATACCAACTTAGGTAACTAACTATTTGGTGAATCTCCTTCTTCATCTCTAACATGCCCCCTCAAGATGGACGATCGTGTAGTGAGACCAATCTTGGACATAAATCATGAAACCGAGATTTGCCAAGTGGTTTTATTAATGTATCCGCAAGTTGATTATTACCGCATCTAAAAGAAACACGAAGAGTTTTATTTTGCACATGTTGACGAACAAAATGATAATCAAAGGCAAGGTGCGTCATGCGAGAGTGAAACTTAGGATTTGCAGCAACATAGGTAGCACCTAAATTATCTTAATAAACAACAGGAGGTGCAACAGGCGAATGACCTAGTTCGCGGAGGAGATTATGAATCCAAATAACCTCTGCTGACGTAGAGGCAACAACACGATATTCAGCTTCAGTCGAGGACCTAGCAAGAGTGCGTTGCTTGCGAGCACTCCAAGAGATAGGATTTTTACCAAGATAAACAATATAAGCGGTAGTAGAAATATAATCATCCTTATCCTGCCCAATCATCATCTGTAAAGGCATGAAGAGAGAGAGAGAGAGGAGAATCTCAATGAAGAAGACTGTTAGAAATAGTGCCAGCAAGATAACGAAGGAGGCTTTGAGAGCAACCCATTGATCTTCAGTTGGCCTATGCATAAATTGAGCCAATCGATTAACGACAAATGATATATCAAGCCTTGTTAAAGACAAATACTGCAAACTACCAACAAGAGCACGATATTCAGTAGGATTAGAGATGGCAGTGCCGCCATATAGAGAAAGATGAAAATCCAATGCTATAGGAGTAGACACATGTTTAGCCTCTGTCACGTGTGAACGAATCAAAATATCCTGAATATATTTTGTTAACTTAGCAGAATGCCATTTGGGTAAGGAAGAACTTCAACACCCAAAGAAAGAGAGCCAAGATCCTTGAGAAAAAATCATGAGGTAAGTTGATGTATGAAAGAATTAAGAAGACCATTATGAGACCCAATAATGATAATATTATCAACATATACCAGAAGATAAATAAGACCAAGAGAATGATGCAATGTAAAAAGGGATGAATCAGAAACTGAGTTTGTAAATCCAAGAGATAAAAGATAGGAGCGAAGCTCATTATACCACGCCCGTGGAGCTTGTTTTAAACCATAAAGAGCTTTCTTCAATTTACAAACAAAACATGGATGAGATGGGTCAGAAAAACCTGGAGGTTGAACCATAAATACGTCCTGAGTGAGAGAACCTTGAAGGAAAGCATTATTAATATCCACTTGACAAAGAGACCAACCTCGAACGCTAGCAATAGTAAGAATCGTTAGAACAGTAGCAGGTTTAACAACTGGACTCAACGTTTCTGAATAATCAATACCAGGACGTTGATGAAAGCCCTTAGCAACAACACGAGCTTTATAGCGATCAACAGAGCCATCAGGTTTGTACTTTGTGCGAAATACCCACTTACAACCAACAAGATTTTGGGACGGAGAAGGTGGAACAAGATCCCATGTTTTATTATGGAGAAGAGCATCAAATTCATGATGCATGGCATTACGCCATATAGGACTTTTGAGAGCCCGGGCAATGGTAGATGGTTTGGCCGAGGGGTCAGAGAGAGAAGCTTGAAGGTTTAATTTGGTCACAGTTTTGTGTATATTATTTTGTGATCGAGTCACAGGTTTGTGCAGAAGGGGAGGGGGTGGGGGAAGAGGTAGGGAAGGTGATGGGAATGGGGTAGTGTTAGCAGCAGAAGGAAGAGGTATTGGGGAAATAGGGCTGCTAAAGAGGGCTCGACGGATGAAGGTGAGGCTGGCTCGATAGTAGGGTGGTTTGGTTCGGCAGTGGGTTGGTTGGGCTCGATAAGGGGAGAAGTTGGAGGCGAGGAGTAAGAGGGTGGGTAGAGCCAGTCGGTAAAGTGTGGGGAATATTAAGAAGTGGAAGAACAAAGGTACACCATTCATCACTCGTAAGGTAAGAAGAAGATTGAGATTGCGAGGCAAAGGGAAACTTGTCTTCGATAAACTTGACATGCCGGGAAGTATAGATTTTGTTTGAAGTAGGATCAAGGCAGTAATATGTGCTTTATGTGGAGGAGTAACCAACAAAGACACAAGGTGAAGAGTGGGAGTCAAGTTTATGAGATGTATATGGACGTAACCAAGGATAACACAAGCAACCAAAGCTACATAATTTAAGGTAATTAGGGTGATGTTTGTGAAGAAAAAGAAAGGTATATGTAAGTTGAGGGTAGGTGTTGGCATGCGGTTTATGAGATAGCAAGAAGTTGTAAAGGCGAGATGCCAGTGAGTTTTAGGCATAGAAGAGTGGGCGAGTAAGGAGAGTCCAGTCTCAACAATATGACGATGACGACGCTCAGAGTATCCATTGCGTTCAGTAGTATGAGGAGGAAAGGTGAGGTGTTGAATACCATGGGAGGCGAGAAGAGTACGAAGCCCAATATATTCCCCCCCATTGTCACTATGGATTGTTTTAATGTACCGATTGAAATATTTTTCGACTAGGTTTTTGAAGTGAGAAAAAATTGGGAGAGCATCATTCTTATGCTTAATAGGATACAACCAAATGTATTTTGATAAATGATCAACAAATATGATGTAGTATTTATAATCATCAAAAGAAAAAATAGGGGACGTCCATACATCACTATAAAGCACATCAAGAGCACCAAAAGATTGAATTGTATTAGTAGAAAAGGGTAACTTGTGACTTTTATTACAATCAAATGAGTTACAATGAAAAGAAGAAGAACAAGGAATTTTTAACTTGAAACTATTACTAATGTGACATAAAATAGAATAAGAAGGATGTCCAGTGAACAGTAGAACGAGAAGAAAGCAATTCATAGACGCCAGATTTAGTTTGACCTTTAAGAATAACTGCTCCCGTTTGAATATCCTTCATAACGAAGGAAGAGGGCAAGAATGTGATAGAAGCATTATTATCGATACAATATTTGGAAATAGAAATAATGTTACGAGACAAGGCGGGAACATGAAGAACATGATTAAGCTGAAAAGTAGAATTTTGAGTAAGGAAAGAAGTGGAACCAATGTTAGATATGTTGAGACCGGGTCCATCACCAATAAATAACTCTTCAGTGCCATCATAGGGACAGTGGAGGGACAAATTATTTAGATCATTAGTGGCATGATAGGTGGCGCCAGTATCAAGTAACCAAGATGTGGGTTGGGCAGCGGAAGAAGAGGTGGTGGCAACATAGAGAGTGGGGGACGGAATCGGTTTAGGATGGGGTGGTGGCCGAGAGTTGTTGGAAGGAGTGGGAGTATGGACGGTAATATTGGGCTCGACCGAGTTGGGAATTGAGATGACATCGTTTGATGCCATGAATAAGACCGACAGGAAGAACAATATGGATCGTATAACTCTGATTCCATATAGGAGATATATCAAAAGATTTGTGAAAATGTTATGTAGAGGTTTTGGAGAGCAAAGTATATTATGTATTATTGTCTCAAAGTTTACATAAGGTTTAGACTAATATTTATAATCAAAATATATGAGTTATAATTCTTATTGTATTATAACAAATCTCTACTTATTCTAATAGTAAATATAATTATAATTGGAAATATTTCTAAATAATGTAACTTTCCTAAGTTGACTCAATACCAAATTAGCTAACTAAATATTTGGTGAATCTCTTTCTTTATCTCTAACAGGTATTAGGGCTTAAACTAGCTTTGTACACTAGTCAATCTTCGGTCCTTCCATTAAATTTAGTGTAGAGCTTGGATCTTCAAGTGTAAACCAAGAGTGGGGTGGATGTGTATGAGTGAATTATGGTTTAGTGTATGAGAGAGAGTGAATTGGGGATGAGAAATGGATTAGATCCAATTAGGGTGAGTGAGTGTAGTGATTTTGGCAGGTTTTTAGGCTCTCTAAAGGATGGAAATTCGAAGTTCTTGCTCAATAAACAAAGCTTCTATTTATAGGTGCATAACCAAAGATAAAGCAATATCGCACTACAAAGGGACAATTGTAGGACTTTAGGTGACAAACACGAAAATGTCACATAATAATGAATATTACGAGCTTCTTCTAAAAAGGAAAAAAATTCAAACACGTGAAATTAATGTCGCACGACTCCAAGTTAGCGTCGCGCGACTCCACGTTACCGTCGCACGACATGTGTGTGTCTTACTATGTTATTGAAAGTGTTTCAAAAATTGAAATAATTTCAAAATAAAATAATTTCTTGAAAATGGAAAATTATAAAACAAGAAGAAGATGAAGAGACGGAAAAAGATAATTGGAAAAATTAACGGAATAGAATTAATAGGACTAAGTCGAGTCTTGTGAAAACACAATCTCCGTAAGAAGAATTTTCCCGCACTGGCTAATAGTTGAAACGAAAATCCTCTCGTAAAATGAAATGACTTTTCGAATTCTGATTGAAGCACTTCAAATCAGGAAACCTACAAACTAACGATGTTCAGAATTTCTAAACTTGGAGGGAGGAGAATGCAACAATATAATACTTGATTGCTTGAATGATTTGGATGATGTAAACTGACATTCTGGGGGTCTATTTATAGTTTTCGAAAAGTCACAGGTACCTATTGGGTAATAGGCATAATTTTATCCAGGTGAATCTGGGACGTCTGATCGCACCTGATCGATGAACCAGATTCAGCGAACCGGCCCGAACCAGTGCCAATAGGTACATCCGTACCGACCTGCACTTGTACAAAGGGTCACAGACCAACCAGATTCATGTACGGATCCAATCCACGGATCGGACCCGAACCAGCCCTAAACTCGTCCAAGCCGAGTCAATCCCACACCAAACCCGGTCCAATCCAATCTGACCGAACCATGCCACGAACCGAACCAACTTCCGTCAAAAGTTTAAGGCTTCAATAGCTCCTAGCGACGATGTGAAGTACAAAGTGTGCCCTAAAATGCCCAATATTCCCTTCGCGCCGCTTCGCGGTTGTGGAGCAATTTTGGGCTAGTCCAAAATTAACATAATAGGGGTAATACTTGCATGGTTGGTCCAATGCTCCACTAGGTTGCATGGTAAGGAGGATACCACTTGATTGTTACCTCCTTCAAGTGGATGAGTTAAAAAACTCTCCTACCTTTTGGTTTCTAGGCAATGTGGGATATGATGTTCCATATTCACAAACTCTTCATAAACCCATTTCAAGTTACATACTTTGAGCATTAATTTCTCATTCACCACAAATTGATTTTGAGAAAATAAATATATCACGTTAATCTACTCCAAATGTAGATTATAAATATGTAATTTATTTTTCATTTACCCAAAATGAAAATACATTTAATTTCGGTCAAATATTGGTCAAACCAATATTTCTAACAATCTCCCACACGAATGACAATTAATGCATGCATGAATGCAGATTCGTTCAGAAATCCCGGCGAACTATTATTGCATTGGGATAAATAGCTTGTGGCCTTGAATCGTCCCTAGTATGATACTATCGGATATACTAGCCTTTTAGTAGCGCGATGCTTTGAACCAACTTGACTGTATAGTGTATACCGAGACAATAGTATTTACACAATAATAACTCTAACACGTTTTGTTCTCACGTTTTTGTCCATTTGGCCCTGGACCATATCTCATTCATAAGTGTTTCATTTAGAAGCGGCCCTTATTACTTCTCACTTATATAGGTGATCTCCTATAAAGAGTATCCTGCTACTCCACGACGTAGGTATATGAATCATTAAAAGTTTTCTCAACTTAACCACACCACTGCTGCAGGTGCGTACACTTGGAGTGTTCTAGGAATGAGTATGAAAAGGTTCCAAGTGTTTCTACTGAACTCTCAAAACATAGTTGTCTCTTTGAACCAAGGGCTTGGGATCTCCAATTCTCAAGGTAGAGTGTCCGCTAAGAAAGTTTTTTTGCTGTGGCATTTAAACCCATTCCTCTTAACAACGTAAACATTTGATCTCTACTTATACATTTAGTAAGCGGATCCGCTAGATTATCCTTTGACTTCACATAGTCAACAGCGATAATTCCATTAGAGATCAATTGTCAGATGGTATTATGTCTACGACGTATATGTCTAGACATACCATTATACATACTACTATGTGAAATTACCCGGATCCGGCTCGCGCGTGGGCCCCGACATCTCGCATTGTCGGGAGGTGTCGCTGTGTTTTGTTTGTAGAGTCGCCACGCCGTTATGATTTAGCCCAAAACATTGAAAAAAGGCTTAGTTTAAAAACTGTTGTTGTGTAATGAGATTTTGAGTTCGGAGGTTAGGTTACGCCTCGGGAAGAGAATAGCAGAGCTCACCCGAGTCACCTCGTAAAAACGAGTCTTTCGGTACCCCTCTTTCTTTAAAAGTTGTGTGTGTGTATGTGTTTTTTTTTAAAATGCATGCTGTATATGATGTCTACATTGTATGCTATGTATTGAAATAGTAATGGAAGAAAGCCTTACCAATGTTGGTTCGTGTCTGTCTTCCGCTTGGGAGTAGTGTTTGAGTGTGAATAGTGCTCCGGGACGGATCGGGATTGCTTCGGGGATGTACCGGTGTCTGCGGACAGAGCTTCTGCGTGCCTCAGGAGTGTCAGGTGTGTCATCGGGCAGAGTTTCGGCGTGCATTGGGATCGTCGGGATTGTTGACTGAACTCGGGCAGAGGTTCGACATGCATCGGGATCATCGGTTGTGCTCAGGCAGAGTTCCGACTTGCTTCGGGATGGACCGGGACTCCTCGGGATGGGCCAGAATGCCTCGGGATGGACCACCAAGGCTTCGGGATGGATCGGCAAGGCTTCAGGATGCCTCGGGAGTACCTCGGGGCAGCTCGAGAGCATCTCGGGAGCGCTCGGCAGGGCTTCGGAGTACCACGAGGGGCCTCGAAATGCCCCGGAGGCAATCGAAAGGGACCGGGATTGCCCCGAAGGGTCTTAAAATGGTACCTGAAGGCTGGGGGGAGAGAGGAGAGAAGAGAGGTGTGTGAAAAATGAGAGGGGGAGCTCTCTATTTATAGGGGTCTGAAAATGGCCAAAGTTGTCGCGACACACAAGCTGCCATTACCATTTTTTTTGGTTTTCCTGGATTTAAGGAAATGTGGACTTTAAGGAGATTTTGTAATTATGATGTCTGGATGCAAAGTGGTCCGCACGGCCCAGTCTGCAGTCCAAATATTTTGCAAAATTCCTAAAAAGTCCTTTTGCCCTTTTTTATCCCAGAAAGACCCCACCTTGGTTTGGTTAGTGGTTTTTAGGGTTTTTGAAGGCTACGGGTGTTCGAGATCACATTAGTGTGAGTCTGCGGTGTTTCCCGTGTGCTTGAAAGGGAGCGATCCGGATTTGGGTACTTATAGAAGCCCCTCGATGACTTCACTTATGAAGGAAGTGGGGTCGTCGATAAGATAAGGGTCCTGATCTGGATCCCTTGATGGCAGAGGGGTGACCGCGTAGGTCGATTCATGAGGATGTGATGGCGTCCTAAGGTGACCGCTTGGGTCGGCTGTAAGGACGTGGTGGTGTCTTAAGGTGACCGCTTGGGTCGGCTGTGAGGACGTGGTGGTGTCCTAAGGTGACCGTTCAGGTCGGTTGGATGGACCCTTTGATAGGATTCCTACGTATCCTGCATGGGAATCAAACCTGATCGTAATTCGTGTGTGGGGGGAGTGCATTGTCGTGTATGAGGACGTGTTATGTCCTCTGACTAAGACTCTGTGCGTGGACGTGTCAGTGTCCTGGGGTGACATGTTGGTCCCAAAGGTGGCAACAAGGGTGAAAATAAGCTAGAGTGGGGGTGAATTGCTGTTACAAATTTTTTGCCCTCTTTTTAAAACTCAACCTCTTGCTTACAAAGATGCTTGCAGTGTATAAGAAACTGCAAGTAGAGTTGCAAATGCACAGTGAGGTTTGACAAAGTTAACTTCAAACACAATTCACAATAATGGATAACTGTATATAAGATCAAATAGAGATAAAGATAGATAATTAATAAGCACAGTAAATAATAAATGCAGAAATGTAAGAACACAATATTTGGAGTGGTTCAATCGCTAAACGATCTACGTCCACTACCAAGATGGTTAGTCTTGGATTTTCTAAGAGTAATTTTATATTGAGTATGAGAGATTACAAAGTACAGGGTACAATACTCAGATTTAAAATCTGTTCTATGAAGATCAAATCCTAGACTATAACCAGTGTATCTCAAATGAATAATCTATGTGATTAAACAAGTGAGGTGTGTGTGTGTGTATACAAGATCAAGGCTCTTTGAATCTAAGAGATGTAGAGCACAATGATTCTTGATGTGTAAAGGCTTGATTTCTGGGGTGGGAAATATTTCTTGAAGTAGGAAGATGAAGATTCAAAGGTGTTAGTGTAAACTGTAGGTGATATCGTAGATGATTTCCCAAATTCCAGGTGATATCGCAGATAATTTCCTGTGCTGGAATTTAAATAGTTGAACATTTCTTGTTTATTATTTAATGGACTAATGTGCTAATATAATCTGTATAGTCTATGGTTTATGTTCATATTTCAGACTGCAATAGGATCGAAGAAAGAGCTAGACACGTGTGGAATTTGGAAGGAAATGATTTATGCATAAATAACATTTTATGCATAAAATCGTAGCTTTGGCAACAACAATTTAAAACACGTGGAGACTTGGTCAAGGAGTTGTTGCTGAGTTATAGAAGAGTACAAGGTGCTGAAGCTTGGACTTGGAGATAAATCAACTCGGTTGCTATTTTTGAGGAAGTGGGTGCTTAAATCAAGGAACAACCTCAACCTCTTCCCCACTCTTCCTCAACATGCATATACAGCCCCAAGGCTGTTTATTGAGTAGCCTTCAAGTAAATTGAAGACTATAAATAAGCTTGGAAGGTTTCATTTGAAGATGTGCCAAGAAAAATCATTTTATACACACCTTCAAAAGCTTAGAGATAGAGTTCTTTGTTTGGTTCTTTTGATCCTTCCTCCCTTGTAATTTCGCACTTGATTACATTGATATCAAGTTGTGTGAAGGCTAGAATAGGATTCCGTTCTTTATCTCTTGTTCCATAGAGCTCAAATTGTTATAGCTATAGGAAACATTTTCGGCTTTGTAAATTCATTATAGTGATTATAAAGTCTTGCCTAAGAGGCACTCTCAAGTTATATTTATATAACTTGAGAAAAACAATTTTGGTGTTTTTATTCTGCTGCAATCTCTTTTACAAAATTGTTTTATTTTCGAAGTGTGTGTGTGCTATCCCAAGTGCTATCGTTGGTGCTGTTATCACCTTGGATATCACTTGTGATTCTGGCCGTGACAATTTCAATTGGTATCAGAGCAGGTCACTTGACGATACTAAGTGCTTAGTCTAGGTGTCATGTCTTTTGATCCTGCAAATCCAAACCAAAAACGTCTTCCTGTTTTAGATGGTTCGAATTATGTATATTGGAAGATCCGTCTTCGCTCGCATATCAAATCAATTGATCTTCGAGCATGGCGATCTATAGTTAATGGGTACTCTCTTCCACTTTTACCTCCTGATGAGGATGGTGATGTCCAGGTTAAACCTGACTACGAGTGGACTAATGAAGAGATCACCCTTGCTAACTTTAATGAGAAAGCTCTTAATGCTATTTTTGAGTGGGTTGACATGCACATTTTTAAACTTGTTCAAATAGTTCCACAGCTAAAGAAGCTTGGGATATTTTACAAAGGTTTTGTGAAGGTGATTCTAGTGTGCATGAAAACAAACTTAGAGGTCTTATTGGCAAATTTGAAAGATTGAGAATGGGTGAAAATGATACCATTTCCTCTTATTTTGAAAAATTGTTTGACATTGCTAATGAGTGTCAACTTTTAGGTGAACCTTTTACAAACAAACAATTGGTTTCAAAGGCTATTAGAACTCTCCCTGAGCGTTTTAATATGAAGGTTTCATCTATAGAAGAGGCTCACAATCTTTCTACTATGGACATCAATTCCTTAATGAGCATTTTAAAAAATTTTGAGTCAACCTTGCTGAGCAAAGTGAAGCTTCTAAAGGCAAGAGTGTTGCTTTAAAAGTTCAATCCTCTAGTGTATCAACTGATGAGGATGATGAAATTTTTGAGAAATTAGGTGAAGATGCCAGTGTTGCCTTGCTTGCTAGGAAATATAACTATGTTACGAAAATTTAACAAAGAAAATGTGCAGGTGAAGGCTAAAGAGAAACAAACCAAAGTGTACAATTCAATGCCAAAGAGGACATTTCCATCTACTCAGAAAGGTGGTCCCATAAGGAGAGTATCATCAGATCAATCTAGATCTGATCCAAAATACCTTGAATCAATTCAATGTCATGCATGCTTTGGATGGGGTCATTACTCAAACGAGTGTGCTAACACTCTAAGGAAGATGGGAAAGAACCTATGGGTTTCACTCAGTGACAATGAGGATGAGGAGACCAATCAATCTGAAAATTTAGATCAAACAGCAATGGTGGTTACAAATTGTGACTCGGATTCTGTCAGTGATACCTCATGTGATACCCAAAGTGGGATAGCACCTGAGATATCATCCAACAGGTATACAGATTTTAATTCGATAAATGCTGTTTGTTTTGTGGGTTCTGTTAACATGGTTGGAGGTCCTTCACAAGAGGGTAAACAAAGTAAGGAGTTCAGCAAGGATGAACTCATTTGTGGTCTTAAGAACCTTTGCAAAGAATTGGTGGACGAATGGAAGAAAGAGAACAAGAAGGTGGTTTCTCTGTCCAAAGAGGTTCAAGACCTGACTGATGGCTTGACTAGATTGGAAGTTCAACTCACAAAGAAGGATGTGGAGCTGGACAAAGTCAAGGCCAAGCTTACTCTAGCCGAGGCCACATTTAAGAAACTCAACACGAGTTATTCCAAGTTAGATGAAATTCTTGGGTTGAGCAAACCACTCAAGGCAGGTATGGGTTTTCAAGAGTCCTTAAATGCTATTACATCTACTTTGGCTAATAAGGAAGATAAGTTAGTTTTTGTTAAAGAAAGAGACCATGTCGAACTAATATCTTCTGATAAGTCTTCTGACAAGGTGAAAATATGTAATGGCTGCATTACTCTACCGGACATTTGAAAAATGATTGTAAAACTCTTTTAAAGAAATAAATTAGCTTCTACATGATACCTCGAAGTGTTTCCTAGCACGCGATATCACCGGCAATAAGAAAAATTATCAAAGTAGGAAAGTGTGGAAACCTAAGTCTAACCTGATATGTGATGTTGTGTACACTGCCTTAAAAACTAATGTTGAAGGTTCATGGTATTTTTATAGTGGTTGTTCACGTCACATGACAGGAACAAAAATATTTTTGAAAGAATATGAACTTATTCAAGGTGGTAGTGTAACATATGGTGGTGGTGGTAAGAGTAATATAGTAGGAAAAGGGATTTTAAATGTTCCTGGATTTCCTGCTTTGAAAAATGTTTTGCATGTTGATGGACTTGTAACTAATTTAATTAGTATTAGCCAACTTTGTGATGACAATCTTGAAGTGAAATTCAATAAAAACACTTGTGAAGTTTTTGATTGTACCAATAACTGTGTTATGACTGGTACTAGGTCAAGTAATAACTGTTATCTTGTTGAGAATAAACAAGTGTGTCATTCTGTGAGAGTTGATGATGCTACCTTGTGGCATTAAAAGTTGGGTTGACGAGTGTCGAATTGCGTCAAAAATAAATTCCAACTCAAACTACCTACAATTGATTTGTAGATAGGGTAAGTAGGGTCGAACCACCGAGACACGTATTTCAAAGTAGAAAAAAATTATTGCTATGAAAAAAAGATTTAATAAAAACGAGGGTTTTGTTGTTTTAAAATCTAACACTTTTGAAGAAATACTAAATTTGCATAGAAAAGATTTTAATAATAATAATAAAATGGAATTCCCGGGATTGGGTTCACAACTATGCTCAAATTTCAATAATCATCAATCAAAGTATACTTGGGGTTCGTTCTTACAAAATTATGATTGGGACACTTAGGCGGGTGATTTGCAATCAAGTGCTTCCAACTAATCTATTCCCTTGGCCCGTTCATAGATTAATTGGAAACCCATTTAGAAAAGAAGAACATCAAGAACGACAATTCTTATGAATCTTTTGGCGGGGATTCAACAAATTGTCATTATCAAGCAAAGACTAATTACAATTGAAAATTTGGCGATTCACAATTATAATTCAAGATCATTCAAGAACACATATGGCATGCAACATACATATTCTAAAATTCCATTAAAAACTACTTGATAATCCCAAGTCTACAATGAAAATGATGAAAATTAAAACTTAAAACATAAATTGTTACCTCCAATCCCAAGAACAAGGAGAATTAGCTATCCATGGAAATATGAAGAACACCAAAAAGAAAATATGAAAAAAAATAAAAATAAAAATAAAAATTAAGATGATAATCTGACCCCTAAAACTCCACTTTTAAAAAAAACCAAAAGCTAACCATTTATACTCCTAGGTTTTGCTCCATGTGAACATGAACAGTCACCACCGTTCCATGTCCAACTAAGCCCAAGCCCTTGGCCCAACTGAAGTCCTTCGGCCAGCAGCCTGCTACTCTCGGCCATAACAAGCCCATTTGGCCCATGCCTTCCTCGGCCAAGCTTTCTCATTGGCCGGCCACCAGCTGATGTTGGCCTTGTTTTTAATTGCCTTGAATGTGAATTAGTATTCGGTTCACCCATAATTGAACCGTCGCTTTTTTTTTTCGCATTTTGGACATTATAAAAATTTATGTTGCACTTTATCCTTGAACTTTCATATTTCCACTCTGCCCCGGACTTTATTTAACCATTTTTTTCTCTCAATTTTCCAAAATTGCAATAAGGTCCCTGAACTTCTGAAGATTACAGTTTGCTCCTTCAAACTTTCAAAGTGGCACAAAAAATGCTTCTAATTTTGCTCAATCTCCACTTGGACCCTGAAAACTAAATAAACACTAAAAACTCCCATTAAAACACACAAAACTCAAGGATTAAGCACATAATAAGTTTATAAAGTATTAAATGGATGAGTGTAAAACTCACTCATCAAATACCCCCAAACTTATACATTTGCTAGTCCTCGAGTAAACACTCAAACAAACTATAAACAATATAAAACTAAACTGACAAAAAACTAAAAACAAATTACTCTACCCGATAATTAACTATGTCCCCACATTCTTGCCTGTTCCACAATTGCACAAATCACACATTACAATCAATCGCAGGATAATACTTTTCACTATGCAAGTAGCCATATATTTTCCATTAATTGCAATATCTTACTTAACCATTATAATTGCACCATAAATCTCTATATGTTCTATCATCTCTCTCTTTACTCTCAACCAAGATTCATTTTTATAAAGCTAAGTACACCAACCATCTTTTATTTTATTGACTTTATCTATCAAACAACAAAACAACACTCTTTAAAAACAAAGCATGAATACTCCCATGAATTTTCTCAATTTAACAATCACTTACACCCCCCTCCAAGCTTGATTATTTAAGCACATTTTAAAATCTTCTACCTTTCAAGTAGGGAACACTGTAGCAGCGAACTCCATGCCCCTAATACTAGGTAGATATGCAACACTTTATACTCCTATTTGGCAAGGAAGCATCGTCGCAGCGAACGCCGTGCCCCGAGCTACTTTAGGAATATTTATTTAAAGGTTTGAGAGTTAGCCACTTCGGTATCGAGCTTGGTACGGACCATCGCGGCGGTAAAGCTCTTCCTCCATAACGTTACTGCATACCCAGAAATCTGGTTAAGCTAGAATAATCCCTAACCAATTAATCTACACGTCTGGAGGTTTCACCGAGTATAGAACAAATTACCATTGCTCTCATTCCCCTTTCATTTTTTTTCTTTTCTTTTCAAGACAACAAGGGGGGGGGTCCATTCACATCTAAGGAGTACTCATCTTATGATTCGCCTAATGTTGCTATTTGATAAACAAATTCATTAACTTAAAAGATGATGGTGTACTATAAACTTTATAAAAAGAACCAAAATTATCAACAAAGAAATTATTTTCAAGAGTACACTAAACTGCAACTAAGAGATTTATGACACAACTATAACCTTTAAGCAATGTACCAAAATTAATCGAAAATATACCAAAACTTGCATATACAAATTATCACTCCACATTATCCCCATTAGCGGTCACAAAAGATCACATGCAATTATGGGGAACACCAAGAATGTTAACAAAACTTTATACAAAAAAAAAAAAACATAGCTAACTACTTATTTTTTTTTTCATTTTCATTCATTTTTTTCCATTTTTTTTCCTTTAAAACTAAATTAAAACTAACCTAAGAAACACCAACACAAAGTACATATATTTACCACCCCCAAACTTAATATGCACATTGTCCATAATGTGTGTAATATCCACAATTAAACACCTCCAACATAACCACACAGGCCTTTCCAACAATCAACAATTATACTAGTACATACCCACTTACTGATTCCCACAATACCCAGTTTACCACACAAAGATTCATGCTTTTAGATTCACAACAATATCACTGAATTAATCCATGAATCACATAACAATTCCAAGCTTGAATTCACAAAATTTAGTTTCAAAATATCTCAAATACGTGTACCTTCTTCTAGAAATTCGAAATGCAGAATTGGGTAGGCGGAATTTGAGGATATTCACCAGAAAATAAGATGAACCGGCCACAATTAATGGAGTCTTGGCCAGAATTAATGAAGCTTTCACCGGAATCAATGGAACTTTCGCCGGATTTGATGAAGCTTTGGCCGGAATCAATGGAAAACACTGCAAATCGATCGGATAGACCACACCCACGTGATTTTACGTCTTTTGTTGGCAATGGATGAAGCGGGTAACAACTTTTGTGATTTCGGAAGGGTTGATTTCGGATTGGATTGGATTGGGTTTGGCCGAATTTATCTTTAGGTCTTGGCCTGAACGGCGAAGGATGAAGCTGGTACCAGCTTTGGTACTTTCAGCTTGGGGAAAAATTTCGGACAGAGGGTTAGGGTTGCTACCGGGGTCGGAGAAGATGAGTTAGGGCGATGGAACCGGAGAAGAGTGGGGCTGGTTGCAGAGGTAGGAGCGGCCGAAATGGGGAGAGGGGAATTGGGGTTTTGGACGGATTTGAGACGAGAAGAAGGGGAAGGGTTTTGGTTGATAATGGTGGATGAGGGAGAGGAGGGAATGTAACGGTGGAGAGAGGAAAGGGTGGGGATGGTAATGGTGGCGCTGGTAATGGCAAAGGAGGAGAACTGGGAAGGACGTGGGGAAGTAATGGTTAGGCAGTTTCAAAATAATAATTTTTTTTTAAATTTTTTTTAACTAACTAACCCCTCAAATAACGGAAAGTTTCAATTGACCCCCTCCTCTCATTTCGTAAACAACCCCTTTATTTTGTACAATCTTGGACCATGGCCATGGATCAAACCATGGCCTGCCCATGGACAATGCTGAAAGCTTTCACCTCTTTGGCGTCCATGGCCATGGACAAAACCATGGCATGCCCATGGTTTGCACAGATCACTTGAGCCTTTGACTACAAAAAAACTTCATGGCCATGATAATTTTCATGGGTAGGCCATGGAATGCTCAGATTCACTCCTCCTACACATCACAAACAAAAACCAAGTAAAATAGCACTGTACCACGATTTTTTTTTCTTTTTTTCTTTTTTTTTTAATTGAAAACATTTAAATGAAAACAATGAAATCTAAGTGATGAAAACAAAGGACAATTAATTTTTTTTATTTTATTGAAATAAAGGAACTACAAATTAAACTACTCACCTTGGGTTGCCTCCCAAGCAGCGCTTTTGTTTAAGGTCGTATAGCTAGACCGATACCAAGGTTATCTTAACCTTCACCTTCCTTCCTTTTGCCCACTTCACCGTCTCGCGGGTCTTCACTTTCAGTTTTAGCCCCCTAAATATTCCCTTAGATATATGATCAATTAGGGCCCAAGGGAATTTTTTACTTTTATGTTTCTTGGGCTTCTTCTCTCGGGAGTCCTTGCCACTGGTCCCGTCTCCAAAGATAGGAGGGATCACCAAAATGATTGAGAATTCGTCATCGACATTTTCCATGAGTAGAGGTTGGTGTTCATTCAAACATGGCTTGTCGATCTTGGCGAGAATGACCATTTCTTCTTGAAATTCATTGCCCCGCATCTCACCATAAAGAGCAAGCTCAATTTCATCAACTTGCTCATGCCATGATTTCTCCATAATTTCTTCCGTCTCCATACAACCCGAACTATCATACAATTGCACTTCACTAGAATTTTCATAGGAGGTTTCATAGACAAAATCCTCCATTTCATTTTCCAAAAGTGGCTCTTGTTGTAGTTCGTTCTCAAGTTCTTCATCGGAGTCTTCATAGACAAAGTTCCCCAATGAGTCCCCCAATAGTTGTTCTTTGGGTTGTGCATGGATTATGGTCGAATTTTGATTCATCACTGCCTCTATCAATTTGTCCAATTCTTTCTCAAGTTTTTTCATTGAAGCTTCTTGGTTCCCCATTCTTTGGTCCATGGCCACCTGATTTTGTTGCGAGGCCACAATAAAATTTTGCAAAGTTTCCTCCACACTTGGCCTCACAGTCCTTGTTCTTTGCCGCGGTTGTGGCATCGGTGATTGGTATTGTTGCTGAAAATGACCTTGCCCTTGATTTCCTCCCCATGAAAAATTGGAATGATTCCTCCAACCCGGATTGTAAGAGTTGGAAAATGGATCATTTCGCACTCTTGGTTGGAAAGAATTCATTGCGTTGGCTTTCTTGAGAAATTCTGGAAATTGACCTCGCAATGGACACCCCATAATATCATGGGTATTTACATTACAAATTAAGCAACTTTTGCCCGAACTACTCTCTCCTTGACTTCGACCTTGTACTTGACCTTGACCCGTCATCATCCCCTCTTGTGGATAATACTCAAAAGAATATGTCCCCGAAGGGCACTCATAAGAACCATGAGAGTATAATCCACAATTTTCACACGACTCAAAGATGCCATAGTTATACATCCTTGAGTTCCTTTGAATGTTTAGTCGTCGGTCACCAAGTTAAAACAAAAAATATATACAAAATAATTCACAATAGCAAATAATTAAATCAACTTTAAAATAACGCGTCCCCGGCAACGACGCCAAATTTTGACGAGTGTCGAATTGCGTCAAAAATAAATTCCAACTCAAACTACCTACAATTGATTTGTAGATAGGGTAAGTAGGGTCGAACCACCGAGACACGTATTTCAAAGTAGAAAAAAATTATTTCTATGAAAAAAAAGATTTAATAAAAACAAGGGTTTTGTTGTTTTAAAATCTAACACTTTTGAAGAAATACTAAATTTGCATAGAAAAGATTTTAATAATAATAATAAAATGGAATTCCCGGGATTGGGTTCACAACTATGCTCAAATTTCAATAATCATCAATCAAAGTATACTTGGGGTTCGTTCTTACAAAATTATGATTGGGACACTTAGGCGGGTGATTTGCAATCAAGTGCTTCCAACTAATCTATTCCCTTGGCCCGTTCATAGATTAATTGAAAACCCATTTAGAAAAGAAGAACATCAAGAACGACAATTCTTATGAATCTTTTGGCGGGGATTCAACAAATTGTCATTATCAAGCAAAGACTAATTACAATTGAAAATTTGGCGATTCACAATTATAATTCAAGATCATTCAAGAACACATATGGCATGCAACATACATATTCTAAAATTCCATTAAAAACTACTTGATAATCCCAAGTCTACAATGAAAATGATGAAAATTAAAACTTAAAACATAAATTGTTACCTCCAATCCCAAGAACAAGGAGAATTAGCTATCCATGAAAATATGAAGAACACCAAAAAGAAAATATGAAAAAAAATAAAAATAAAAATAAAAATTAAGATGATAATCTGACCCCTAAAACTCCACTTTTAAAAAAAAACCAAAAGCTAACCATTTATACTCCTAGGTTTTGCTCCATGTGAACATGAACAGTCACCACCGTTCCATGTCCAACTAAGCCCAAGCCCTTGGCCCAACTGAAGTCCTTCGGCCAGCAGCCTGCTACTCTCGGCCATAACAAGCCCATTTGGCCCATGCCTTCCTCGGCCAAGCTTTCTCATTGGCCGGCCACCAGCTGATGTTGGCCTTGTTTTTAATTGCCTTGGATGTGAATTAGTATTCGGTTCACCCATAATTGCACCGTCGCTTTTTTTTCGCATTTTGGACATTATAAAAATTTATGTTGCACTTTATCCTTGAACTTTCATATTTCCACTCTGCCCCAGACTTTATTTAACCATTTTTTTTTCTCAATTTTCCAAAATTGCAATAAGGTCCCTGAACTTCTGAAGATTACAGTTGCTCCTTCAAACTTTCAAAGTGGCACAAAAAATGCTTCTAATTTTGCTCAATCTCCACTTGGACCCTGAAAACTAAATAAACACTAAAAACTCCCATTAAAACACACAAAACTCAAGGATTAAGCACATAATAAGTTTATAAAGTATTAAATGGATGAGTGTAAAACTCACTCATCATGGGTCATGTCCATTTTCGAAACATTGTGAAACTCATTAAGGCTGAAGCTATAAGTGGTATACCTAGTCTGGACATAAGTAAGAAAATCATATGTGAAGATTGTCTCAAAGGTAAACATACACGTGCTACCCATAGTTCTACCCAACATAATGAGGAGTATTAGGGACAACTCACCTTTTCAATTGATGCATATGGATTTAATGGGTCCAGTTGAGGTAGACAGTTTAGAAGGTAAGAGATATACTTTTGTAATAGTTGATGATTTTTCTAGATTTACTTGGGTATATTTTTTGAAAGAAAAATCAGAAACTTTTGAAAAGTTTAAGATCTTACATGCTAAAATCAAAAACATGTTTTGTACTCTTATCATGCGAATAAGGTCTGATCATGGAACGAAGTTTGATAATTCATTGTTCTTTACTTTTTGTGAATTAAAAGGAATTAAACATGAGTTTTCTGCTCCTAAAACACCTCAACAAAATGGGGTGGCTGAAAGAAAAAATAGGACCTTACTTGAAATGGCACGTGTGATGTTGTTTTCAAAAAGAATTTCAAAAAGATTTTGGACTGAGGCCTTAAACACGGCTTGTCACACGGCCAATAGAGTTTTTCTAAGACCTGATACTAGAATGACACCTTATGAAATTTTGAATGGTAGGATACCAAAAGTTCATTATTTTCATACATTTGGATGTGTGTGTTTTGTTCTAAATGATCGGGATTACTTAGCTAAATTTGACTCTAAAAGTGATAAGGCTATATTTCTTGGGTATGCTCAGGATAGTCGAGCATATAGGGTTTATAACCTTAGGTTAAAAACCATTCAGGAATCAGTTAACGTTATTTTTGATGACTTAGCAAGTGTTACATACAGGTGATGGAGTGCAGGAATCTCCATTGATATTGCTAGAAGAACTGGAAGATCAAAATCAAGCAAGTAATACCCCAGGTGCTGACCAAAGTGTTGCCACTGAAGGGATAGCATCTCCGGTATCACCTAAGACCAGTCCATCTACTGAAAAAGATGAACAGTCTGATGATGATGCTCATGTGCATGAAGATTTGAGAAGGGATCCACCAGCTAGGATCAGAAGAGATCATCCTTCATCTCAGATTATTGGAGAAGCAAGTGAAGGAGTACGAACAAGGAATAATGAGCCCTTTAGTAGTCGTGAAATGGTGAGGTATGTGTGCATGTCCACCACATACCACAAGGTAAAATATTCCTGTTTTGTTTCCTCCTTAGAACCCAAAAATATTTCTGAAGCTTTAAAAGATAATTTTTGGATACATGCCATGCAAGAGGAACTTGAACAATTTGCTCATAATGAAGTTTGGTGTTTAGTACCACGTCCCATTAACACTAATGTAGTTGGTACAAAATGGATTTTCAAAAATAAATCTGACGAGCAAGGAAATATTGTAAGGAACAAAGCTCGTCTCGTAGCTCAAGGTTACACCCAAATTGAAGGTGTTGACTTTGATGAGACCTTTGCTCCCGTTGCTAGAATAGAATCCATAAGACTCCTCTTGGCTATAGCTTGTTATCTAAAAATTACCTTGTTTCAAATGGATGTTAAAGCTGCCTTTTTAAATGGTTATTTAAAAGAAGAAATTTTTGTTGAACAACCAAAAAGATTTGAAGATCCTCATCTATCAAACCACGTATATAGACTTGATAAAGCCTTATATGGCTTGAAACAAGCTCCACGTGCATGGTATGGTCGCTTAATCTCTTTCTTACTTGAATATGGTTTTTCAAGAGGTAAAGCAGATATGACCTTATTTATCCTAAGGCATGGCAAAGAAAAAGTCATTGTTCAAATCTATGTTGATGACATAGTCTATGGCTCTACTTCTCAAACGTGTTTAAAAGATTTTGTAGAGGCTATGACATCAGCATTTGAAATGAGCATGATTGGTGAGTTAACATTCTTTCTAGGCTTGCAGGTGAAACAATCAAATGAAGGGATATTAATTTCACAAAGCAAGTATGCAAAGAGCCTAGTGAAACGGTTTGGGTTGGAAGGAGCAAAAAGTTCAAAAATCCCTATGTGTTCTTCTCTTAAACTTGGTAGAGACCAAGTAGGTGATGATGTTGATCCTACTCTATATCGTTCTATAATAGGTAGCCTTCTCTATCTCACTTCTAGTCGTCCTGATATCATGTTTAGTGTGTGCGTTTGTGCACGTTATCAAGCCAATCCTAAAGTCTCCCACCTTAATTCTGTCAAAAAGATACTTAAATATGTTTCGGGAACAAGTGAATTAGGGATTTGGTTTAGTAAGGACACTAATACCAATTTGGTAGGCTTTAGCGACTCGGATTGGGCGGGGGATATGGATGATAGGAAGAGTACTAGTGGGGGGTGTTTTTACTTGGGTAACAATTTAGTTTCATGGTATAGTCGTAAACAAAATTGTGTCTCTCTTTCCACGGCTGAGTCTGAGTATGTTGCAGCTGGTAGTTGTTGCTCACAACTTATTTGGCTAAAACATATGCTATATGATTATGGCCTAGAGAGTAATTCCTTGACTATGTACTATGATAACCTGAGTGCTATCAACATTTCAAAAAACCCTGTTCAACATTTCTGTACTAAACACATAGATATACGTCATCATTTTCTTAGAGATATGGTAGATAAAGGCCTAATTAACATTGATCATATTGATACTAAGTATCAACTGACTGACATCTTTACCAAGGCCTTAGACCACGAGAGATTTTCTAGTTTGAAAAGATCTCTTGGTCTTTGTAATCTCTGAGCCTGTTTGTCTGTGCTACCCCAGGTGATGTTATCACTCAGGGTAACACTTGTATATTAGTGTATTTTTTTCCTGTTTATTTAAAAAAATGCTTTCATATTTTTTTAATCTGGTTAGCTTAGTTCTAACCGTGGCACATACTGACCTTTTTGTTATGGTAGGTTATTACTTAGGTTAGCATGTTTGATATCATTCCCCTTCATATGCTTAAAGTGACAAAGTCACTAATCTTTTCTTTTTGATAAATAAAAGGCAAAGGCAATGTTTCCATACTATTCTCTCGAGCTCGGGGCACGGTGTTCGCTGCAACGATGTACTCTTGCCAATGAGAATGTATGAGGTGATTTATGCTTAGTATTAGGGACATGGAGTTCGCTACTACAATGTACCCTACTTGAAAGGCATAAACTCACTTTATCATTACACTTGAAATATAACTCGAAGCACGGAGCTCGTTACTACAATGCTTTCTTGTTTAAAAAAAGTGTATTGATCCTTTATAACAAGCAATGTACTTAAAAAGAATATAGGCTTATAATGCCTAAAGTGCATGAAAAAAAAATGCTCAGCTTGTTATGCCTGAAGTGCCTGAAAATGCTCAGCTTGTTATGCTTGAAGTGCTTGAAAATGAAAATATTTATCAAGGGGATTTATATCACATGTGTTATCCTACGTGTTACTATCATTGCCTTAACACATTAGTGTGTGCTATATTAGTTTTTATTTCTTATTTTCGAAATATTGTTGATTAATTTTTCAAAATCTGAAAGTCCTTTTAACTAAAGATTTTACGATTTTGAAAACGTCTTCAACAAGTTTCCTTTATTTTTGGTAAACATTGTTGAGTAACCAACCCATATTTATTTTGATTTTGTGCTCATAATTTTCGGTCTTAGTTACAAAATATTTTGTTTACTTAATTTCTTATTTTATTTTTTTGTGTTACTTAAAAAAAATATTTTTTTAATGTATTTTTTTTCAACCGTGTATGTTGGTTTGTTGGGGTGTTAAAAGTGAGTGGTTAGTTTAATTAAAAATGTGTGGTTAGGGTTTAATTTAAAATATGTGGATAGGGATAATGGAGAGGGTTTTTAGGGTTTTAGATGGGATGGGATTTTAACTAGTCAAATCAATTTAATTATATGTTTCCTATCTAATCTCTCTCTCCTATTTTCACTCCAACTCTCCACTTCTCTCTCTAATCGTTACCCTCTCTCTCCATTTAACCCCCTTCCAGCGTCTTCTTCGTCTCTCCCAAAATACCTAGGTCAAAAATCAATTCCAAAATTTCCAAAAAATCTCCATGGCTTCTCCATCCAAAGCCAATATCAAACCCTCACACACAGACCAAATGGACATCTCCCCAAGCATTGCCCCATCCGTTGCTTATCGTGTAGCCATGGAAACCTCTCCCATGATTACACCAAGTTCTTCTCCTCCTACAATGGCTATTGTTCCAGCCTCCGCCCCCATAGCCTCATTCGAATATGGCATTCCCAAGGTCACTCTCATTCCAGCAGAATCAAAAGAGAAGAGGAAGAGGAAAGCTCCAACATCCAAGCTATCTCCTCAAGTTGCAAAGAGGAGGTCCTCCAACCGTATAAGGTCAATCAGGTCCAAGGATACATCAAATACCACCTCTGATCCGGTTGAAGTCTCAGAAAGCTCCTTAGATGTGTCCTCACCTCATGTGAGTGACGAGAATTTCGATGCCAACAAAGAAAAGAAACCTTCTGTGGATTCTTTTGATGCCTGGGTGGATGGTGATGAGGAGGAAACTCTGTCTGATTTTCAGAAGAAGAAGGGCAAGGGCAAAACTTCTGTGAGTGCTATCAAAGGTGCTACCAAGAAAAGGATATCATCTGAGGTAACACCTGCCCCTTCCTCTGTTCCTAGTCCTTCCTCTAGTGATAATTCTGGTGATGAGCTTAGTCGAAATGAAGAGGATAAGGCTTTTCCAAAACCATTTCTTACTTTGGAATTTTATAAGAAAGAAAACATGGAGTTTTGGTTGAATAATTCGAGTAAGAAACTGTTAAAAGAAAAGCATATTGATGAGGGTCAGTTAGAAAAGGAAGGAATGGTTCAGTTTTTAAAGGACATGAATTTTCTTAAAGCTAATAATCATGCTTCTGTGTTTGTTGAAAGTGTTGTGAGAAATTTCTTTGCTAACCTGCATGCTCATTTGGATAATGAAGGTTCTGAAAAATTTTGGGAAGGTATTTGTAAGGGGAAAAGTTTATTCATTTACTCCAGCCCTAATTAACAAGGTTTTAGGCCTCCCAAATTTAGATGATGAGAGCATTAGGGTTAATAGGGATGAATGGTCAAACTGCTCACACACAACAAACTACAGACCTGGCCTTTAAAGGAAAAACTTCATGCTTCTAGGCTTACTTCTCTGTATTCTGTGCTCACAAGTTGTGCATCTTCAATTGGCTTCCTACTACGAATGAACCTATTGTTACATTGGAGCATGATAATGTCTTATACAGATTGGGTAAGAACCTAAGGATTAACTTTGGAAGATTAGTGTTCAAACACTTGGCCTCTTGGGGTAGAAAGAAAGAAATGAACATTAGCTTTTTCCCCTATCCATCTTTAATCTTCAAAGTGTTAGTCTTTCAATCCTTACCTATTGAAGCCTCTGATGTTTTCACCACTGAACCTGAGTATTATACCATTAATCAATAACTGAAAAAGGGTAAAAGGTATACAAAGGATCTTCCTTGGAACAAATCTGATGAAACAACCTCTATTCTTCCTAGTGCTATCTCACGTGATATCCCAAGTGCTTCCCCAGGTGTAAGTACCCAAATCTGGCTCATGCCTTCCGGTTAAACTTTCCGGCAATTTCGGTAAGTTTTCCGATAATTTCCCGAACCTTCCTAGTGTTCCGGAAATATTCCGGAACTGTTCCAAATTAATTAAGGGCTGAAAGGAAGGCTTATCCATTAAGAAACACATTTTTCTTAATTGGGAGAAAGGTTCTAGTTTCACTTTCTCTCTCTCATTTCAAATTTCAAAAGCCTCCCTCTTTCTCTCTCTAGAACCTCCGCCCATCTCTCTTCATCTCTCTAAGATTTCTTCTTCCAAACACCCAAATCCTCCATTATTTCTCCATAAATTGTTCTTTCCCACCATACTTAACCCACCTAAACCAAATATTGAGCCCATTTCACCATTGTTGCCAAGAAATTTTGAAGTTATTTTGAAAAGTTTGGGCAAGGGTGGAAAAGCTTGAAGAGGTTGATTTTGAAGTGCAAAGCCAAAGGCTTAGTGTGGGAATCTTTGTGTAAAGGTGTGAGGCTTCTTCCTAGTTCATCTTCAATTACTCCGGCGAGATTCCGGTCAAATTCCGACGAACTCCGGTGACTTTTCCGGCGAAGTAAGCTTTTCAATTCAATCTTTTGTAGTACCTTCTCTGTGGAAATTTGTGAGTGTATTGATTCAAAAATGTCTAGACAAAGAAATGCTCCCGTTCCGGAACCGGTTGTTGAATATGATGATACAAAGTTTGTGGGGGGTAAAGCGAAGTCGTTTTTCGATAAATATGCAAACAAAGGTTTCACAATTGAAAATGAATTTAAGCCGGATGAACTTGGGTTGGATGATATATTTGCAAGGTATGGTTGGGGTAATTTAGCAAGCCTTCCAACTAATAGAGGCTCGGCGGTGTTGGTTAGGGAATTTTATGCAAACGCTTATGAGGCTGGGCAAAGTAGGAAGTGTGCTTGGGTTAGAGGCAAGAATGTATATTACAATAGGGAAGATATCAATAGCTATTATGGGATGGAGTCGCCTGGGTTTGAAAACAGTGCGTGTGATTATTACAATAGTGCAAAGATCATGGAACTAAATGTGGCGGGGAACCTTGACAGGTTGGCTCCGTATTTTGTAGATATTGATGTGACACTATTGAGAAATGGTAATGTGAAGAAGGCTAGGGATATGGATTTGAGGATGCGCGCTTTGCATAGATTTATTTGTGAGCGTATCATGCCTACTTTGCATTACAATGATGTGCACTGGAGGAGAGCACTGTTGATGACTGTGGTGTTGTCCGGTCAGCGGTTCAATACGGGACTGGCAATGTTAAAGGAGATTGTGAACACAATTAAGACTATTGGGCGATGCAACTTTAATTTTCCGCTATTGATATCTGGATTGTTTGAGAAGAAGGGAGTGAATTTTACTCGACTGCGTATTGCTAGGGATATTGGGTCGACTGGGACGACGGTGAGTAAGAGGTCCCTTACTATAAAGGGGCATGCCCAGTTGCAGCCTGGAGAAGGTTCATCTAGAGGAGCGAGAGGGAGTGAAGAAGATGAGGATATGGAGGAACAGCAGTTTACTCCAACTGAGGCGGCTTATTATGTTGCGGGTCATGTGGACGCATTGTCGGCAGAGATTGGACAGCTTCGGGGACAGTATGGTGTGATGGATCAGCGGTTAGGAGTAATGGAGGAGACTCAGAGGCAGCTACAGTCTATGGCTACTGAGGAGTATTATGCTGCGAGTATGTGGAGGCAGCGTATGGAGGATGCACAGACGGAGATGTTTCAGGAAATGAGGGACAGACTTCCTCCACCTCCACAGCCTCAGCATGTTCCGTATCAGCCGCCTTTATACCGTGATCCTGGACAGTTGAGAGGATGGTCCTCGTGGCAGCAGCATGAACAGCAACAGCAACATGAACAGGCAGCGAAGGCGGCGGCATTACAGCACGGGATTGAGCGGTAGTGGCTCGGTTGGTCCGTGGGATCAATTCTGGAGATGATTTTTGGCTGGAGGTACCCCTATCCTTTATTTTATTTTATGCATTAGGGACAATGCATGTTTTAAGTTTGGGGGTGTGGGGTACTTTTTACTGTTTGTGTTTGCTTAGTTTACCATGTTAGTTAGGATTTACTGCTTTTGTAGGTAAAAGAAGAAAAAAAAAATGAAAAAAAAATAGTTAGCTATGTCTTTAACATTCTTGGTGTTCCCCTAATTGCATGTGAATGATTGTGACCGCTAGGAAGGATAATTTGGGTGTGAATATGTATATGCAAGTTGGTATATTTTTGGTTAATTGTAGTACTTTACTTAAGAGTTATAATTGTGTCCTAAATCTCTTAGTTGCAGTTTTGTGTGATTGTGGAAATATTCTCTTTGTTGATAATTGTTGATCCAGTGTTTATAATGTTTAGAGTACACCATCATCTTTTAAGTTAATGAATTTGTTTATCAAGTAGCAACATTAGGCAAGTCTTCAGAAAATGAGTATTCTTTTGATGTGAATGGAAATACCCCCCCTTGCTATCTTGAGGAAAAAAAAAAAGAAAAAAAAAAAAGAAAAAAAGGGAATGAGAGCAATGGCAATGTAACTTATATTCGGTGAAACCTCCAGACGCGTAGATTAATTGGTTAGGGATTATTCTAGCTTAACCAGATTTCTGGGTATGCAGTAGCGTTATGGAGGAAGAGCTTTACCGCCGTGATGGTCCGTACCAAGCTCGATACCGAAATGGCTAACTCTCAAAACCTTTAAATAAATCTCTACCTAGTATTAGGGGCATGGAGTTCGCTGCTACAGTGTTCCCTACTTGAACGGTAGAAGATTTTAAAATGTGCTTAAAGAATCAAGTTTGGGGGGGGGGTGTAAGCGGTTCATTGGATATTCATGCTTTGTGTTTAAAAAAAAAATGTGTTGTTGTTTGATAAATAAAGTCAATAAAATAAAAGATGGTTGGTGTACTTAGCTTTGTAAAAATGGATCTTGGTTGTGAGTAAAGAGAAAAATTGATAATGCATAAAGAGATTTATGATGTAATTATAATGGTTAAGTAAGATACTACCAATTAATGGGAAATATATTGATACTTGCATTGTGGAAAGTCTTATCCTGCGGTTGATGGTATTTTGTGATTTGTTGCAATTGTGGAACATGCAAGAATGGAGGGACATAGTTGATTATTTGTTAGAGTAGTTTGCTTTTAGTTTTTGTTCGTTTAGTTGTTTTGTGTATAGTTTATTTTGGGTGTTTGCTCGAGGACTAGCAAATGTTTAAGTTTGGGGGTATTTGATGAGTGAGTTTTACACTCATCCATTGACTACTTTACGAACTTATTATTTGCTTAATCCTTGAGTTTTGTGTGTTTTAATAGATGTTTTAGTGTTCTTTAAGTTTTCAGTGGTCCAAATGAAGATTTGTGGAAATTGGAAAAAAACTGTGAATAAATCAAGGGGAAAAATGCGATGTTGCAAATTTGGGACGGACCGAGTTCAAAAAGGGTATTAAGCATTAAGGATGGGCCACGGAAATGAAGAGTGAAGGCTGAGCTGCAGTTGGGCCAAAGGAAGGGCAGCTGGGCCGAGGTATAATGGAATTGGGCCAAGCCTGGCTGAAGGAAAAGAGAAGAAAATAGCCACAACATTCTGGGCGTGTGGGCGGTCGCTCAGGTTGTTATGGGCGGCCGCTCATGAGATCAAGTTTTGAAGCCAAAACCTTACGCCGAGTGTGGGCGACCGCGGAGGAAGAAGTGGGCGACCGCCCACGAGGCGTTTTGCAGATGGAGCTGAAGCACTTGGAACGGATGTGGAGTAACTAAGGCATATTAATGGTGGTTGTTAATGGTTTTTATTGGGGATAATTACAGCAGACATGGGTTTTTAAGGGGAGAACAATTACTATTTTAAATGTTATGGTTTTTTTAGGATTTTTATGAATTATCTTCTCCATAGTTTTTTCTTCATCATCAACAACTTCTTGGGTTTTCTTTACTTTTCATGGATAGCTAAATTTCCTAGTTCTTGGAATTGGAGGTAACTATTATGTTTTAAGTTTTACTTTTTATTAATATCATTGTATTACTTGGGATTGTCAAGTTGCTTTTAATTGAATTTTAGAATACTTATCTTGATCACATAATTGTTCTTGAATTATTTGGGAATTTCAATTGTGAATCGCCAAATTCATAATTGAAATTAGACTTGACTTGATAGTAACAATTCATTGAATCTCCGCCAAAAGATTCATAAGAATTGTGGTTTTTCTTATATTGTTCTTAAGTTCTAATTGGGTTCCGAATTAATCTATGAACGGGCCAAGGGAATAGATTAATTGGGAACACTTGATTGCAAATCACCCGCCAAAGTGTCCCAATCATATTTTTGTAAGAACAAAACCCCAAGTATACTTTGATTGATGAATAGTGAAACTTGAGAATAATTTGTGAAGCCAATTCCGGGAATTTTCGCCTTATTATTGAAATCTCTTTTATAATCAATTTTACTTAATTTTGCAAAAGCATTAGCCTTAAAAATCAACAAATCCTTCACTTTACAAGCTTTTTGTTATAGCAGTAATTTATACACTTTAAACTTCGTGTCTCGGTGGTTCGACCCCCCTATCTACAAATCAATTGTAGGTACTTACCCTTCTTGGTGTTCCCCTAATTGCATGTGAATGATTGTGACCGCTAGGAGGGATAATTTGGGTGTGAATATGTATATGCAAGTTGGTATATTTTTGGTTAATTGTAGTACATTACTTAAGAGTTATAATTGTGTCCTAAATCTCTTAGTTGCAGTTTTGTGTGATTGTGGAAATATTCTCTTTGTTGATAATTGTTGATCCATTGTTTATAATGTTTAGAGTACACCATCATCTTTTAAGTTAATGAATTTGTTTATCAAGTAGCAACATTAGGCAAGTCTTCAGAAAATGAGTATTCTTTTGATGTGAATGGAAATACCCCCCCTTGCTATCTTGAGGAAAAGAAAAAAGAAAAAAAGAAAAAAAGGGGAATGAGAGCAATGGCAATGTAACTTATACTCGGTGAAACCTCCAGACGCGTAGATTAATTGGTTAGGGATTATTCTAGCTTAACCAGATTTCTGGGTATGCAGTAGCGTTATGGAGGAAGAGCTTTACCGCCGTGATGGTCCGTACCAAGCTCGATACCGAAATGGCTAACTCTCAAAACCTTTAAATAAATCTCTACCTAGTATTAGGGGCATGGAGTTTGCTGCTACAGTGTTTCCTACTTGAACGGTAGAAGATTTTAAAATGTCCTTAAAGAATCAAGTTTGGGGGGGTGTAAGCGGTTCATTGGATATTCATGCTTTGTGTTTAAAAAATGTTGTTGTTTGATAAATAAAGTCAATAAAATAAAATATGGTTGGTGTACTTAGCTTTGTAAAAATGGATCTTGGTTGTGAGTAAAGAGAAAAATTGATAATGTATAAAGAGATTTATGATGTAATTATAATGGTTAAGTAAGATACTACCAATTAATGGGAAATATATTGATACTTGCATTGTGGAAAGTCTTATCCTGCGGTTGATGGTATTTTGTGATTTGTTGCAATTGTGGAACATGCAAGAATGGAGGGACATAGTTGATTATTTGTTAGAGTAGTTTGCTTTTAGTTTTTGTTCGTTTAGTTGTTTTGTGTATAGTTTATTTTGGGTGTTTGCTCGAGGACTAGCAAATGTTTAAGTTTGGGGGTATTTGATGAGTGAGTTTTACACTCATCCATTGACTACTTTACGAACTTATTATTTGCTTAATCCTTGAGTTTTGTGTGTTTTAATAGATGTTTTAGTGTTCTTTAAGTTTTCAGTGGTCCAAATGAAGATTTGTGGAAATTGGAAAAAAACTGTGAATAAATCAAGGGGAAAAATGCGATGTTGCAAATTTGGGACTGGAATACCCAGAGATCAAAAAGGGTATTAAGCATTAAGGATGGGCCACGGAAATGAAGAGTGAAGGCTGAGCTGCAGTTGGGCCAAAGGAAGGGCAGCTGGGCCGAGTTATAATGGAATTGGGCCAAGCCTGGCTGAAGGAAAAGAGAAGAAAATAGCCACAACATTCTGGGCGTGTGGGCGGTCGCTCAGGTTGTTATGGGCGGCCGCTCATGAGATCAAGTTTTGAAGCCAAAACCTTCTGCCAGTGTGGGCGACCGCGGAGGAAGAAGTGGGCGACCGCCCACGAGGCGTTTTGCAGATGGAGCTGAAGCACTTGAAACGGATGTGGAGTAACTAAGGCATATTAATGGTGGTTGTTAATGGTTTTTATTGGGGATAATTACAGCAGACATGGGTTTTTAAGGGGAGAACAATTACTATTTTAAATGTTATGGTTTTTTTTAGGATTTTTATGAATTATCTTCTCCATAGTTTTTTCTTCATCATCAACAACTTCTTGGGTTTTCTTTACTTTTCATGGATAGCTAAATTTCCTAGTTCTTGGAATTGGAGGTAACTATTATGTTTTAAGTTTTACTTTTTATTAATATCATTGTATTACTTGGGATTGTCAAGTTGCTTTTAATTGAATTTTAGAATACTTATCTTGATCACATAATTGTTCTTGAATTATTTGGGAATTTCAATTGTGAATCGCCAAATTCATAATTGAAATTAGACTTGACTTGATAGTAACAATTCATTGAATCTCCGCCAAAAGATTCATAAGAATTGTGGTTTTTCTTATATTGTTCTTAAGTTCTAATTGGGTTCCGAATTAATCTATGAACGGGTCAAGGGAATAGATTAATTGGGAACACTTGATTGCAAATCACCCGCCAAAGTGTCCCAATCATATTTTTGTAAGAACAAAACCCCAAGTATACTTTGATTGATGAATAGTGAAACTTGAGCATAATTTGTGAAGCCAATTTCGGGAATTTTCGCCTTATTATTGAAATCTCTTTTATAATCAATTTTACTTAATTTTGCAAAAGCATTAGCCTTAAAAATCAACAAATCCTTCACTTTACAAGCTTTTTGTTATAGCAGTAATTTTATACACTTTAAACTTCGTGTCTCGGTGGTTCGACCTTACTTACCCTATCTACATTAGCCAAGGACCCCTAGCCGCACGGCTTCATTCGCTCTTCCCAGACTGCCTATAAATAGAGCCCTCCTCTACCCATTTTGATCATCAACAAAAAACACAATATCACCACAATACGAAAAATACACTCCAAAGAGCTGCTGGAAGTCCAAGAAGGTGAAGAAGAAAGCCAAGAAGCCTCCTCCCTCCTCCTTGAAGATCCAAGATCGATCCTTCCTCCTAGCTCCATCCAAAGAAGAAGAGGAAGCCATTGGTAACCTCTCACGCCCTAACCTTGCATCCTAATTGTTCTATATGAATTAATTTGCTCATTGCATTCATATATTGTTATTACCTTTGCTTGGGACTTGGTAATTTAAAGATCATATCTTTATCATCCCCCTTCCCCCTTTGCATGCATTAGGCATCCCTTGCCATTAAAAATGTAATCTTTATATATAAAGGTGCATCCTTTGCACCTAAAAACCCCATTTTTACATAAAAATGTCATCTTAATGCATCCTTTGCATATAAAGATCAAGTCTTTATCATAAAAATGCATCATTTGCACATAAAATCCTTTTTCATGCATCCTTTGCATTAAAGATCATATCTTTATCCTAAATTAGCATCCTATGCTTTTCAAAATGCAATCTTTATGCATCCTTTGCATATTAAATGCCAATTTCTTCATAAAAATGCATCCTTTGCATAAAAATCATGTCTTTACATTAAAAAAGCATCCTTTGCAATAAAGATCACTTCTTTAAATCAAAAAGCATCCTTTGCAATCCAAAAATGTCATCTTTTCACTAAAAATGTCATTTTTATATTAAATCATGCATTTCCCCCATGTCCCCATTAGCAACCTTGGAACGGACCGGTGTAAAGATCCTATCTTTACATCGTTTCTTCCATAAAGGTTTCATGATCTCTTTAGAAAGGGACAACCTTGAACCCTATATCTCCAATTATCGCTTAAGACGAGTATGAAGCATCTATATGAGCTCGACCGTCTTAAAGCGTAGGATTGATGGGCTAAGGACCCTCCTTTTCTAAAGAACCTCATCTTTGACTATAAAGGGAGTCATTCTCTCGATCACGCAAGTCCCGAGGTTAAAAAGTGATGATCACAAGTCCAAGATGAGGACGGGATCAAAATCCCGAATACATAAAATCCAAGAAATCCCGAGCGACAACCAATAAATGGTTTGTACGTCCGGAAGACAACTTGGGACATTCCCTCCCCTTATCTTCAAACACATGCACACAAGAAAGCACGCAAGCAAGCACGATAAATGGAATCTTGGGAGACTTGCTACGGCAAGGCACCTTGGGTGAACGACGATCCGTTCTTCCCAAAGGGTAACTTAACCTCCGAACCCTAAAATCCTTTTTTTCAAAGTTTTGAGGAAATCAAAATGGCGTGGCGACTCCGTTTTTCAAATTAAACCGGATGTCTTCAAACTCGCGTGAATCCAACACACAAAATTTGGGCACACATTCACAGTTTGGGGACTCCGCTGGGGATATCCCAAAGGAGAAAAGCTTTCATTTTCAAAATAAACGATACCCGGTATATAGGTGGAAACCATTTAACCTTCCTGTATCGCTCCCTAACCCGGGGCTTGGGATAACTGGTGGTTTAACAATCCCACGTACCAGTATCCCTTTTCGAAATTTTTTTTTGAAAAAAAATAAATAAAAGAAAGCTTTTCCCTTTGAGCAGGTTAGACTCCCGTCGCTGATTTCATTAATCGTGCTTGCTTTCTTTGCCTTGCATTGCATCATTTGCATCTTGGAATTTGTGCATACTTCGAACGGGAAACAACCCGAAAAATAGCAAAGGAGTGGAACCTGGAAAAATGATCCATGCAGTCGTACGGCTCAATCCTCATTGGATTCTGACCGGGCGGCCTCAGTGGCAATTCCACCAGGAAAAATTATGGTTAATCTGGCAGTCCTGGCAGCTTGGGGCTACTCAGTTCCAAGACTGACTGGGGCTCCCAGAAAATTTACGTGCTTAACTGTTGCATTCTTCCCCGTCCCGAAAATCATTCCTTTAAAACACATTTATGAAAATCTCTGTTTTAACTCAAAAAGGAACATTTTTAGGAGACCGCACACTACGCGCACCTGATATATCCTGTACACTTTGCACGCACGTCCTTCAAACCCGGGGTGGTTCCAGCTGCAGTCACGGACAGCCTTACGATGCTCTCGGGCGCGCACGGAATCATTCCAACCTCCCCATGGCAGCTAGTGTCGACCAATGCACAGTCCGTGTCACACGTTTCAAAAAACCGTGACTTTTTGGTTGGTTTTTGGTCTAGTCCATGTCATATAGCCCAGTTGCATACCCTCGTAAAGGTCAAGCCTTAGTTCATAACGGAAGTCAAGGTCCTTCGCTCAAGCGAAACTCTGCCAAAATTCCGACAAGGAAAAATTGGTAGAACCTTGACTCCGACATTGACTTTTGACCTTGACCTGCACGGAATGCGTAAGAGTCGAGACCGAGTCTTTGCCAAGAAAAGTCCAAAGATCTTTCGCTCAAGCGAAGCTCTGCCAAAATTCCGACAAGGAAAAATTGGCAAGATCTTGACTCGGCATTGACTTCGATTCTGACTCACGCACGGCGTATGCAACGAAGTTCAATGTGACACTGTGTCATCCGGCTTTTACCGCCCGACCCATGCCTATTATCTTCTCGGACATTACCGAAAGTCAAAACGTCATTCGCTCAAGCGAAATTCTGCCAAAATTCAAATCAAGGCTGAAAGACGAGACTTTCCCGGTATTGCCTTGACCATAATTCGCATCGCTCGTGCGTTGAAAGTTCCTATGACCCGCTAGACCCGTTAGGAGCGTTCTTTACTCTCGGTCGGTGGGATCTGCGTGCCCTATAGGACCCTCGCCGGGCATTTGTCCACCCTGGGAGGTCGAAATACAGGTGGAATACGAGGGGCTTATAGACGTAGTGACGGAACCCACTGATCCAGGATCTAGAGTAGTTGCGAAAAAGAAGGGCAAACCCCCTTTTCCAACCAAATAGAAATTAATAAAATACGCTGTTTTAAGTAAACCGGAAGATTCTTAATTTGCATATTGCTTGAGCCTTCAGCTTAAACACCTACCCCAAGTCTAAACCTCTCCTATCCCTTTCCCGCAGCGAGAAAGAAGTGGGTGAGAACACCGGGTCAGCGACTTGTTAGCGCAGAATTCTCGGGCAGGTTCGCGAGAATCCTCGGTTTGGTCGGTCCGAGAGTCGAATGTCCGATTCGACAGAGAACGATCTTGGTTTGGGTAACCGAGATGACTAGGGAAGAAGAGCTAGCCTTAGCCTTGGAAAACGATCGTAAGGCCCATGAGGAACGGCGAGCCATGCTCATTGATGCGCTCACGCCGTCATGGGGTCCGAGATAGTGGTAGAGCCCAACGGTTCCTTGGTTATGGTAGAAGATGAAACTCCGAAGTAACCATCTCGGCCCCCTAGCCTATAACCAATGCCCTCCTCCATCCACATATGATCCTTTGCCAAAAGGCTGTCCCTTTTCGGTCTTTTCCAGTATCCCAAGCCATCGGGGTCCCGACACCCTCTCCTCCTCGAGATAAGACCCAACTTTGTTCCCTACCAACGAGAGAACAAACGCCACGGCTATCCACACGCAATGCAACCTCTGCACTACCCTATGGGATTCACTCCGTCTCCCTAGTATGGGCCGTCCCAGACAACTTCTAGGCCTCAGAATCAATCAAGTGACCTTTTCAATCTATGCCCTGCCACAGCAGATCTTCCACCCCCAACCGTGCCAACAGGATCCCACGAGGCTCCTTTTTCCTACTTACGCAACTACGAGCCTAATTCCTATGCCTCACGGCCGGCCTCGAGGAAATACGGGACCGAGGCCAAGTTTACACTTACTTCCCTTCCAAAGACTCCCAAGCCATGGTACCGGCTACCAGCTGTGCCACCCACGATCCTGCCACCCAAATCGACAAGCAGCCGGAATCGAAACCGTCCCCGACCCCAACATGACTTGGTTGATGGAACAAGTTAAGTCCATGCAAGAGAAGTTCGGAGAACTCGAACACCAAAAAGCGGCATACTGCATCACCGATCCGGCAAAAATTGTCCCTCTTCCTCCAAAATTCCGAATGCCGAGAGATTGAAAAGTTCAACGGCACCGATTGTCCCAGGACTCACATTGAAAGCTACCTTCTTGCCATGAGAGCCAAGGATTGTACACATCAACAAATGGCCGACCATTTTTTGTCATTAAAGGGTTCGGCTCTTAGATGGTTCCTGCATGTAAAAGCCGAGGCCCGAGCCACAGGACCAGATCAAGGAAGCATTCACGGAAAAGTATAAGGCCAACTTGAATTGGGAAACCAGCAGGAATGACCTACAAGGCACTCTACAGCGCCCAGATGAGCCAGTGAGTGAATTTTACAGGAGATGGAATTGGAAGCTTAGTGAAATGATGACCCCGCTGAATGAAGTGGAACAAATGGAGATCTTCCAATCTTGCTTGAAACCTCAACTAAGGGTCCAAATTGGCAATTACTACTATCCTGACCTTCGGGCAATGGTAAATGCCGGTACCAAGTTTGAAAACGCCTTGACATGGCCCCGGCCACGGGAAGCGACCAACTCCCACCGCTACAAAGCACCAGTTCCAAATGCCACAGCTGTCACTATAAAAGGAAAAGAAACGGTCGGCGCTGTCAATTATATTCAAAATGAGAGGGTCGAGCAAAATTCAAGCCAAGTCGCTGCAAAGCCAAGGCCTCGCTTCTATACCGCAGAAGATTTCAGAATGCCACTAGAGAAGGTCTTTGACGGTTTGGTAGCCGAAGGACTCATCAGACATTTGGAAAACTGGAAACCCAAGAACCCTAGTGTCAGGATGGACGAAACCAAGCATTGCCGCTTTCACAAATATCATGGGCATAACACCAATGATTGCACCTACCTGAAGTTCCTGATCTCTCGCCTAATTGAAGAAGGCAAGCTGGAACCACCTCGGGGTCCTAATGTGGTCAAGAATCCTCTTCCCGCTAACAATCGAGTCAACATGATCGAGTTCGGGGGGACAAATGTAGACGGTTTTGGAAATCCAGAGATCATAGATATCCACGAAATTCAACGTTCCTTATCTTTGAATTACAAGGAAGTGGAAAGATTTGATTAATGCCGCCGCCAGGGAAGGACGGTTTGGACCCATAGTCGGAGCTGATTTTGTTAATGTTGTCGAGCTCGGCCTCTTTTCTATGATATCGAACCGGTAACCATGGTCAAGATTACGAGAAGAAAGGATCACTTATGAAGAGTGCGAGTTTGAAGTAAAACAAGCCATGTTAATGAAAGTTTCTTCGGAGCCCTTTATCACCCACGATGAGCATAATGTATTTGTAATGGCTCTTACTGCTCCCGAGGATCAGTCCCAACCCCCTGTTTGGGAAAAGGTGGAAAGAAGAGTGAACAAGCCAGAAGAATTTTGGGATGAAGAAAGGCTGTATCTCGAGATGCCGAAAGCCTGGCTGGTCCCTCTTGCCCGGAGGTACGGATGGATAAAGTTAAGTTCGAAAGGAGATTCCGCCGGATCGGTCGGTATTCCCCATGGAAATGGTGTCAACAAAGGCAATGATGATCCACGGGATGCACGGCCAAATGAGAACGGCGGACAAGGCTGCTACTCCCGGCGGCAACAACAAGAAGGAGTGAGATCCCGGTCCAACCCTTGTCAAATACCCTCGAGTCAATAAGTAGTGTAGGGTCCGAGTCGGTGAGTCGGGAATCTTTGAATTCCGATCCTACGAGTCATCCGAAGGCCTCACGCTGAGGACTATCAAAATGTAATCGATGCCATCTTTCCCCTTATTTTGAATGAAATGACGGATCTTTACGATTATCCCTTATTGCCAACTTAACAAATGATAAATTAACTCAAAACTTAACAACAGTTAATAATGAATCATTTGAACAAGATGCAAACACACTAAATGAACAATACATTAAAGAAATCTTTAAGCGGGTTACGAGAAAAGAGGAAAACCGGGCCCCAGCTGCCGAGGAGGTTTTGACAAGTGTGAACTTGGAGTGCTTGTCGAGGAACCTAAAGAGACACAGGATCGGAAAGCTTCTTCCCGGGGTTGAGCACGGGACGGAGGTTGATCTGCTCGAGAGAATACATGGACGTCTTTGCGTGGTCGTACAAGGATATGCCGGGGCTAGGACAGGTTCAATAGTAGAGCACGAGAATCCCTCTAGCACCGAGATGCTAAGCCGGTAAAGTAGAAATTGAGGAAGATCAAGCCGAGTGGTCTCTACGGGTCAAAGAAGAAATTGAGAAGCTACTGCGGGTAGGATTCATCGAGTCATCGAATATCCGACATGGTTGTCCAATATTGTGACCGTAACCAAGGCCGATGGGAAGGTGCGGCTGCTTTGTGTAGATTTCGGGATGCGAACAAGGCCGGCCCCAAAGATGATTACCCCTTGCCAAACATAGACATCCTGGTGGACTCCACGCCAACTACGAAGTCAAATCCTTCGTTGATGGCTTTGCGAGCTACAACCGGATCAAGATGGCCGAAGAAGATCAAGAAAAGACTGGCCTTCACCACACCGTGGGGAACTTCTTGCTATACGGTAATGCCATTTGGGCTCAAGAACGCCGGGGCTACTTATCGAAGGGCGGCGACCGCGCTTTTCCATGACATGATCCACAAGGAGATTGAGGTCTACGTAGACGACATGATAATCCACTCCAAAGGCGAGGACGGGCAGCACTTTGTTGACTGCGGAAGTTCTTTGAGAGGCGAGACAACATTCCATGAGACTAAACCACACTAAATGCACCTTCGGAGTGACAAGGGAAAAGTGCTTGGGTATATGGTCACGGAGCGAGGTATCGAAGTCGACCCCAGAAAGATCAAAGCCATTATGGATATGAGGCCACCTCAAACCCAGACGAAGTCAAGAGCTTTATGGGCAAGCTACGGTACATCGGCCGTTTCGTCAATCGGTTGACCACTATGTGCGAGCCCATCTTCAAGCTCATGAAGAAGAATGTAGATACGAGTGGACCGAAGAATGCCGGGATGCCTTTGACCGGATCAAGGCATACTTAGTACATCCTCCGGTGCTATGCCCCCGCATAGACAGAAACCTCTTACGCTCTATCTCACTTTATCATCACGGCGGTTGGGGCTATGCTTGCTCGGGAGAAGAAAGACTCTCGGGTAGAGAATGCCATTTACTTTGTCGGTAGGAAGGCTGCGGGAAGTGAGCTCAATTACTCGGCATGTGAAAAGACTTGTGCGGGGCCTGCAGGTAGTCGGCAAGTTGAAGCATTATATGCGAAGCCCACCTGTGAATTTGGTCTCAAAAATGGACCCCATCAAGTACATCTTTGATAAGCCTTCCCTCTCGATGCGTCGGCAAAGTGGTCCTTCTTCTTGGCGAGTACGACATCAACTATGTGACCGAAAGGCCATCGAGGGTCAAGCGTTGTCGGACCACTGGCGAACTTCCCCGATAATGAAGACGAGAGGGCACGAACCCCAATTCCCGAGATGAAGGGATCTTCGCGGTTGAGCACGAAAATCGATGGCAATTATTCTTTGATGGAGCCGCTAACAAAGAGGAAATGGCGTAGGGATGCTGCTTGGTCGATCCGAAAGATGAGCACACGCCCATAGCCCTCAAGTTAAACTTCCACGCCACGAACAATGTCGCCGAGTACGAAGCTTTGCATTCTTTGGTTTGGAAGAGCTGCCTTAGAAAGGAATGTCAAGGAGCTTGAAGTTTATGGAGACTCGGCCACGATCATCAACCGGGTCTCCAACAAATGGAAGGCTGTGGACCCTAATCTTCGGCGGTATCATGCCCGTATGGAGGAGTTATTTGGACGGTTCGGAGAAGTGACTTTCCACTACTTGCCAAGGGAAAAGAACGGATTCGCGAGATGCCCTAGCTACTTTAGCCTCCATTGGTAGAGATCCCGAGGGAAAAGCCATAAAACCCTTGAGTAGGTAGAAGAGAAGCCCCGGCTTTACGTTGTGAAGTAGACACAGGACCGAGCCTATAAAGGAACCTTGGTACAATCAAATTTACCGGTTCCTCAAAGATGGAGAGTCGGCTTTCAAAGACGAAGAAGGTAGACCTAAAGAAGGTATCGAGCCAAGAGCTTGCAAGCCTTGAAAAGGTTGGCCTCCCATTATGTCATTCTAGGAGGCAACCTTTGTACAAGAAGCGGTATCAAGGACCACTCCTCTTATGCGTCACTCAAGAAAGGGCCAAAGAGTTGATGATCGAAGTCCACAATGGTCCCTGCGGTCCTCATATGAATGCGAGCCACGATGCAAGTGATCCTCGAGAATGGGTTACTCTTGGATTTCCATGGAAGCAGATGTGTCCGGCACGTCCGAGCATGCGACAAGTGCCGGCGGTTTGCCAACCTCAACCATCTCCCGCCTCATGACACATGCTTGCATGATGACTCCTTGGCCGTTTCGCAGCTTGGGGTATTGACGTGATAGGGAAAATAGCCCGGCGGGAAGCAATGGGCATGAATTTGTATTAGTAGCCATCGACTACTTCACCCAAGTGGGTAGAGGCCAAGTCCTACAAGGTCCTCACTTCCAAGAAGGTTGCCCGGTTTATCAAAGAAAACATAATGTGTAGATATGGGGTGCCCAATGAGATCATTTCGATAATGGGTCGCACTTTGAAGGAGGCTGCGATAGGTTCTTGTCGAGAATTCAGAATCACTCGCCACAAGTCGTCTCCGTACGGACCTCGAGACTAATGGAGCCGTGGAAGGCTGCTAATAAGACGCTCGAACGGATCATCAGGAAAATGGCCACCCGTGGTCGTGATTGGCCGAAAAGCTGCACTTGGCACTCTGGGGCTCTGAACGTCTGTCGGAAACGGCCACGGGAGAAACTCCTTTTGCCTAACCTACGGGATGGAAGCGGTGTTACCGGTGGAGTTGGAAATCCCGTCATTAAGGGTCCTCCTGGAAAACGGTGTCAACGAAGTGGAGTGGCTACGTAGCCGGCATGATGAATTGGCCTTGCTCGATGAAAGAAGGCTCAAAGCCATGGAGCACACCCGAGCCTATCGAGGCGAATGGCCGGAAGCATTTGACAAAAAGGTCAAGGCCGGAGACATCAAAGAGGGTGACTTAGTGTTGAAAGTGAAGCCCCCTACCGAGAGACAACCCCACAGGAAAATGGGAACCCGTTTGGATCGGCCCTTATGTGGTGCGAAGATACTATCGGGAGGAGCCATGAAGCTTGCGGACACTGGACGGCAATCCCTTTGTCCACCCGGTCAGCGGTGATAAGCTCGGAAGGTACTATGTCTAAGAAATAAAAAAAAAAAAAAAAAAAAAGAAAAAAAGAAAAATCTTAGTGCAAAAAGAGTAATACCCGGCTAAGTGAAAACCCAAAAAGGGCGGTCTAGGCAAAAAACAGGGTTGCACATAAAAAAAAAAGAGAAAAAAATATTAGTGCAAAAAGAGTAATGCCCGGCTAAGTGAAAACCCAAAAGGGCGGTCTAGGCAAAAACGAGTGCACATAAAAAAAAATAGAAAAAGAGTTCACGAGAATGAACTACGAAGACTGAGCCCCTTAGTCTTTCTTGTAAAAGGGAACGTAGGCAGCCATATATGGTTCGGTCTAAACAATAAATAAAAATAAAGGACATTTCAGTTTTCATAAAACGGGTCCCAAGCAATAAGACATTTGAATTTCCATGAAATGTGTCTTGATTAATTTCTAAGATAATATCTCTTGTTCATTACAAGTTAAAAACTTCTTGATGAGTTCAAGCACGGTCTACTCTTGACTCTGCTAACCTGCTACAAAGATCTAAAATACAAAAAATGCCTAAATAAACTAATGTGTTTGCAAAATGGCAATAAGGGAATCCTAAGAAAAGATCTGTCAGTCGTCATTCGCTGAGTCTTCTTTGGTCTTCTTCCCTTTACCTCGACCCCGTCGAGTTTTCTTTCTCTTCTTCTCTATAATGTCGGTATCCCTCATTCCGATCTCCGGTATCCTCACTGGAGCCTCCACCAAACCCGTGTCAATAAGTGCCCTCTCTACACGAGCACGAGTCCGCACTTCCTCCCTCTGAGCCTCAGTCAAAGGAGCGACCTCGGACAATCTCTTGTATCGAGCCTCCATATCTTTGATCAGGTCACCCGACTGGTTATGGCGACTCGCCTTAGCCTCAGTCTCCCTCGAGTCCTACTCGAGTCGCGATCGGCCCCAATAAAGCCTGACGTCTCTCCCCCAGAATGACCTGAGTCGCTCCCATCTCCCTCTCGTACCAATCCAAGTAGACAGTGGTCAAGATGGTACTCTTCCTGCTCCTGAAGATAGCCCTGGGTGGGAAAGCAGTGTATGTCCAAGCCCTCGAGAAGAATGAGAAGCTGGCTGGATCCCTCATATCCAATGGCATCACCTCCATGGTCCGGATGTCCTCCCAATCGCCCAACGGCTCCTGTAAGGCCCCAAACTGCTGGATACCAAGCAGGGTATGTAGAAGGATGACCAGCAGAACCACGGAACCCTCACTATATAGGACTCTGAAATATCCTCCTGATGCGCAACCTCCAATGAGGTATCCACCAACGGATGTCCGAAGTGGATAGCCTAGCCATCATCGGCTCCCGGCTACCACAGTCCTGTTGCCTTGGTGCACCTCTCCGAGAAATCACCCAAGGGCACTGAGTCGGCAAAGCCCCTGGCAAAGCCCCGAGCCTCTCCTGCAGACCATAAAGTCGGCACAGTGGACTCCCGAGAACCTCATGAAATGGTCTCCCCTAGCCATCCTGTCAATGCCATGCAATGTCTCTCCCAAAACCGGTGGGACAATGTCCTTCCCGGCTCTACAATCTCGACCATGTCCAAGAGACCACCATGACAGATCCCCACGGACTCGGCGGTGAACGAGCGAGAAAATATGCGAGAGAATAAAGGCATCCATAGCTACCGTGGTCGCGGCCATAGCCAGGAGACCCAAACCTGCACACGGGATATCGAAAGGTCAATCCTGTCCAGGGCTATCATCATCCTCGGCCTCTCCCAAAGAAATCTGCGAGAAAAGATGCAAGCTTTGCCGCCACCGGCACGTCTTCGATCGACGGAATCGATATAGCCTCAATTTCGGGACCCCAATCAAGGCTCGGAAGTCTTCATGCGTTGGGACAATCTCATTGTAAGAAAAGCGATAAACGTGTCTCCGGACGTCCCAAAACCTTCTTCTTTGCTCTCAAAGGTCCCAATCGGGCGGGAGATCCCTCAAATGCCATAAAGACTTGATCTTGAAGGAAGAATCAAGCAGCCCCTTGTGAAATTGGAAGTTGTGTTTCACCCAAGATTGAAGATCGGACAGAAAACGGTCTCGCTTCCCCTTTTGCAATCTGACGGGCTTCTCCATTGCAAAATGATCCAAGGTGGTGTCTTTAAGTCCAATATGTGCTCTGGGAACAATTGGGACAAGTCTAAGTTGAAAATGAAATGAAATGGCCAAGCCTTGCTTTTATTCAGAAAATAACCAGTCCAGGACAGGCGTGAGCCGCACGGCTTCATTTGCTCTAGAGACCAGACCGCACGGCTACATTTTCCATCTGCAGAAAAAAATCTGCAGCAACCAAAGTTGCTGCCCAAGGGAGTTTTCACCCCACTTTCTCAACCAAGACCTGTACAAAAACATGTTCAAAGACCATCCAAGCATTTATGCATCATTATATATCATTTTGGCCCAGTTTCAGCCCCGATTCCAAGCAAAAAACCGCCCCGAGGCTAGAGTAATATGCAAATTAATAAAGCATAAAATAGAAAAGCAAATAAAACATTAATACATTGTCTTTGCCCCATCGGCGCCCAAATAAAGCAAAAAATAAACAAAATGTGCATAAAAACGTGTTCATTGTTTGTTTTCCTTCCTAAATCCATTCTAGAGACCTCCTAGGCCTCCGATTCTTCTTCTTCTTCATCGCTGCTCAGCTCATAGACGCTAGCCTCCCTCATCAAATCCTCCACGCATCGCTCACATCGAGACAGATGGACATTGTCGTGCTCGTACTCGGCCAGTGCTCCAGATGTCGGCATTGGGTCCTCGTCCCAGAGGCATGGCCTTTGGAAGAGTACTCGAAGCCGATGAGGTAGATCTGTGCCCCCGACATGCCTTCTCTTGCGCCCGGGCTCTGTGCGTCCGTTGCCGCCTTTGAAGTGCGAGCCGGCTTCCTCGAAGGGACCGGCACATGTCCTTCCACGGCCACTGTTCGACCAATCTGTCATAGGTGCGAGCTGGAACTGAGAAAAAGAGGAGAAAAATCTCGAGAAAATCTCGAATTGCAAAAAAAGAGGCAAAGAATCAAAAGGAAAGGAAAAGATCCTAAAAGTATACTTACAGTCTTTGTCGGGCGGCAAAGTATCTTGGGGCTCCCTAGTGTCGGGGACGGGAATCCTCATCCTCCTTGGAACTCCGTGGACCACGTATGAAATGTGCGCGGGAGGGATCGGCGGGTCGGAAGGCTCGTCCTCCCCATATCCACAGTGACCGCCGGCTTCATCGGCTTACGTGGCGTCCTCGGGCGCTGCTCCACAAACACGGCGTAGGGGTATCCATGTCAAAATACTCCTCTGCGGCTATACGCTCCACTGGTACCTAGCTATCTCATCCGCCGCCAATCCACAGGGCTGTAGCATCCGTCTTTGGAGGATCATGGGGAGTAATGGCGTCAATGGAGGGACATGGCCATGCTTTGCCTCGAAAATCGGTCCCCCAAATAGATGACATCACATGTCGGCCCGGTCGGCCATCTCCTCTGCCTCGTCGCCTCAATGGCCTCTCCTAGCAAAATCTCTGGATACACACCTTGCGGGTAGAAGTCCACTCCATCATGTCCATCCCTGTTAATGACCGGCCTCACCATCTTGTAATCAAAGGTGATCCGGGTCTTTCCCGTGAACTTATCCCTCGCATCTCCCCTCCAGCGGACCATAGCAGGGAAAATGGTGATATCGCTCTGTTGGTTCCACGGAAAGAACCCAATCACCTCACAAAACCAGACCTGCATGTTCAAAACATCAAAAGGGTCATTTTTCTTTCATAAAAGTCTCAAGACAAGAAAGAGAAAAGAGAAGAGGGACTACCTCAAGGGCAAATGAAAATCCATGGAGCGGCCTTGTTCATTTGTACATATCCGAGAGAAGTAGAGCTCGCTAATCCGGCCTCGCCCACGAGACCGTCCCAATCCCATCTACATCCTCTGAGAGAGTCGAGGAGGCAAGTCATGGCCGAGTCCCGAGAATTTGCAAAGATGGTGGCGACGGCATCAACCACACAAAGGCTCTAGCAAGGCGGTGGGCGATCACCTCACTAACGGCAAAGTCCCGTATGCGGTTACGGGCGCCACCTCGACGTTCCTCGTCTCCATTCCAAGCCCCTTGGGAATGAGCTCAAACCCAACCAGATTCTGAAATTCCTCGGCAGTGATATGGTCCCTCCAAGTCACAGGCCTCCCAGTGAACTGTAGGCCAGTGATAGCTGTAAAATCAGCGGGAGTCACTATCAGCTCTCCCCAGCTAAGATGAAAGCTGTGGGTGGTGTCCCACCAGAACTCAGATAGGGCCTGGACCAAGCCCTTGCTCTTCGAGGTAATGTGGATCCCCCTGCCGATCGCCTCAATGAACAAATCCAAGCCGGTAGCCCGCACCAGCTGCTTGGGGTTCGCCCCATTCTTCTCGAAATCGGGCATCCTCTCCCATAGCCTGACAGCAATCTCAGAAGGACCTCTAGACTTGTTCTCCTGTAGACAAGCACAGCAAAGAAATGTGTCAGTCCTTCATCTCATTTCAAAAGCATGCATATCTTCAAAAGTGCACATATTTTCAAAAGAAAAGCATTCATAAAATTTTTCTAGCATCCTTTGCATAGAAAACACGTCTTTCATCACTTGAAACACGTCATGTCAAATCACATTGCTTTCCTAAAGCACAAAATCACAATTTTCAAAATTCTTTGCACATAAGCATTATTTTTCAACAAAGTGGCATGCATGAATCCTTTTCATCTTCCAAAATCCTGTTTTCTCATTGATAATCAAAATTTTGACCTAGTTCTAGCACATGCAAGGGCTTCGTCTCACTTTAGACAATTATCATTCTTACTTTATTATCGAGAAAAAAGTGGGTCATTCTCATTATTTTTGTCAAATAAATTGCACATGCATGTTCTTAGCCTCATAGGTTATTCATCAATGTCTCAAAATCATTCAAAAATCCTAGGAAAATCCTAGAAAATTCTTAAAATTCGGGTCAAGCCCTAAATCAATCAAAATCCAATCAAAATCGACGGAATTGAGCCAAATAAGAATGCTTACCCCAACCGATCGCGGGTTCGTCGATTTGTGCTCCCTTCTCCCCGGATAGAGCTCCGATGGAGGTGTAAGAAAGTCGTACCTCCTATCCGTACGAACGAGCTCCTTCCTCCTCCTTTGAGCGGCCGCGGAGATATTCCTCCTCGCTTGCCTTGGCACCGGATCCATTCTTGATCAAAGGAAGCAAGGGGATTGAAAGAATTTCGAATTCTCTTCCTCTCTTCTCTCTCTCTCCCTCGGCTGGAATGGGCGGCAGTAATGCCCAATAGCCCGTTCAAATCTGATTTTAAATAATCTGGAAAAATTAATCTTCCAGTCGTACGGCTTCTTTTTCCTCCCTCTCATGCTGGGCGGCTTCTTTCGCTCTGAGCAGAAATTACAATTTTGCCCCTGGACTTTCCACTTGGGCATCCAATTCCCGTTATCCTTTAACTAAGATAACATCTTTTTCAGAAGATATCCCTTATCTCCTAAGCAATTAAGCTTTCTTCCCAGTCGCCTCCGTTAATTCCGTTATAACGGGATAACGCTAGGTGACAACCTCCGAATTGTCGAAATCCGAACTTTAGCTACCTCTATCACGAATAGTGAAGTATGCTCAAGTTCTTCTAAACTTAAGCTACCTCTATCACGAATAGTGAAGTATGCTCGAGTTCTTCTAAACTTAAGCTACCTCTATCACGAATAGTGAAGTATGCTCAAGTTCTTCTAAACTTAAGCTACCTCTATCACGAATAGTGAAGTATGCTCAAGTTCTTCTAAACTTTAGCTACCTCTATCACAGATAGTGACGTACGCTCAAGTTCTTCTAACTTTAGCTACCTCTATCACGAATAGTGAAGTATGCTCAAGTTATCCAAACTCTAGCTACCTCTATCCACTCGATAGTGACGTAAGCTCTAGTTTCCTCAGGTGACAACCTCCATTAATTGTCAATCAGGTGACAACCTCCATTAATTGTCAATCAGGTGACAACCTCCATTAATTGTCAATCAGGTGACAACCTCCATTAATTGTCAAAACCTCAAGGATCCTAGACATCGTTCTTAACCTATCTAGTGATGCTTGAACTACGATCAAGGCTTGATTCCTCCGGGATACGTAGGTAGCCTTTTATAAAAGGTCCAGCCATTCGACCACTTTGGTCACCCTGTTTCTTCGTTACTCCTCAGTGATGAAGTAGTCCCTCATAGAGACTTTGTTATCTGACCACCTAGGTCATTTCTAGCATATCCCCAGTAGGATCAATTGCCTGACCTCCTAGGTCATTTCCTCTTCTATTTTCCCAGCAAGAGACCAGTTTTCTCTTCTCCATTCCCCTGCGGATCTTTTCCGAACTACGGCCTGGCTTGATTCCCACTCGGGACACGTAGGTAGCCTTCCGAAGGTTCAGCCACTCGACCACCTCGGTCTCTCGATCCGTCTCGGCATTCACCAGATTGGATCCTTTTCTATCGACAACCCCACTCGCCTTGCAAGTGACGTTGCCGAGGGCTTCGTAAGTACCCAAATCGGCTCATGCCTTCCGGTTAAACTTTCCGGCAATTTCGGTAAGTTTTCCGATAATTCCCGGACCTTCCTAGTGTTCGGAAATATTCCGGAACTGTTCCAAATTAATTAAGGGCTGAAAGGAAGGCTTATCCATTAAGAAACACGTTTTTCTTAATTGGGAGAAAGGTTCTAGAATTTGCCACCTTGCATGATTCTAGAAGTGCTGAGTCATTGTGGATAATGCCGCACGGCTGCATTAGCCAAGGACCTCTAGCCGCACGGCTTCATTCGCTCTTCCCAGACTTCCTATAAATAGAGCCCTCCTCTACCCATTTTAATCATAACATGAGCAAAATACAACACCACAATACGAAAAACACTCTCCCAAAGGCTGCTGGAAGTCCAAGAAGGTGAAGAAGAAAGCCAAGAAGCCTCCTCCCTCCTCCTTGAAGATCCAAGATCGATCCTTCCTCCTAGCTCCATCCAAAGAAGAAGAGGAAACCATTGGTAACCTCTCACTCCCTAACCTTGCATCCTAATTGCTCTATATGAATTAATTTGCTCATTGCATTCATATATTGTTATTATCTTTGCTTGGGACTTGGTAGTTTAAAGATCATATCTTTATCATCCCCCTTCCCCTTTGCATGCATTAGGCATCCCTTGCCATTAAAAATGTAATCTTTATATATAAAGGTGCATCCTTTGCACCTAAAAACCCCATTTTTACATAAAAATGTCATCTTAATGCATCCTTTGCATATAAAGATCAAGTCTTTATCATAAAAATGCATCCTTTGCACATAAAATCCTTTTTCATGCATCCTTTGCATTAAAGATCATATCTTTATCCTAAATTAGCATCCTATGCTTTTCAAAATGCAATCTTTATGCATCCTTTGCATATTGAATCCCAATTTCTTCATAAAAATGCATCCTTTGCATAAAAATCATGTCTTTACATTAAAAAAGCATCCTTTGCAATAAAGATCACTTCTTTAAATCAAAAAGCATCCTTTGCAACCCAAAAATGTCATATTTTCACTAAAAATGTCATTTTTATATTAAATCATGCATTTCCCCATGTCCCCATTAGCAACCTTGGAACGGACCGGTGTAAAGATCCAATCTTTTCATCATTTCTTCCATAAAGGTTTCATGATCTCTTTAGAAAGGGACAACCTTGAACCCTATATCTCCAATTATCGCTTAAGACGAGTATGAAGCATCTATATGAGCTCGACCATCTTAAAGCGTAGGATTGATGGGCTAAGGACCCTCCTTTTCTAAAGAACCTCATCTTTGACTATAAAGGGAGTCATTCTCTCGATCACGCAAGTCCCGAGGTTAAAAAGCGATGATCATAAGTCCAAGATGAGGACGGGATCAAAATCCCGAATACATAAAATCCAAGAAATCCCGAGCGACAACCAATAAATGGTTTGTACGTCCGGAAGACAACTTGGGACATTCCCTCCCCTTATTTTCAAACACATGCACACAAGAAAGCACGCAAGCAAGCACGGTTAATGGAATCTTGGGAGACTTGCTCCGGCAAGGCACCTTGGGTGAACGACGATCCGTTCTTCCCAAGGGGTAACTTAACCTCCGAACCCATAAATCCTTTTTTTCAAAGTTTTGAGGTAATCAAAATGGCGTGGCGACTCCGTTTTTCAAATTAAACCGGATGTCTTCAAACTCGCGTGAATTCCACAATTTGGGCACACATTCACAGTATTAAATCTTTCCCATGCCTCATGAAAGGGCTCCCCCACATCTTGGGAAAATGTCGTCAATTTATGTTTAAAACCAGCCAAAAGATGATGTGGGTAATATCTTTTAAGGAACACATCTTGTAATTCTCCCCAAGTACTAATGCTGCTCGGTGCAAGCATCATCAACCATGTTTTCGCTACCCCTTTTAGAGTGTAAGGGAAGCACTTAAGCCTAATCTGATCTTCAGTCACTCCCGCTCTTAATAAAAACTGGGCTACCGTCATATGGTATTCTTTCAAGAAAGTCAAGGCATCCTCGCCTGGTAGCCCCTGAAAACTAGGTAACATAGCAAAATACTGACCTTTGACCTCTAAATTCTTTGCTGCTTCGGACAGCACTATGCATGAGGTAGAAGTGTCTACCCTAGGTCTAAGGTAATCATTCATTGTTTGAGCCGGTGGTTCTGCCATCTCGGCTTTTTCTTCCTCTACCTCGGTGGTGGAGGGTTCTGATTCGATGTCCGAATCTGAAAAGAGAGGATTAAAGAGGGGATCGCCCTCAAATGCTTCCTCAAATCTATTTATGTTATCGTCCAATGGCACCAATGTAGGTTTCAAAGAACGACGACCTTGCATTCACTACCTAACCTACTTGTTTACTTGCAACAAGTCCCCGGCAACGGCACCAAAAACTTGATGGAGGAAAACTCCCTCTTGTAATAAAAACCGAGCAAGTGTACTCACTACCGGTGTAGCAGTATGCAAATGCAGGGGTCGAATCCACAGAGACTCGTTGGTAAACAAGTAAAGTAAACGCAGTGAATTTAGTAACCAAAGTTTATAGATTTGATTTAAAAACTAAGAGCATAAATTAAATAACAAAAACTAACTAAACGAGAAAGCAGATTATGAGCAGAGATTCGTAGATTGGATTTCACTTCACCATCATTTTATGCAAAATTTTACTTATAAAACATCAACTCAACTTCTAGGGTTCAATCACTTTAGCTAGGATCGACACGGTTAGGTGGCCGGATTACAATCCTAAATACTCTCTCAATATTGTAGTGTCTATTACGGTACCACAATATACCAAGAATAAATTAAGCACACAAGAATTAAAGAACCTAACTTTAATCGATTTCTATTACGGCCTCAATTAAAGTTATTCAATCAATAGTGGTCAATGTATAAATCGCCCAAATTAATGGCTCGATAAATACCCAATTATTCAAAGATGAGTTCGTATCTTAACATACGTCTAATATCTAAAAACAAGAAATAAAAATTTATTATTGAACTAGAAGGAATCAAATAGAAAGAATTAAAATACTATTGCAAAGAAATCCGGTGAAGATCAAAATAATCTACAAATCTAAGAATTTAGCTACTCATAATTTACAAATAATAAAAACCTGGATTGAATTGTTCTTCCTCTTCAATTGTGTTCCAAGAAAAGAAAATAAAATAATGATATATGATAGTATGTGATATTCTCCTCCTGCCGTGGCTGCTGATGAATAAATAGGGAGAATAGGGCAAAAGACTAGGGACCCAGGTGAGAAATGTCGCAAATACCCTTGTTCAAGACGCCAAACTATTGCTGATTGACGACGTAGCGCGGCCGCCCAAGTGCCTAGCGCGGACGCCCTTGTTGGTCGAGACTTGGCCGGCATTCTTCCCTCTCAAGCGCGGCCGCCCTGGTTGAGTAGCGTGGACGCCCTTGCTTCCAGTGAGTTTGTGCTGTTCTTGGCCATATTGGCCCCAAAATGGCCTAGGCCCTATTAGCTTGGCCCCAAACACCTTTGCATTGGCCGGCCACCCCGTTGCCTTGAGTACAGCCGTGGCCTTGTTTTGTTATTCCTATATACTCGTTTTGTCTCGCGATCTTCTCGTCGCACTTTGGCCATTATAATGACTTCTTTTGCACTTCGCTCTTTGGAATTTTATTTTTCATTTTAACTCATGAATTTTTATAAATCAAATTCGTCCAAAAATTCCATATTTCTAGTTTAGTCCCTGGATTTTCCAATAATTCCAATTTAATCCAAAAGCTTCCAAATGTCAGTTTTGTCCCAGATTTCAGCATTGTTGCACTTCAGCCCCTGAACTATCAAAACACTAACAAACCATATCAAATATACATAAAACTCGGGAATCGAACACAAAGAAAGCCTAAAAGTGCATCATTTGGATGGGTGAATACACATCCATCAGCCTTCCCGTGTCTAAACCTTACCCATCACCCCCTCCAGCGAACCGAGAGTGGTTGAGAATATCCGGGAGCCGCCTTTTCAGTATCGAGGTCACAAGGTCCGACAGCCCTTCCAGTTCAACGGTCCGCACCGTCCGCTACTCCCCCATGACAGGATCAACAGATAACAGTGAGGGAAACGGAACCCCGCCACTAAGGAACCTTCAGACAATGGAGGAGGTGCTGCGAGCCTTCGAAACTATCAAGAAGTGCCAAGAAGAGCAGCAAGCCTGGATCGTAGACACCCTGCGTCTTCGAGGAACCGTTGCAGTTCCCCAACCCGATGGAACCTTCGTTCTCATTGAAGACGAAGAAATACCGGCTCCCCCGGTTTCTCAAATCTATCAGCAGGTCCCGACTCCGCCAAGCTACGAGATCCCAAGCTCAGTATCAACAGCACACATACGTGCCCGCTCTACCAGATCCCAATGCATCTCGGTATCCCCCAGGATTCAATCCTCTGCCTCTATAAGAGCCTCGCAGCCATAACAAAAAATCCCCATGCTTACCTGGGACAGGCATCCCAAGCGGATATCCCGACATCTCAAGCCTGCCACCCGCTAGTCTGCCACTTGGCTTGGTTGATCGAGCAAATGAAGGACATGCTAGGAAAGCTAGCCAGTTCTCGGAAGGACTCCCTCCTGCCCACTGATCCAAACAAGGTGGTCCCCCTTCCTCCGAAATTCAGGATGCCGGAAATGGAAAAGTTTGACGGGACAGAATGCCCAAAAACTCACATTGACACCTATATCTTGGGAATGAGAGCCAAAGGGGCAACCCCTCAATAGATGGCGGATCACTTTCAGCATTCTCTCAAATCCACAGCGCTAAGGTGGTTCCTCAACGTAAAGGCAGAAAACCGCTCCACATGGGACCAAATCAGCGAGATCTTCCTGGAGAAGTACCGCGCCAACCTTGAGTGGGAGACAAACCGCCACGATCTGCAAGACACTGAACAAAAGGATGACGAACCAGTAGGCGAGTTCTACAAAAGATGGAATTGGAAGCTTAGCGAGATAATGGATCCGCTTTCCAAAGAAGAGCAAATGGACATCTTTTATTCATGTCTCAAACCATCTCTGAGGACCTTGATCAGCCATCACTTCTATCCAGACCTCCGTGCTATGGTCACCGCCGGAACTAAGTTTGAGAAGACTCTGAGCCTTCAGAAGACAACAGCAACCCCTGCTTCGTCTTACCGCTATCGGACAAACCTGTCAGCTTCAGCACCTGTCCCGAACAAAGGAAAAGAAGCAGCCGGAACGGTACACTACATCCAGAATGGAGCTCAAGTAAACCGCGATCAAGCAGCCCCAAGGAACAACAATCCCCCTCGCTTCCCACAATTCCAGCATTTCGACAATCTTGAAATGCCTCTGGGCCAAGTATTTGAAGCATTGGTAAAGCGAAATCTCCTCAAGCCTCTCGAGAATTTCCAACCAAAGACTCCCAAGCCCAACATGGATATGAGCAAGCACTGCGCCTTCCACAACTACCCTGGCCACACCACCGACAATTGCTTCGTGCTAAAGCAGGTGGTCCAGGGACTAATCGAAGAAGGAAAGTTGGAACGCCCCCGTGGCCCCATTACCATCGGAAATCCATGACCGGGAATCCAGACATGAACGCCCAAGGGAAACTGTCTCCCTACGATCTTTGCCCCGACCAAGGCACACCAATGGATTGATCGAACGCTCCCCCGAGGAGACTGAGTCAAATGGCAGCACGGGAAGCGGTCTAGCCTTCACAGATGATGACTTGTCGATATTTGAAAACAGATACAATGAGGCCCTCCTCATCCTCATAAAGATAGAGATGTTCTTCCTCCCGAACGTCTTGATTGATAACGGCTCCACAGCCAACATAATCGCCCTGAGCACATTAAAACGACTCCGTATCGACCGTTCCCTGATAAGGCCTTTGCCCCGGATAATCTGAACCTACGACTCCACTCCACGACCAATCGTAGGAGTCATCAATCTGAGGATCCAATTTGATGCACAACTGGAGTAGGTAGAGCTCCAAGTCGTGGAAATCAAACCAACCTTCTCTGCCCTGCTGGGACGACCTTGGATACATCAGATGAAGGCAGTATCATCTACTCTTCACCAATGCGTGAAATTCATCAACGCCAAGGGAATACTCGAGGTAATCCGGCGGCGGCAATGGACAAGCGCTTGACCAGCAAGCTACGACCCAGAAGAAGGTCCCGACATGACCGAATACTCTTCTCCAGATGAGTCTCCAATCCTGTCCCGCTACGAAGTGGATCCCTACATCCACGCTCTAAGCCGCGACGAGCTAGAAATTGAAGAGCTTATGGGTCAAGACGACAACTCCGACATATGTGACTGCGAAGAATGCTTAAGAGAGGATCAAGAGATGGACGCCCAGATGGAGATTGACCGAGGAGTAGACCCCTACTTCGCTGAAAACCCTCTTGAAAACTGGCTCATCACCGACCCACTGGTACAGGACAACCCTCTGGCCGACACTCTCGGATCTCACGGGGACAGCCATCACAGCATAGTCCAATTCAACATCCCGGTGTCTGACCTAGATGAACAGTGGCACAACCTCCCCTAAAGCCTAATCAGGGAGGGAGAGATAGCACGCCCCCTCGAGTCAGACATTGTAAATGTCGTCCAAGCAAAGATCCCAGATAAAGAGGCAGATTCTATGAAAATGATCAACATCAGCAAGAATCAACTCCGAATCAGCGAATGCTTCGCCCTCCTGGAAGTAGCCCTCAATGACTTCTACTGTCCAGGACCCCCAAAATCTGGTAGCAACACCAATGGAGGGACATCATCAGAGGAGCAACCAAAAACCTCCGCGATCTGGTTTGAAATCGAACCACATGCAAGCTATCCTCCGGGATCTGTGCCAACTGAAGATTGGCCACCAAAGCCATTGCCACTCCCTCTAGAGCTACAGCCTGCCAAGAGTAATGAAGCCTGGTCCAATCCCTCGTCACCTATAGTCTAGCTTCGAGTCGTGTTGTCTGTGAATTCATGTCTTTCGAGTCATCTGATGGCTCTACGCCAGAAGATCGTGAGTCCATAATCAACAGTGTACAGTCTTTGCGCTTTCAATAAAAGGTCCGACCTTTCTAGAATATCCTTTCATTGCATCTTTAACAAATGATGAGCTAACTAATCAAAACATTTAATAACAACTCATCCACACAAAGAAGCAAATACATTAATTGAATAAATGCATCAAGCAAACATTTAAGCATGTTGTTAAACGAGAGAAAAACCGGGCCCAAGCTATCAAGAAGGTTTTAATCACAGCGATTTGCGAGATTGCTGAAGAGCCAAAGAGACGCAAGTCTGAAGCCATTTCCATCACAATCAGATCTTCCAATACCTCAAAAATGGGGGAACTGCCTTCATGAACGAAGAAGGTCAACGCAGGGAAGGAGTCAAAGCCAAGAGCATCATGGCCCTAAAATGCCTCGCCTCTCACTTTGTCATCCTTGGAGACATGCTGTACAAGAAACGCTACCAAGGACCACTCCTACGCTGCATCAGCCAGGAAAAAGCAAACGAGCTCATGAACAAAGTCCACAATGGGGCTTGCGGTCCCCACATGAACGCCAGGGCCCTAATGCAAATCATTCTTCGAATGGGCTACTACTGGATCTCCATGGAGGCAGACTGCATCCACTTTGTCCGAAGCTGCGACAAGTACCATCGGTTCTCCAACCTCAATCATCTACCTCCTCACGATCTCTACTGCATGACTACGCCTTGGCCCTTCGCCACTTGGGGAATTGACGTCATTGGGAAAATCGCTCCGCCAGGCAGCAATGGCCACGAGTTCATCTTGGTAGCCATCGGCTACTTCACCAAATGGGTCGAGGCCAAGTCCTACAAGGTGCTCACCGCCAAGAAAGTGGCACAATTCCTCAGAGAAAACATCATCTGCAGATACGGCATCCCGAACGAAGTCATATCAGATAACGGCTCACACTTCGAAGGAGAATGGGACAGACTGTTGGCCGAATTCAAGATCACACGCCACAAGTCTTCCCCCTACCGGCCACAAATGAACAGCGCCGTAGAAGCAGCAAACAAGACCCTCGAACAGATCATCCGAAAAATGACCACCCGAGGACGAGATTGGCCTGAGAAGCTACACCTTGCACTTTGGGGCTACCGAACATCAGTCAGAACAGCCATGGGAGAAACCCCATTCGCCCTGACATATGGGATGGAAGCAGTCCTTCCCATTGAATTGGAAATTCCCTCACTCCGAGTGCTACTGGAAAATGAAATCAACGAAGTCGAATGGCTCCGAAGCCGACATGACGAATTGGCTCTACTAGACGAGTGACGATTAAAGGCCATGGAACACGTCCGAGCCTACCAAAGCAGGATGGCTAGAGCTTTTGACAAGAAGGTCAAGTCCTGAGACATCAGGGAAGGCGATCTCGTACTCAAAGAAAAGCCTCCCACTCGAACCAACCCACTGGGAAAATGGGAACCAACATGGATCGGCCCTTTCGTGGTTCAAAAGATCTTCTCCGGAGGTGCCATGAAGTTGACAGACCTAGACGGCCATCCCTTCATGAATCCAGTCAACGGAAACAAACTTCGCAGATACTTCGCCTAAAGAAGAACAACTGTGCATCTCTTGGCACTCAATGTAGTGTCGAAATACGCAGACCTGAGGCCTCTAGTCCGGGGGAACGTAGGCAACCTTACTTGGTCCGGTCTAAAAACACACAAAAAAGTCAAAAGTTTGAATGTCAACCAAGACCTCCATCAAACTACACACTTTCCAAGAGCATGCCCCCAACGTCACCTTGACCAAGTCAAACGACGGCGGCAACATCAAAGGACATCCGAAGGTCGCTTAGCGTCAAACGACTGACCCATGTCTGCTTCCAAGCCAGGGGCTTGTCTTCGCCCTCACGCGCTTCAAAAATAAAAAAGAGCTCGAGCAAGGGCTCTCAAAAAAAAATAAAAAAAAAGAAGCTCAAGCAGAAGCTGTGAAAATGAGGTCAAGAGCCCGACGCCAACAAACAAGAGGCAAGGAAGCTACGGAAAAGACCGTCAAAACAACTTGTCAGGGGATGACCCAACCTCCCATCCAAACACAGAGCCCAAGCAAAGGGAATTGCCGTCAAGGCCCAGGCTGCTTAAGTCCGCTAATCACAAATCACTAACGATTACAACATTTCTTGATGAGTTCAAGCACGGTCTACTCTCAAGTTCACAACATGCTAAAAGACAGCTTAATACATTTAACAAATAATGTGTTTACAATGCAATGAATGGATACCTAGGAGGTCATTCCGCGCCATCTGTGCTTGTCCCCTCGCCATTCTTCCCTTTCTTCCCTCGTCCCCGGCGAGTCTTCTTTCGCTCCACGCGAGCCAGCTCTGCGTCTCTCAGTCCGAGATTAGGGGTCCTCCCCGTCGAGTCAAACAATCCAGCAGCTCTCAGGGTTTCATTCGCCCGTGCTTCGGCTCGAATCTCCTCCCTGCGATTCTGCAAAAGAGGACCTCTCTCCGTCAGTCGGTCAACTCTGGTCTCGTAGTCAAACAAAGTGTCTCCCGTCACATCCTGAGGATCAGACCAGGCTTCGGCACTCCTAAGGCAATAGCTAATACGGCAATCGGGCCCCTGAATCGCTCCACGCCTGCTCCCTAAAGCCACTTGGGACTGCCCAACACGCTGCTCATACCAGGCCAAGTACTGGGTAGTCAATACGACACTCTCCCGACGTCTAAGGAGCACCATAGGAGGGAAAGCGGAATACTCCCATACCCTCAAAAAATACAAAAGAGCACCTGGAGCTGCCATACAAAGAGGAGCTACCTCCGCAGTAGCAAGGTCATCCCAGCCCAACAAAGGCTCCTGCTTCATCCCAAACTGCCGCGAAACAAGCGACGAAATATAGAAGGAGGACCAAGACAAACCTGGAACTCTGACAACATAGGACCCTTCCTATAAGGCCCTCCAATTCTCAATCCCCCAGTGCGGAACCCACCAACGGATCTGATACGTACCAAGCCGTGCCATCCATCTCTCCCAAGCGGACTGATCCATATCCAACACAAGAGGTCGCCGAGCAAATGACCACGGAGTAAACGACGTCGGAGCCTCGGGCATGGCCTGAAGTCTCTCTCGCAGCCACAAGGTGAGCAAAGCGGGGCTTCCCCCTCTCATGAACCGATCCCCAGTCGTCAGACAATCAATACCATGAAGAGTCTCCCCTAGCACCAATGGGACAATATCCTCTCCATCTCTGCAGTGCCCAACCACATCTAGCAAAGCGCCATCGCAAACCCCAAGGGAGCTGACCATGAAAATCGTCGCTATCACGCACAAGGCAAATGCATCCCAAGAGACATCACTCTCATCATCAATCATAAACCGCTTCGGCAGCACAGAAATGTTGATGTTACCCGAATAATGGATCATGTCCTGCACTTCTCCCAACGAAGTCCGAAGAAAGCCTGCAAGCTTCACGTTCACGGCAGCACCGCCAATCAAAGGAAGTGAGATGGCCTCCACCTCCGGTCCTCCAATCAAAGCCCAAAAATCCTCAAAGGTGGGCACCATCTCATTGTAGGAGAAGTAATACACATGCCTCCTAACATCCCAGAACTTCGCAGCAGCCTGCAACAATTCCCAATCAGGAACCAACTCCTTATGGGACCAAACCGAGCAAAGTCGAAACCTTACCTCGAAAGCCCATCTCTGATGCCTCATACGCTGTCGCATCCACATTTTCAGCCGCTCAAGTAAGTATGCTTGCCGCTCCTGTGAAAGCCTTGGCAAAATTTGTGGAACGTACGAAGAATCCATGGCAAAAATGGAGGTTCCTAGAGGAAATGGGGAAGAAAGCTCGAAAATGGCTGCAAATGGGGAGTGGGGAAAGTCCAGACATCCGGAAAGCATTTATCCCTTCCCAAAAGCAAAGGTGATCCGTACGGACCTCTTTGCACCCCAAGTTGGTCCGTACGGACCTTGTTGCATCATGGGCCCATTTTCCCAGCAAACAGTACAACAACCACTGTTCCCCGCAGGACCTTGCTCCAAACTGCCCAAACCCTGGCCAAAGCCATTTTCGGCAAGCATACACTACCCACAAACGCACTCCCAGCTCACGTGGCATGCACAAATAATAAAATAGCAACAATTCCTAGGACAACTCGCGGGAATCACGAAATACGACATTACATCTTAAAATAAAATATTTTGCGGTGCAAATGCGAATGTTTTATTACAGGTACATATAATGTCTGTTGCTAAACAAAAAAAAAGAGGATATGGAAAGAGGGAAAGCAAATGAGCCCCAATCCGACTCTTCAGTATCATCATCATCACCAACATCCTCAAGGGAGAAGTCGGGCACCCCGGCAAACTCGCCAGCCACACCCTCATCATTAGAATACTGAACCCCCTCCTGGGTTGGGTACTCAAAATACTCTGAAGGGTCAAACCCAGCAAAAGGATCGAAGAAGGTAGGCTCTGACGCACTCTTTCCCAGTGCCTCCTGCGAAAGCCAGAACTGGTGAAAGACCGGCGGCCTCTGGACTCCCGAAGACGTCTCGACATCCATGCTATGCCGCCCCCTAGAGGGTCCCTCTTGCTATGGCTTTGGCTCAACCCTCGGCGGAGGAGCATCCACAGAATGCCTCAAAGGCATCAGCTCGTACGCCGGCACACGCCGCGAAGACCGGCAAGACATCTTCCCCGCCATCTTCTTCGCGAAGGACCGCATCACCACATAACTTGGTCGGGCCGTGTCATAGAGCTCTCCCGAGAGACTCCGCACAAAGCAAACAAACAGCCAAATAAACGCTCAACTAAAGAGATACAGACATACAAAAGAGAAAAATACAGAAATGATGCCAAGATGGAAAAGAGTAAGCACACTCACCGGCACATTCGGGTCAACCCGTTAAGCAGCAGGAGCCAGCACAGGCATGGGTACCGACACCCGACGCCTCGACGAGTCGCCCCGTATATATGTGAAATCCGGCCCAGGCACCGAAACCTGCGGGGACACCGGGCCGGCCCTCCTCTCCCTCGCTAACACCTGTGGCGTCCTCAACTTCATCCTAACGAAGGACCCATACTCCTCTCCAAACAAGACAAACTCATCGGCACTCACTCCACCCATATATCTCTCAAACTCCAGCACGTCCATATTACGGGAATCCATCATCCCAAAAGGCGGGTCCCTCGGAGCCAAGGGGAGCATACCCTAGCCATGCTGCCATAAGACCCTCTCTCCCAAGTACATGACGTCACAGGTCAGGCCCCGCAGCATCTTCCCTTGCGCCATCACCATGGGACCGCCCTCGAACTCGTCAGCCCCATACCGAGCCCAGGGGTACATAGAAAACTCCGCCGGGCTATCTCTCCCCAGATACTCTTGCACCTCCCCGTAGGCAATGGTGAGCTTCCCCTACTCGTCCTCCTCCTCCTCGCCGGATGGGCCCAGCTCAACATAGCAGGATAGGCCGCTATGGCCTCAGCATCTCGATCCCACGGGAAGCACCGGAAGATCTCATAGAACCACACCTGCGACAAAAGCAGAAAAGGCTCAGTGCAAAAGAAAACGGAGAAATGACAGGTTGCTAATCAAAAACAGCAATAAACTCATACCTCCAAAGCAAAGTCAAAGCAGCCCAAAGAATTAGCCACGCCTTAGCTAAACCGGTCCAAAGAGAAATAAAACTCGGCCAGGCCCGCCTCGCCCCAAGCTATCTCACAAACCCTCTCCAAATCAGTCAAACTCTCCAACAGAGCAAAGGGAGCCGTAGTCGTGTGATTCGAGAACAGAGTCTCGGAAAGGGCAAACCACAGGAAGGAGCGTGCCAGCTGATCCGCCGTCACCATCCCGGTACCACGGCAATAGGCCCCAATACTGGCCGTGATCCGCATCTCCACATCACTATACAGCATACCCAGGCCCCTGCGAGGAAGAGGCGCGAAGCCCAATAGCTCAGCCAGCACCTCATCAGATATCCTGTCCCTCCACCGCACTGGCCCTCCTTTGAAGGAAAGCCCTGTGATAGCAGCAAAATCGGTGGGAGTCACCGTCACCTCACCCCAGCTCAAATGGAAGGTGTGGGTGGTATCCCACCAATACTCGGACAAGCCTAGGAAGATGCTCTTGTTCTTCCTCATAACCGTGTCAAATCACGACCCAGGGATTCGGCACGAGCGCGCCCAGTTCTTAAGCATACACCAACCTCTCTGGGTAGGCTCCTAGCCTGCCCCCATGTGGAGATGTCCTATGAATCAGCTTCACAGCCTCCACTACACTCGAAGATCCTCGAGTCTTCATCTTTTTTTGGCCTGTACCCAGACAAAGGCCCCTCATCCTCGAAGTAAACACAGCAAAGGTACATCAGTCACCACAAGTATTTCTAATACCAAAGCATATAAAAGAGAGAATCCGCTACAAAACACTAGCACACATTGCACATAATTTTCACATGTAACCCGTCACCAAACACGGCACACATTGCACACATAATTTTCACATGCAACCCGTCACAAAACACGGCATGCATTGCACAACATAATTTTTCCCCTATGCAAATTGCTACTTAAAAAAAAAAAACACGGTACACACCGTACAAATTTTCTCAACAGAGGGATGGCTAAGCCCTACACGACTCATTCTCAAAATAGACCTGGCTACAAAAACACGCACACATATTGCACATAAAACATTTTCCCCACGAGTCCGTCACCAAAAACACGAGACACACGCATTATTACATTTTTCAAAGAAGAGTGCATGCGCTACACGGCACATACTTTCGAGTACAAAACCCGTCACAAAACACTAAGCACATGTCACATTTTTCACAAGATTTCACCCTACATGGCAATTTTTCTCACAATGTGTACACACTCTAAAATAAAGCATAAGGTACAAAACACCAAAGCACATGCATTTTCAAAGAGAGGCACTTTATTTTTACAAATAAGGAGCCAATCTACACATTTTTGCACAAAATTCACATACCCACAATTTTTACATGCTCAATTTCAACAATTCATCACGAATTTCACAAAAAGCATGGCAAACAACAAAAAGCCCCAAATATGCGAAAAACTAAAACCTAGTTCTAGCATAAAACAAGTTCAAGCAAGGAATCAAGACAGAAGTTGATTTATTACCTCCCCCGACGTTCCTAACCCGCCTGCTAGTGCGCACCTCCTGGTTCGGATAACAATACATCCGGGATTTCTCTCGACGACGTCCTCCATCCTTTGTTCGATCATCTCTTGGCTCCCAGTTGACGACGTCCTCTCCTCGATCCTTCCGCCATTACAAACGCAACTCAAAGCTAACGTGGAAAATTTTGGAGGATTTTCTAAGGATTTTGGTACAAAAATGGAGTTTTCTTTCCTCTCTCTCACCGGTGCACCAACCTGAAGAAGAAGAAATATGCGGGAAAAGCCTTCAAAAACACAGATCTGAAAATTCCTAGGGAAAACCGTGAAGGAGCTGTAAATCGGCGATTGGTCAAAGCATGGAACCTTCTTTGCATCCCGAGGGTCAGTGCCGCACCTGGTACGCACTTCTTGCAACCTGTGGACCAAATTACTTTCTTTGCCTTATAATCTTTCCTCCCTGGCTGTCCAAAGGCCTATTTCAAGCAGAATTCAATGCAGCTTTGGTCCTTAACCCAACAACGCAAGCAACCCGACCCGTAGTCATCGTAAGTCCTGGACTTCGCCCACTAAACAGCAACGCAAGACATCGGTCGTCATCGTAGCTCCGGAACCCACCAAATGTAACGCAGGCATAAAAGTGAGCGCTAATTCTTCCAAGTATAAAACCTCAAGGCACAAAACGCCTCACAAAATGCTCAAAACCTCGCCCACTAAAATGGTGAAACGAAGCATAAAAGGAGCCAGCACCTCCAGTCGTCAGCCCTAAGAGCACAAACGCCTCACAAAATGCCAAAGGTGAATCAACCACCTAGCCATCAAAGTAAGCCCGTAAGTCACCTTTCTCTTAGCGAAAAGACCCTACAAGGCCACATAATGATCCCATGTCAACAGATGAACACCGGCAGTCATCGTAGAAGTCCAACCTTTTCCCCAATGTACGACAAAAACGCGAGGCATTCTGGCACCTTCTCACAATCAAAGCTACAAAGGCGTGTACCACACCTCCGCAACCGCTAAATTTAAGATTTAATCCGCACACGCACACACACCCGTCAAACCGTAAGACGAATCAAGTCCTCATACGCATGACACAACCATAGTCAGGGTCAAGACGAATCAAGTCCTCATACAGATTGATGAACTTATAAATGCTGGAAGCCGTAAATCTAATCAAGTCCTCATACATTTACATATCCAGCCCTGGTATATTCTTAAACCACCACTGGTCCGAAGATCGTATAAACCTCCCACATCACTATATCCAGCTCCGGAAAGGCTTTAAACGCCACTCCGATTCGGAAGATCGTATAAAATTTCCCACATCTCGTGACGCCAGCCCTACGTCCTACACCCACCTCGGCGTATCACACGATTACTAGAAACCACCACGCCCGCACATTCACAATTTCACACTCGAATTACCATCAGGACTTGAACTTCCCGCTAAGGATACGTAGGAATCCCGCTCGCGTGTCCACTCATCACCCATGCGGGTCACCCAGACGCTCCACGTCCTACTAATCGACTTACGGCCACCATCCTGGGTGGCACCACCACGCCGCATCATATTAGGATAGGACACATCCTCCTACACCACAAGCCATCGGTTCTCGTAAGATTACCCATCTTCTAGTAAGATTGCACACTTTCTAGTAAAGACGCACACCCAGATGCCACCACGCCCCACCATCGACTCCATGCGGTCACCCAGATGCCTCTAATGCCCTACTATCACCGCACTCCATGCGGGCACACCAAAGACGCTCCAATGCCTTAATATCGACTCTATACGATCACCCCTAGACGCTCACCACGCCCTATCTGGCCATCGACCTATGCGGGCCACCCCAGACGCCACCACGTCCCTAACACGACCTATACGGTCACACGACACTTCAAGGGATCGCCCACGCCCGTATACACTCACAAATTTCATGACCTCTACGGCTACGACTGCACGTTCTCCACGTCTCTGGCCATCGACCTATACTCATCCCAGATGCTCTAATGTCTCAGTCATCGACCCTACACGGTCACCACAAGGACGCCTCTCCACGTCCTTACCATCGAAATGCACTCATACGGTGATCCCGTACACAACAACTCTCACTCCCTACATATCAATTCTACTGATCGTTTGATTCCCAGATACGTAGGGAATCCTATCACAGTGGTCCACCAACGACCTGACACGGTCACCCACAGGATACGCAGACATTCCGCACACAGTGGTTCAGCCGACGAACATCTCACGACCTACACGGTCAACAACACTCACCCCACACACGAACTACGATCGGGATTGATTCCCCAGCTAGGGATACGTAGGAATCCTATCACAAGAGAGGGTCCGATATGCCCAACCGGCCTATATGGTCACACAATAAGACACCGCCATGTCCTCACGCACCGACCTACACGGTCACTTCCTCTCCCAGCACGCGATCCAGATTAGGACCCTTATCTTATCGACGACCCCACTTCCTCCGTAAGTGACTGAATGTGCGCTCGCCCGAAAAAGATTAGAAAATGAAAAGGAGTCGCCACGCCGTTTTTAAGAGGAAACATTGAATACCTTTGTTTTAGAGAGAAAACATGAGTTCGGGGTCGGGTTACGTGTTGGGAAGAACCGAGTTCACCAAACACGCCTCGTCCCATAGATGAGTCTTTCAATCAAACACATCCAAGTAAATCCAAAGTGTGTGCAAATATCTATAATAAACGAAATGTGATAAAATGCATCTTATTAATTATGAAACGAGAAATTACATATTGTGAGCCCATTATTTAGGGAGGCCACATCCACGATACAAACAAACTAAAGCAGTTACAAGGAAAAGAGTCACTGGATGGGTCATGTGTGTCGCATGACACATCGTACCGATGACCACATGTGTCGCGTGACACGGGATCACTTGAGGACGAAGGTGTCGCGTGACACATATGAGCCTTCTGCGAAACCTTACAATATGAATTCGAAATTAACAGAAGCTATACAGATCTAATTAACAATCGAATTATGAGCGAAAAACATAAACAACATCAAATCAACCCGGGGAGTGTGGATATGGATAGATCCACAACCCCTTGGGGGCTCAAACACCAAATTCAACCAAATCAATCAATATGAGCTCAATTACACAATATATGCAAGTTAAACGAGAGATTGCGGTGGGATTCGGTAATTCGAGATAGCTAGGATCGATTCGAATCCAAACAAAATAGAATTATAAAATTTGCAAGGAATTAAATGAGAGAGAGAGAGAGAGGGTTAGGGAATTGTTACCCTTGTTGATTCCACGAATTCTATATCTAGTTAGATATAGAATCATCCTTCAATTCTTCGTTGTAGATCTCACAGCTCTGATTCAAGGGTTCCAATTGGTGTGGGTAGAGAATTGGGTTTGGATGAGAGGGATTAGGGGGTTGGAAAGGTAGGAGAGAGAGGTTTGGTGTTTGGGATGTTCGTCACAATGCTATTTTGGCGAGTAAATGAGGCTGGAATTGGGATCCATTTCAATGAGGGGAGGGTCTTATTTATAGGCTGCGGTTGGCTGCCTTAGTATGTCGCACGACCTTACGCGTCCACTTTCCATGCCTCAAGCGTCGCGTGACACAAGGTGGCTCAACCGCTTTTGGCGCCAAAGCCAGTTTGGAACATTCGGGAAAAATACCCAAAAGGTCAGACGGGTTTTATTCCCAAGGGGTCCTTTAGCATGAATGATGTACCAAAAGGTACTTCCTTTGCGGGAAACTCATGGAACGTTTTCGGAAGTCTCGGGATAGGTCGGGAATTTACCAAAACGCCCCTTAATGCAGTTTTATTATGTTAAAATGCATCGAAAAGGTTGCGAATTGGATTGGCATACTTACAGGCCCTCGGCAACGTCACTTTTGGAAAAAGTGGGGTTGTCGATAAAATAAGACCCAATCTCAATGAGCGAGTGGGGTTAAGGTGAAGGGCTAGAAGGGTGAGAAGGGGAAAATTATGGTGGACCTTTACGAGAAAGGATTCCTACGTATCCCTTTAAGAAGGGAATCAAGCCAAATCGTAGTTTGGAATTACTAATATTGACATACAAGCAAGAAAGGGGTAGAGATGTGTCTTCATACCTTTCTTTGTGCTTACTGTGACTTACGTTGTGCTCAGCTTGAGAGGCTTTTCTTGGGTTTGGCTCTGCTTGAGAGGCTTTTCTTCTTGGTGGGCTCCGCTAGAGGAGGCTTTTCTTCTTTGGGTGCTCCGCTAGAGGCTTTTCTTCTTGGTTTGGGCTCAGCTAGAGAGGCTTTTCTTCCTTCAGGGAGCTCATAGAAGGCTTTTCTTCTTTGTGGGCTCAGCTAGAGAGGCTTTTCTTCTTTGTGGGCTCCGCTAGAGGCTTTTAAGGTTTGGCTCTTTGCGCTTGAGAGGCTTTTACGCTTTGTGGGCTCCGCTAGAAAGAGGCTTTTCTTCTTTTGGCTGCTCGCTAGAGGCTTTTACAGGTTCTTTGTGGGCTCACGCTAGAGGCTTTTCTTTTGGTTGAGCTCCGCTAGAAGGCTTTTCTTTGTTTTCTGCTGCTCGTAGAAGGCTTTTACGCTGGTTGAAAGCTGGCGAGAGGCTTTTTCCTTTAGTTTTGGCTCCTGTTTGGGAGGCTTTTTCTTTGGTTTGGCTCAGCTAGCGAGGCTTTTCTTGGTTAGCTCTTCGGTATTGAGAGCTCTTAGGTGTCACGGATCACGCATGCTTTTTGTTTTGTTCTTTCTTCTCCGGTTGGTCGGAGGGTCCGATCGTCGGGACTCAATTGATTATTGTACTGCGGGGTAAAGCAACAACTCCAAGCGCTACACTTGAATAAGCCTATCTTGTTAGCAAAGATTACTATATGTTAGCTTGGTTTGCGTGAATGCATGTCATTTAGGAAGCGAACGCAATTATTGGGTTAAAGATCGGCTTTGTCGGGTTTATGTATGGTGTTTTGGGATCGTTTTAGGTAAGTGTGTATAGTAGGGGTCCTCTCATAGTATATTTTCGAGGTATGTGTATGAGGAGTAAGGGGTATATCGGCGACGGCGAGTCGGAAAATGCTCTGGGGGGTAATCCTTTGCGGGTTTTCCACCCTGCAACATCAGCAGTATGTCGCCCGACATGTAGTGTCCTGTTTGGCTTCTTCTGGTCGCACGACTTAGGGAGGCTCGTGACGAGATTCTTTTCAAAAACGGTCCAGGCTCCATTACTGTGATCCTTGTCTTCTTAGCGAGAAAACCCGGCTGACCCTTATTTGGCGGATAATCGATTTCTTTGGTCAAGACTAACACTTTTTCTTTGCAATGGAACATTATAACCAAGAGATTGCTTCCGAGTGCCAATTTCATCGGGACTTCGTCGAAATTTGGGGATTTCATACGAGGCAACATAGAAGTATCATCGACAAGCGGTGCAGTATGCCTTGCATTTGGTCCTTGAAAGATTGGAGGGTTGACTGGGATTTGCTTGGTGCATCACATGCAGGATTAGAGTGTCATGCATTCTCTTTGTCATACAATTACGACCCCAACTATGGAAGACTTCGGGCGTTGACGGGCTTGGGTAAGGCGGCCACTACGTAGCATTCCCACGGGACGGTCGGTTGGTTGAGGAGCTGGCTGTCGACTTTTATCTACACTGCTGCGGATCAGGTATTGCCTATGATTAGGTGATGGGTCCATAGATTTGACTCGGATGGCTAGGTTGCGCCTGTCCCACGTCTGATCTATTTGACCTTTCTACCACTCACGCGGATATGTTCATCTTTGTTCCTGCTTCGGCTTACTATTTACGCGGGTATGTCGGGGTCTGCTCAAGCACTTTGTTGGAGATTGTTAGGCAAATGAGAGGTGGCCGGGGTATAGATTCTCGTCAAATTCGTTACGGCCAAGGAGAGATGGATGTTGTACCACTTCTTCTTGCTTGAGACTTATCACGGTATTGACGGGCTAACGAGGGGATCGAGACTTTATGGGAGCGCGAGCGGCCCCGGCTTGTTATCTGTGGTTCTACGAGAGGTTACACACTGATCGGGCCATTACCGGAAGGTCGGACGGCAATGCCGTGGGTGACTCGGCCACGCGGGCGATGAGGGACGAGGTTGTTGATAGTTGGCATGTGAGGTTGTCACGGTACACGACCAACGATCTGAGCTTTTGGATTCTGCTTGGAATATACGAGACCATGAGAGATATTCGGGATGGATCGGTAGTAGTCAGGTTGCCTGGTTTGCATGTATCCTCTTTCTGTGTCCCATCATTGGTGAGCGAACGGTATAGGTATCCTCGGCGGATCATACGAGCCTTGAGGGAGAAGGCCGGTGGCCACGATCTTTGCATTCCCGATGTCCATGGCCAAGCCCCAGGCTATACGAGTTTTCGACGAGATCTTTTACAGGAGGGCTTTCTTCCCGCTCAGTGTGCTCCTTCGGCTGATCTAGAGGATTTACATTTACGACCACGAAGTATACGGATTGGTATGAGGAAGCATCGAAGGGGAGTTACTGTGCGGTTAGGCTATAGAGAGCTCGCCGCGGGAATACTTGGGAGCTTGAGACTCTGTCCGGCCCGAGAATCTCGAGAGATATAGAGGCACGAGGAAACCCGAGACAATGTCACAAGCCAGAGCAATGCTGCTTGGCGACGATTATGAGAGCGCAAGAGATCAGGAGAGCTTGCTTTAAGAGGATGATCCAGGAGATGAGAGCTCGCGAGAGAGGCGTTGCGGCAAGCGAGGATTGCTAGAAGCTGCACTTATGAGAGAGGCCCGAGTGTTACGATTGAACCGCCGGCGCGAGTTATTCCTGAATGTGGGACGGGCTCAAACCAAGCTTGTTTGACATTCCTAAGCCAAAGACCTCCGGGGACCCGAGAAAGAGGAAAAGGATAGAGGGAGCAAATTCGGGAGCGGGGGCGAGTATCTAGACACACTTTTTTTCTTTTACTTCGAGAGTTTTGAGACTCTTTTTGCTTTATGTCTTGAGAGTAGGAATTATACGTATGGCGAGGTACCCTTTGATTACTTAATGCAGAGACGAATAGATGTTATCCAATGTTTTCTTTTATTACGCAACGGTCTTTTTGAGTCAAAAAGTAGGCGGTGCTTGAACTCATCAAGAAAAAGAATATTAACTTCAAAATGATCCTTTGAAAAAGCCGTTGGGGCCACATCCAAAACGCATTTTGGTAAAAGAGAGATTTTGCGGCAATTTTAGACCAGAGACCACAAGTGGTTGCCTACGTTCCCCCCTTTTTGTAAGAGAACTAAGGGGCTCGGAGTCTCCAAGTAGTTCGACTCAATTGACTTTAGTGTTTAAGAAAGGAGGGGAAGACTAGAAGGGGGAAATGAATTACTATTTTTGTTTTTACCTAGACCGCCCTCTTTTGGGTTTTCGGTCTAGTTGGGTATATTCTTTTAGCTTACCGGGCGCGTCCCTTATTTTGCATGGGACTGCCTTTTGAGAGGTTTTCGGTCTCATGCAGGACTGAATTTTGTTGCGCCTTTATTTATTCATTTTTATTTTGGCTTTTTTATATTATTATTTTTTTTAGAGAGGGAAAGACTCGATCCATACAAAATACCTCCATGACTTATCGCCCGATTGACGGGGAGTGCGAAATAGGTTGCCATCCAAGTCGACGAGCTGCGTAGCTCCTCCCAGGAGAATACTTTCTTTGCAGAGGCAGTCAGGCCAAATGGGTGCCCGCACTTGCCCTTAACGCCTTGCTTTGATTTGAGGGCTTCATTTTAAGAACCGGATCACCGGCTTTGATATCCTTTGGGTTTCACTTTCTTATCGAAGGAACGGGCCATTCTTCTCATTACATGCCTGTTATGCTCAAGTGGCTTTTAGTCTGCGTTCATCTAGCAAAGCCAACTCATTATCTCGTTTTGGAGCCATTCGATCTCGTTCACCTCGTTTTCGAGTAAGACCACTGAGGGAAGAATTTCTAACTCGTCGGCATGTGACTCCATTAGTAAGTCGAGCATATGGGGTTGCGCTGGTGGCGGTTCGGTTCGAAGTGCGATAGCCCCACATGATACACAAGTGCGGCTTTACGGCCAATCTCATCCCCGCTCGGACATCTTCCTTATGATCCTTTCCAAGTTCTTGTTGGCGGCTTGACAACGGCACCGTTTGTCTGTGGCTTTGTGCAGTGAAGATTTGTCAGGCGCTTGACTCTTGTATTCGGTGAGCAAGCGATCGGTTTACTCGAAATAGAGTGCCGTTGTCGAAATAATCTCGTTCGGGACCCCATAGCGGCGAAGATACGTTCTTTTATGAATCGGGCAACCTTCTTGGCGGTGAGTACTTTGCCAAGATGCGGCTTCTACCCGTTTTGTGAAGTAATCCTGACGGCCACTGAAATGCAATGCATGCCCCATTGCTCCCCGGGCGGAGAAATCTTCCCATTGACATCAATACCCGTATGTTGCGAAGGGCCACGGAGTTGTCATGCGATATAAGTCGTGAGGCGGGATGTGGTTCGATTGGAAAATCTTTGGCACTTGTCACGAGTCCGCTTGAAATGGATGCAATCTGTCTCCATAGTGATCCGAGAAGTAACCCGGCTGATGATGCTATCGCCCAGGGATCGAGCGTTCATATGAGGTCATGAGGCAGGTTGTGAACGTCTTCCATTACTCTTTGAGCTGCTTTTCTTTGCTTGATGCGAGTAGGAGCGGACAACCTTCTCTTTTCTTCCATAGTTCATTCTTGAGTATGACATATTGCGGCGCCTTTGAGTCTCTTTAGGGCACATAAGCTTTTGGCATCTTTTCTTTTTGAATCTCCTTCTTGATCCATAGGAAGCGATGCTTCCCCATGCCGAGGTATTGAAAGATCTGATTGTACCACGGTTCGAGTAAAGGCCTCGATCTCAATCTCATAACAATATACGGGATTTTCTCTTCTGCAGGCCACGAAAGGCTTGATTAATTTTCCTTAAGGATTTCCATCAAAGAGGCTAAGGTAGCGAGACATCTGTAGAGAGATACGATTCTTGTCCGTGGTAAGAATTGGAATGATACTTCCTTGAATTGGCCGACAAGTTAACGATGTAAACGTAGGTACTTACGGAGGCATTGCAGGTCTATAATTTTCCATTTGTTGGCGGCACGGTTGATTATCAATTGGGAATCGTCAGACACTTCCAATTCTTCCACATGTCGCTCAAGGGCGGCTTCTAGACCGGCTATGCAAGCTTCGTACTCAGTGCATTGTTGGTGACCGAGAAATTCAAGCAGATTGCTATGGGAGTATGCACATCAGATTCGGGTCTATCAAGACCATTCCAATGCCATTTTCCTTTCTTGTTAGGCTGCTCCGTGAAGAATAAGCGCCACTTGTTTAAGAAAGCCACTTTCTATGGTGAGGATCCCTTCATCTGGAAAGCTGGAGGTCCGACCACTTGATCTTAATCTCTTGGGGAATTGACCAAGGCCCCAGTGCAAAATGCACGCCCTTTGTCCGATTTTCGAATCACATGTTTGATATCGAATTACGCCGGGAAGAAAGTCCATTTTGCCCATTCGGGTGGAGATGTTTCCTCATCACCTTGGAATAGATATCGATCGGATCCGTCTTGGAGACTAAGTATGCAGTGTAGGACGGCATATAGTGTTTTAGCTTTCCAACTACCCGTACGAAAACTGCATAAAGTCTTCTCAGAAATGAGTAATTCACTTCGGCTCCCTTGGAATTTACGGTGACCAGAAATAGATGGCATTCTCAATCTTTGAATCACTTCTTTTCTTGTGCTTTGGCGTAGCCCCAAATGCATTTGTAATAAAGTGGACCCTTCGGATATAGAAGTAAAGGCTTGTCTCCATGAGGTGGGCGGGGAGAATGGGAGGATTGACGCGGTGAAGCTTTGATCGCACAAAGCTGATGGCGTTCCTGCGTTCAGTTTGACCACTTCACGATTCTTCTTTAGCGGCAGAAGATGGCGCTCAGCATTATGGTGGTCAATTGGTTGTGAACCTGTGATGTATTGCGGGCGACCCATGAATCCTTTTTACTTCAGAGACGGTTACGGCGGCTTCATTTCAATAATCGCCTTAACTTTCACAGGATCTCTTTCAATGCGGCAGCTGTTTGACCATGTATCCCAGGGCTTTACCTCGAATAACCCCTGATATACGCTTAGTGGGTTCGGTCTTATGGAGTGTTCTCGGAGTCTGGTAAAAGGAATTTCCTCAAATCAATGAAATCTTTGTCCGTCGATCCTTTCGAATGAATAATCATGTCATCCACATACGCTTCAATCTCTAGGTGGATCATGTCGTGGAAAAGGGTAGTGGCGCTCTCGATAGGTAGCCCCGGCGTTCTTCAAGCCAAATGGCATTCTTGTGTAACAATAAGTACCCCCGTGGGGTTGTAAATGCCGTCTTGTCTTGATCCTCTTCACCATCTTAATCGGTTGTAACCCGCAAAACCATCAACGAAAGATTTGACCTCGAAGTTCGCGGTTGCATCCACTAGCATGTCAATGTTGGGCAAAGGGAAGTCATCTTTAGGACTAGCCTTATTGAGGTCTCGGAAATCTACGCGAGACTCGAACCTTTCCATTTGCTTTGGTGGTTACGATGTTCGCCAACCAGGTCGGATATTCAATTACTTTGATGAAGCCTACCCGTAGGAGTTTTTCAATTTCTTCTTTCACTTGTAAGTGACCATTCAGGTTTTATCCGCCTCAATTTACGCTTGACCGGCTTGATTTCTGGATCCAAAGGTATTCGGTGTTCCACAATAGAAGCATCCCGGCCCGGCATATCTTTGTAGGACCAAGCGAACACATCCACAAATTCCTTGAGCAATTCAATCAAAGCAACCCGCTCATCTCCGGAGAAGAAGCTACCAATCTGCGTTTCTTTGGGTTCTTCGTTCCCAAGTTCATGTTGTTAATACCTCGTCGGCGGCTTGGGCCCGGCTTTCCTTTTGCTCACAAGTCTGCTTTGAATCTTTTTCTAAAAATTGTTCATCTATTAAGTCTGCATTATCTTCAATTGAATTAGGCGTAATTATTTTTAAATCTTGATGATTATTTTTCGTTAAGCATTCAATTGTTAAATTGGCAATCACAGGGTACTCGAAAGATCAACCACTTTATTTAAAGCAAAGGGAAATACGGTGTTTACAACTCGAAGACGGTCTTCGGTCGTGAGGACATCGGACCGGTCGGAAGACTCAAACTCTATGACAAGAGACTCGGGAGGCGACTCAAGATACGGGGGTGAATTTAGACTTGGAAGGACAAGGACGGGGTTTGAGCCCTAGCTTTTCAATCATAGTCTCTTTGTCGGCGGCCGGTCCCGAGAACGAAGTCCGGTTACGCAACGGTCCTTCTGCGGCGGTCTCCGGCTTGACTATCTCCACATTAGATTCCTTCTCGAATTCTAGCATAGCTATCACTTCACTTTGTCGAGAGGAAAGTCAATCGAGATCAATCGGCTCCTTAGCACCATCTCTCATTTTACGCCAAAGACGTGCCGCTCACGGGTTCGACGGCCCCGTTCTTCAAACAAATCTGCTAACTCTCCATCAATATCTGCGGGGTCGGCACCGCGAATTTTACATATTGTGGGTTCATCCAAGTCAAGCTTTTCAAACCGATTCTCACATTCGGGTCCCCGAAGTGGTAGGCTGCTCTCGTAGGTGGCGGTCACACCTTGTCTTTTGGGCAAATTATCAAACATTTCTTTCATCGGATTCTTGCTATTGGCGAACCTCTGGATCATCTTCATTCTTTCTCCTGCTGGAGTAAGCTTTGGCTCGGGACAAACAAACATATCTCCATCCTCTCGACAAAGTGCTTATTCGAGACCAAGCGTATGGCGCATTTCGGGCCTCTTGTACTTTCTACCGGCTGCAGAGGTCATCTTCTCTTTGAAAGCCTCGGTTTTGTCATACACCTTATCTTCCTTAGTCACGGCATACCCCCGGACCTTGCCTATTTCTCTTGGCTGCGGCAACACAAGCCTACACGGTCCCTGTTGGCGTTTTCCCGGCCCCGGACCGGGGATATAGCTCATACCTCTTAGCATTTTCAACACGGGAGGAATCTTGTACGAAGATGTCGTCAAGTCTATAGTACAGACTTGCCCCTTAGGTTTCTCGATTGTGAATCCGCGAGCATCGGATTTTCTTGGTCAAGCTTGATCTCCATTCGGTAAGGTATTTGCTGGTTTCTCCGATTGTAACACTATCACCATAGATGGTTGTCGGCACTCCCTCTTGTACAAACTTTAAGCATTGGTGAAGCGTAGAAGCTACGGCTCCAATCTCGTGGATCCATGGTCTACCCAATAATGCGAGAACGTAACGGAATGTCTATAACACGAAACTCCACCATCATTTCCTTGCCTCCAAACATCGAGATTAAGGAGACTATCCCTAACACTTGCCGGGATGTTGAATCATAAGCCTTTATGGTGCGGTTAGAGGGTTTGAGGTTACGCGCGTTGATGTCCAACATACTCATCATTTTGGGGGAGCACATTCATGGCTGATCCATTATCTATCAACACATGGGGAATCAACCGTCCCTCCCGGAGGCACCGTAATGTGTAAGGATTCGTTATGTTTCGCACCGTAGCGAGGCAAGTCAAGATCTGTGAAAGTAATGATATTCCCATACGAGCCGTTCCAATCAAGCGACATGCTTCATGGGGTAGCGTTGACGGATACCTTTGTCTTGGATAAGGCTTCTTCCGGCTTTAATTTGTGAGGGTAGGAGGATGTAAGTAGGGACCACAAAGAAATATCGGCTTGCGTTCTTTTCAAGCTGCGTCGGTATCGGGTCTTCTGAACTTCTTCGTCTAGCACTGTGAGGATTACGAGAGGACGAGGGTTAGAGCACCTGTGCTGCTTTCCCTTTTCCGAGATGGATGCTGGATTACTTACTCCCAACATTCTTCCCTGAGCGCGTCAACAGATTAACTTCTTCTTGGTCATCAACCACGAACTCTTTGCTAGCTTCCTTGAGTTCGATAATGTTAGCGGGACAGTGATTGCGGTATGGCCAAGCCGCTTGTCGTATCTCATTAATGGTCAAAGGTGTTTCCCAACTAGCCGCTATTCGAGTTCCTCCAAGGAGATTGGGGATTCTCTAGGAGTCATTGAAGATATAGCATTAACAATCAAGCGTTCTTCGTAATCATCAAGTTCAACAATATTATTCACATCATGTAAATCATCGAGATACGAACATAACGAAGTTATCTTTCATTTCATCGAACGGGAAATTACATCGGTTTCGACCCCATTACATCCATTGCTATCATCCCCAACTACGGGTTCCCCAAATTCTAATACATTAACAAAATAATCATTCTCAAAGTCAATAAGGTTCACATTCTTTGTTCGGCGAGGATTGTTGACAATATTCGGGCGAGGAGATTTTTCTATCTTCTTGTCGTCCACTAAACCCTGGATTATCTTCTTGAGAGTCAAACGGGAGTTCGTAGTGTGCCACAGGAAATTGGTGGAAACGGCAATACTTGCTAGCATCCATGTGAGGATTAGGGCGAGCAGGGGTGTAGTTCTCCAATGGCTTTATCATGCCGATTCGTAGCAAACCGTTAAAAACTTCCTCCGTTGACATACCCAAATCATCAAACCTCGGTTGTGGCTTAAAGGGAAGCCTCATCACATTACGCATGTTGTTACTTCCTTTTGAAGATTATTGATACTATTATCTTTGGCCGGTTCTCTTCCTCTCGGCGCCATTCTTTGAGACAGATTGGATGCCCGATATCGGTAACTTCCACCGTTGTTGTTAGTGGTGTTTGCACTTGGAGTTTGGTTAAACAACTTATTCTCACTCCTTGCTCCCATCCCCACCATCTCTCGCAGATCTGGGTACCATCCTTTCCCAATGGCTTCTCTAAGTGCGGCTTAACACATGATAGAAAGATGTCCTTACGGTCTTGGAGGGGATTGGCTCAGATAACTCGTTGAGCTTAGCATTCCAACGCTTGTAGAATTACGTGATTGACTCATCCGACTTGAATTGTCCCACTAGATCATCCGCGTGATGC